>CM052800.1:25931140-25963708 GCA_028533885.1 Nasua narica | reverse complement strand
CATTTGATCCCAATTCTTAAATAACACTATATATGGTGTATACGTGGTCAATGAATATGTATGTATGTGTGCTACAACTTTGCTAAAATAACATTTGTTAGGTGGAGCACAGAGTGTCAGATAATGAGTTATGGTTTCACAACAGAGCTTAAGAGAAACTAAAATACAGAAGCTTATTATTCACAGGTCCTAGAGGAAGTACCCGATACATCTAGAGGGGCCACATGGGAGGTTAAAGGTAGAGTACAGACAGAGAGAGGCAGGACCTGGGTCACATGCTCTTATCAGAATTTGTGGGTGGAGTGTTTTGATATTCCCAGGCTAAGGCTGGATCTGCCAATTAAAACCAAAGGAGTGGGTGTTTGGTAAATCCCATAGAGGTAGAAAAGACTATTGATCATAGTGGGTATTGGGGAAGTCACATCAGGAACTTACATCATTTGTAACTCTATAGGCTGCTATCTAGGATATGTGTTTGCATGACGGGCTCAGTTTAAGATCACTGTAGGCTGTTTGGTCAAAGAAAATGGATGCCAGAGCAGCAATACCTTGGAGTAGCTTTGTTAAACCTTTGACGGCGTAGAACAGTTGACATTAATCTTGGCTACACTATATCAGTCCAGGCAGATGACTTTCAAGTAAAGCAAAAAGCAGCAAGCTCCCTACATGCTCAGAATTTTGGACAAGATTATAATGCCCTTTATTTAAAGGTAAACAAACCAGTAAGAGTCATTGAATACCCAAGGAGAAAAATAAATATGACAGATAGAAAGAGAACAAATAACCAGAAAGAGCTATTAGAAGGGAACAGATGATACTAACCTGAGAGAGAGAAGTAAAAAAAAAAAAAAAAAAGACAAGAAACAACAAAACTACCATTAATATCCTGAGGGAAATAAGAAGAAGTATTGCATCCATTAAAAAGAACAGAATACAATAACATTCAGAGAATGAAAGCCCTAAACATTAAAAATATAATGGCAGAAAAAGAACACTCAATAGGAACTTGAAAGGATAAAGTCAGGGAAAACTGCCTGAAAGTGGAAAAAAAGATGAAAATAGTTTTTAAAAAGAAGATAGAGAAGGTAATTAGAGAACAAACCCAGAAAATCCTTCATTAGGCTATCAGAAATAAAGAACAGGGGGTATGATGTCATCAAAAAAGTTTCAGGAATATTTTTAAGAATTGAAGAATGTAAATCTTCAGTTTGAAAGAACCCATAAAATGTCCATAAACATGGAGGAAAAGTAGACCTAACTCAAAGCACTAGGAACCTGTAAAAAAAAAGAAATGAATGTCAAGAGATGGTTCTATAAACTTTAACAGAGAGAAGAATCTAGATGTAAAGCAGGACAAATAGGAGCTAAAGACAAGCATTAAACATCCTTTGGACAAGGTAAAGATATCATCAAGCCATGTAAATTCTAGAAAAGTTTACCTCCCATGTATCCCATTTGGTAAGTTCCTTGAGGAAAGCCCTAAGAAAACAAAGAAGGAAATTGAGTAAGAGGGAGACATGAAATATGGAAAGAAAGGGATACATCAGAGAAGCAAAGGGAATTTGGGGGATGATGGTAATGGATGAGAGATCTCCTGTTGCCCCTTACACTTTATGCATGGAGAGCTATCAATCCAGATCACCCCAAGTCCATAGTCTCCAAGAGTATTTTCAAAATTACATAAAATCTGAAGAGTAGCTGATGCATTTGAATGTATTAAAAATGTTTAGGCAAACTACAGGTAAATTATAATAAATCAGCATAATGGTGCTTGACCTCAAAGTGTTTACTATCCTGTAGGGAAGAAGAGAAGCTATATTAAAAAATAAAAGTTAGGGCGCCTGGGTGGCTCAGTGGGTTAAGCCTCTGCCTTCAGCTCAGGTCGTGATCTCAGGGTCCTGGGATCAAGTCCTACATCAGCCTCCCTGCTTGGGGGGAAGTCTGCTTTTCCCACTACCCCTCCCCACTGCTTGTGCTTTTTCTCTCTCTCTCATGCCCTCTCTCTCAAATAAATAAATAAAATCTTAAAGAAAAAATATTTTCTTTAGTCTGAAGATATTTCAAAGGAATGCCAAGCATGCTTTGAGTAGTATTAGCATTGTATAGAAGATTGTTCATATGAGGAAAAAGCATCTAGATAGATTAGGACAGGTAGGTTTGTTTAAGAAATTTTCTCAATAACTTATGATTTATAAATTTATTCCATTATGAAAATAATGGGATCACAGAATTTTAGAGTCAAGATATAGTAAAATTAATTTCCTTATTGTGTTGAAGGTGAACATGGTATAGTCATTTTCTGTAACTTTCACAATTCACTCAAAACTCTGAAAAAGGCACATATAGGAGCCTCAGTGGAAACAAAAATTCTCCAATTTATTTTCTGCTCTCCTATCTCCAAATTCAGGAGGGACAGGAGGAATGGGAGCATAATAAAAACTCAGAAAATTAAAAATATATATGCATATTACACTTAAATGATTAAGTACGGGACAGAACGGGTTACCAAGTTATAGAAATCACAGTATATTATTTCTACAAGTAATATACATCAATCACCCAATAAAAAAGAACTTCATAACATTAATATTTACCAAATCAGAGATATTACAAAATAATAATTAAGGCACACTCTCTCTCTAGAGTGGATAAGATGATAATGAAGATTTTTTTATATCTATGAATAGGTGATAATTATTTTTTTTGCTCTACATTACGGCTAGAAATGAATACATGAACACATTTAACGAAAAGCTACTATTCTTTTTGAAAAGCTACTATTTTATAAGGTATTTCTTTTAAGAGCTCACAATTTTGCCAAAGTCTAAGAATAATGTTCCTTTTATCCAAGTTAGAATTCAAGGTTAGAGAATTTTTTTGCATTTGCCAAAAAAGCACTCAAATTTTACACATCTTCCTCAAAAGTTGTCTACTATATATAACATTTTAGGCCATGGAGGAAATAGAAACTCTTGTATGAGTACCAGCTCTCAGTTGCCCTTCTAGGTTTTTAAACAATTGAAGAAAAAAGGGAAAAGGGAAAAGCTAAGCTCATACCAAATTTTTTCTTTGTACAATACTTCTAGAAGAACAAGAAAAATAAGGGAGGGGGAGACTATATATTTTCCAAAAGACAATCTATCTGCCAATGAATCTGAGGAAAAGATGCTTGTTATTTGTTTTTCTCAAAAAGAAGACATTTGCAAATACTAGGGATTAATGCAAACATCCGCAATCATTCTGTTCCCAAGTGGAGGTTTAGACAAGTGGAGAACTGAGTTTCTGAGTTTACAAGTGCCCCCATGTGGAAATAAGAAATCATTGCTATTTCTTATTATTTTGTTTCATTTGCTTACTTGATAGCTAGTACCTCGAGTTTTATGAAGGTTTCCCATGAAAGCTGACCAATGAATCACATCAACAAAATAATTATGATTTATCAGCTACCCAGTTTTGTTTGATGGCACCACCGATACCTGCAAGCTGACGATACAAATAGCATCATTTGTTAATTATCACTGTATCCCTAATGTTTAGCATAATGCCTGGCATAAGCAGAAGATGCTTTTTTTTTTCAACCAGAAAAATGATTACACAGACACATAAGCTGGAAGTCTAAAGACAGCATTCATTCTTCTCTTCTTCATACCCAATATCTAACCCTAACCCTAACACATTGATTGTACTTCTGGAACTTCCTTGAATCCAGACTTACTCCATTTTGCTCCCCAGGTTTAAGGAACATAATATCCTCTCTGGTCATTGGCAATAGCCTCTGATGGTCCAGTCGGATCCAGTATTCACTGCTAACAGAGGAACACTGAAACAGAAGCTGATTAACTATCCACCTGGCCTTCACAATATATATATGAAGAGATGGACATCCAGTATGGTAGGGTGGTTGCCACATCCTCTCCCCCCGCAAAAATCTATAAAACTAGGTAAAATGTTTAAAAACAAACATTTAGGGGCTCTAGAAATCAATGAATGGTAATAAACCTAAATAATATCTTTTAGCTGTCTATATTTAATGTTCTAGGTATTTATTTGGTGAACATTATTTAAAATAATAGTACCTTGTTATCTCTATATTGTATACCTGAAACTAGTAGAACACTGTATTTTAACTATACTGGAGGAGCTTAAAATAATAATAATAATAATAGAAGAATAAAAATAATAACAAAGAATAATAATAATAAAATAATTCAATGTGATTGAATTAAATTTGGGGGTTCCTACTCCCAAATGCCCCAGTCCTAATGGATTTGACTATGTCTTAATTACATACTATTTTTATTTTTTTAAGTTATGCTTTAAAAACATATTCACTAAAATCAAAAAGATAAGAAATAGCAAATGTTAGCAAGAATGTAGAAAAAGAGGGGCGCCTGGGTGGCTCAGTGGGTTAGGGCCTCTGCCTTTGGCTGGGGTTGTGATCTCGGGGTCCTGGGATCGGGCCCTGCATCGGGCTCTTTGCTCAGCGGGGAGCCTGTTTCCCCCTCGCTCTGCCTGCCTCTCTGTCTGCTTGTGATCTCTCTCTCTGTGTCAAATAAATAAATAAAATCCTTAAGAAAAAAAAAAGAATGTAGAAAAAGAAACCCCCATATACTGTTGGTGAGAATGTAAATTGGTACAATCACTGTGCGAAAACAATGTGGAAGCTCCTCAAAAAATTAAAAATAGAAATACCATATAATCCAGCAATTCCACTACTGGATATTTACCCAAAGAAAACAAAAACACTACTTAAAAAGATATATGCACCCATATTTTTACTGCAGCATTATTTCCAATAGCCAAGATATGGAAACAACTTAAGTGTGCATCACTAGATGAATGGACAAAAAAATGTATGATATAGATATAGATATAGATAGTAGAATATTATGCAGCCATAAAAGGATGACATCTAGCCATTTGTGACAACATGGATGAATCTAGAGGATATTAGACTAAGTGAAATTAATCAGACTGAGAAAGACAAATACCATATTATTTCACTTATATGTGGAATCTAAAAACAAAACAAATGAATAAACAAAAAGAATCAGATATATAAATTCAGAGAACTGATGGTTGCTAGAGAGAACCATGGTGGGGGGGATGGGCAAAATGGGTAATGGAAAGTGGGAGATATAGGGTTCTAATAATAGAATGAAAGTCATGGAAATAAAAGATAGAGTATAGGGAATATAGTCAGTTGTATTGTGATAACATTGTACGGTGACAAATGGTAGCTACAATTGTGAGCATAGCATAACTTATAGAGATGTTGAAGCACCATATTATATACCTAGAACAAATGTAACATTGTGTGCCAACTATACTAAAAAAAAAAGATAGATCCATGAATCTAAAATTTAAAAAAAAAAATCAAAACCCAGGTTATTGAGTGCATTAAAATTTTTAATTAAGTTCTTTGTTGATAAATTAATATTATTTCTAATACTAAAAGCTAAGGCATATTTTTTAGCAAATTAGCACTTTAATATATCATTTGTAGTTCATTGTCATTGAAATAAGTAGAAGGAATATCTTGAGCTAGAATTCTATCAATACTAAGTTAATTCAGATTTTATTCATGAAGTAAAGAAGACCATATAGGTATTTAACAGGGAGAATTCAGAGTAAATATATTATGAAAGATTCTGTTTTTAAACTTCTTATTTTAACAAAATTATAGGTAGTTTTAAATATCTATGGTGATAATAGAGACATGAATAAAGAAGGGTTTTTCAGTGACATTAAGAAAAAAAGTAGGGGCGCCTGGGTGGCTCGGTGGGTTGAAGCCTCTGCCTTCCGCTCCGGTCATGATCTCGGGGTCCTGGGATCGAGCCCCGCGTAGGGCTCTCTGCTCAGCGGGGAGCCTGCTTCCCCTCTCTCTCTCTCTGCCTGCCTCTCTGTCTACTTGTGATCTCTCTCTCTCTCTCTCTCTGTCAAATAAATAAATAAAATATTTAAAAAAAAAGAAAGAAAAAAGTATAAGAAATTAGAAAATAGAATGCAGATAATCCTAAAAATTACAAAGAAAATAATTGAAATAGTGACAATAATATTAAATAAATAAATAAAATAAAGTGATGATAGTATAAAATTCTTAACATTTTACTTATCTCTTCTGCTCCCTGTTCCCAGTTAATGTGTAATATTATACAAAGGTTGAAAGAAAATGATATCTGGCAAATTGGGGTCAACATCTATGCTGTTATTAAATATAATGTAGCAAAAATGAGTTTTAAGAGTTTACATTTTAGACAACACATTGCAGACATGCATGTTATACAGTGTCAGTAAGCTGCTAACTGATATTCCCCTACCCCAATTTCAGTAGATATTAAAAACTAGCTTCGTTCTGAATGTGTTTTCTACCTTTTAAATATAAGAATAATTGCCATTCAGGAAATTGAGTTTTGTGTTCTATGATTTAAAAAGTTAAGAACTTTTTGTTTGAGCAGAAGTTTAACATATATGTTTAAAATGTACATTCCATAAGTCTCAAGATGGTTTTTTTCATTTCTCTTTTGATATCTTCATTGACTCATTGGTTTTTCAGAAGCATGTTGTTTAATCTCCACCTCTCTGTAATGGCTACTAATTAGAGCCATCATTCCAGAAATCTTGTCCTGTAACGTATACCTCAAAATATTGATAAGAACAAGAACAGTATATGTTGAGGTCTTAAAGAATTGTTTATTGTTGCAACTCCAATCAAAGATATGACTTCAGTGAAAAATGAGTCTTATAATATCATGACATACTTTGTGATGATCCCACTGTGTAGATTCTAATTCTCAACCTGATATCGAAATCATATTTTCTAGTTCCCCAACATGATCTTGGATAAGTACAAACGTGTGACGACACAGCGCTGCCTAATCCCATGTGGGGCTCTCTGTTGATTATAGAGAATAGTCTCTATATTCCTTTACGACCTCTCTCCTGCTTTTCTCCCTAACCAAATAATCTTCCTCTTCCTTTTTCTCAAGTTTTAATTAGTGATAATTGACTCTCCAGTTAACGAACCAAACTACACTGCTTCTTACCTTTTTGCATTTATTCAAGCTCTTTTTTAATAATTCCCCCAACCCTGACTTTCGATTTAGACTCTCTTCACTTTCCTTCTGCCATAGGGGACAGATTCATCCCCAGATTCATCCCCACATTCCCCAAGAAACTTTTTATAATTCCCACACCAAGAGAAAGCTTATCATACCAAACCTGTGCTACTTCTGTTTCTTGTCCATGATTCCCTTTTTGCACTTACAACACTAATGCAATTTGCTCATTTCTCTAGCTCATCAGATAAGTCATGAGCACCTTGAGATTAGGCATCAAATCACCAACGTTTTATAAATGTCTTGACATGGTAGATTTTAAATAAGTGTTTGCTTAGCATAGGAAAAAAGAGAGACAAACCAAGAAACAGACTCTTAGTGATAGAGAACAAACTGATGTTTACCAGAGGGGAGGTAGGTAGGCAAGTGAGTGAAATAGGTGATGGGGATTAAAGAGTACATTTAGCATGATAAACACAGAGTAATGTATAGAATTGTTGCATCTCCCATATTGTACTCCTGAAACTGATATAACACTGTTTGTTAATGGTACTGAAATTAAAATTAAAAGCTTAAAAAATAAGTGAATAAAAATACTTTGAAGTAAAAATAAATAAATAAATAAATATTGACTGGATGAGTAAAAGCAAAATGAACTCTATGGGAGTTCGGCATAGGAACAAAGCAGGAACTTGGTTTTTATGAAAACTGAGTCTGTGAACAGAGATCCTACAAGTGAGGATGGCTTCATGTTAAGGAAGGTAGACATCTCTAGATAGCAAAATCTTGGAAGACACTGAACTCTTCATTTAATATAGATCATTTCATTTCATTTTGTTTCCAAGACTTCACACACTGGCATTCTTTAATGCCTTACCACGTTTGCCTAACTCCTATACATACTGTTTACTCGGTATTTTTATTTAAATTGACTTCCATTTTATTCACTAAATTTATCTTAATGGAAACTTTGCATCATTACTATAAATAGAAAATTTAGCATTGTGTCCAAATACACAAATTACACTTAAAAATAAATATAATGGGAGTTTAACTTTAGCTAATAGCACAGTAGGTAATTAGGACAAATCTTCCCACTGAGATCATCAGGAAAAGCTAAACAAGATATTTTTAAAAGTTTGTTCTAGTGCATTGGAGAACTACGAAGGCATGGAATATTTTAAAAGGCAAGACCAGAAAGAGTATAGGAAACTAGAGAGTTGATTCTCACACTTATAGCCACTTATTTTTCTACAAATACTTGTTCTGAAGTGATTAGGGGCCCAGCAGAGTTTTCAAAGTAGTTACACATCAAGACAGGATAAATAATAATAAATTTCAGGACTTCATAAAGAGGAAATCTAGCAAAAATTCATGTCTTTCATTTGAGCCCCAAAGGGCTACTGTTAAAAAACAGAAGAGTCCTAATGAGAATAAAATTTCAGTTCTCAGTCTCAAACTCTGGATTAGGCCAGTATGTCTAACCTGATCACCTGCCAGAAACAAACCTAGGTCCCTTCTGGAATAAGATATACTATCTTAGTCCAGGTCCCCAGAATTATCTCTAACTTTTTTCATATAAGACGTTTGTCATGGATTAATAATCAAAAGAAAAACCAAATGGCAGAAGAGCCATAGTTATCAGGCATAAACTTTAAAGTAATTATATTTATTTTTTTAAATTTTGAAGATTATGCTTAAACATGAGTCATAAGTGAGATTTTGGCTGAGAATTGGAAAATAGGTATAATAACCATAGCAAAACAAGGTGACAAAAAGGATGGAAAATAGATATTTTGAATAATAAAACTTGTCAGATTAATGAAGTTCCCTGTGGTTTTCTATTTACCAAAGTTTTTTTGTTGTTGTTATAAACAGATGCTGCCTTTAATCAAATACCTATTATTAATCTATTAAGGTTATTCTATGATTTTTCTTTTTAATATTATTGGGATTTTCATATTTTGTATTTCTTCTGTCAGGTTGGTAAGATTATTTTTCTTTAAGAAATTTTCCCATTTTTATCTAAATTTTCAAGTTTAATGGCATTTCAAGTTCTGTAGGATCTTTCATAAACTGATTTTGGTTATCTGTACCTTCTCTCATTTTTTCTTCTCTTATATCTATTTTTTTCTTTATAATTGTCTTAGGTTAATCTGCATTCTATTTTCTAATTTCTTATACAGTTACTTTTGTTTTATCACTTAACATTGTGCAATATGTCTATATTTTAGAAGAGTTGCCTCAGGGAGGCAACTACCTATCTTTAGGCAAAGTCTTCCTAGAAGAGAAGTAGTCTTCCTGGAAGAGAAGACTTGGCAGATTTAGAGGCTTGACATCCCCGGCTCTATTAGGAACTCCCTATAAGACCCCTAAATTTCAAATTTTAGGATCTCATCCTTCCTAACCAATGCCCCATTTTAGCAGAAGATGCCGTGGGTGGTTAGGAGTTCAATTTGCATTGTAATTCAGTCAGTTACAGGATGAGGCTTTGGGTCTGATTTTCAGAAATCTTAGCCCTGCAACTGCAGTAGACAAGAATTTCTTTCAGGGAAGCTATGAAAGCTTTCAAGTAGTTTATGCAGAGCTTGTCCTAAGAATTTGAAGCCCTGAGCTCACCCTTTCCTTTGTCTACTTTTTCCAACACAATTAGGGGCAACCAATCAATCCCATTTACTACTCAATTTGACTACAATGTCCTGAGTTAGCAAATAAATCATCACTCAGAACCTTGTTTTCCCTAGGCATTGACGAGAAGTATCTACCTACGGGTAATATTTTATATATCTCTCTTACCACATCAAGTCCTGGACTGTCACTGTTCTCTTTACTACTAGAAATAGAGTCATTAGTCCTTTAAATCTGTCAACTAGGGAACTGTTTCCTGAAAACCTGGGACCAATTCAGAAAACACATCCTTCATATTCTTTTTCTCTAACCTCTCTAAAATTTGTATCAGTCAGGGTTCAACCAAAGAAGCAGAACCATTAAGAGGCAAATAATACTAGATCTATTGAACAGAATTGGTTTAGGCAACTGTCAAGGCTAATAAAGCAAGTCAAAAATCGGTTGGTTATGATGTCAGGAAGGTTAAAGTGTAAGTCTTGACCAGATGCTAAAGTTGCAGTCCACAGGTGGAATTTCTTTTTTTTTTAGGGAAACCTTCACTTTCCTTCTACAGCCTTTCAACAAATTGGATCAAACCTAGTCATATTACCTAGAATAATCTCCCTTTCTTAGAACCAACTGATACCAAGTTTAATCACATCTATGAAATACCTTCAGAGCAATACCTCCATTAGCATTTGATGGATAACTGGGGACTGTGGCCTAGCCAAGTTGACACACCATCATTTGCCTATTTTTTTAATATAGAGCAGATCCTACTTTTGTAACTAAGAATGATAAGTATATGACTGAAATCTTTTCTATTTAAATGACAGTCTATATGTTTAGACTGAAGTTTGTTTTCTTCTTTTTACTTTACTTAGGCAATAGCATAATTGAATCTCTTTTCCTTCTTTTATTTGCTTCCTTTCACATTTGGCCCATTCTCCCTCCATTTGAACTATCAAAGACTGGTGATGAAACACACGTAGCAGTTCTGAATTAATACAGATTTCAGAGTTTTCTTTCCCTAAAATGATAGGTTAACCCTGAGGGTATTTTACTTTTAAGTCCCAGGAGCCCCATGATTTTCTAGTATAACAAAGCTACTAGTCATTCTTTAACATATTCTGATTTCTGAACTTTAAGTGAACAAAAAGTTTATAATGTATATTTGTTAATGGAATAAATGATGCATAAACTTTAAAAATAAAGGGGAGATATTTTGCCCTGGTTTCTATAACAACATAGGGATAACCCAATTCTTTGCAGTTGGATATTCAGTCCCTCCATGGGCATAGGCTATTTCCATGGCAGATTCAATTATGTTAAAGGCATAATATGAGGTCCTTCTAACACATTTTATATCAGTTTTGGTCTGTAATCTTGTTTGGTCTCTGTCATGTTCTAAATAGTTCAGCAGAAAGACTTTAAACTGCTATTCCCATTAACATTGATTTATTTTCCAGGAAATCTCTAGGCTGTCTCTTTTCATTAGAAAAAGAATGACAAACCATTCAACCAGCAATTTTAGTGTCCTTGGCAACAAAATAGAGTAACTTTTCAATAAAGACCCTAAAGAAAGTTATCTGGGTTCTGAAAACATTTATCTCAATTAATTTTTTTTTTGGAAGACAAATTCCAGTCTCATAATTAAATCACACTAGACAGAAATATGTTAAAAGCATAATGAGAACCAAATCACATTTAAAAGAATACACAATTGTAAAATACAAGGAAGACGGCCCATAGGAATTAACACAGAACCAACTTATGTACTAGTGATTTATTAAATAGGTTACTGATTTTTTTTCTTAAACATGCTAACTAGCTTGTTAAGTGATTTCTGTGCTTCTTCCTTTATCATCCTCATCGAAAACTGAGAATAAGTTCTGAGAATCTATAGTTAATAACATTGGTTATTCTTAACTAATAATGAAGTTATTAATTAATCATTATTAACTAGTACTTAATAATATATACTTGAAAGCTGTTGACAGTAGATCTTAAGAATCTCACCACAAGGGGCGCCTGGGTGGCTCAGTGGGTTAAAGCCTCTGCTTTCAGCTCAGGTCATGATCTCAGGGTCCTGGGATTGAGCCCCACATCTGGCTCTCCACTCAGCAGGGAGCCTGCTTCCCCCTCTCTGCCTACTTGTGATCTCTCTCTCTCTGTCAAATAAATAAATAAAATCTTAAAAAAAAAAGAATCTCATCACAAAAGAAACAAGTTAACTATGTGAAGTGTTGGATGTGTTAATTATCTTAATCCATAATATATTATACATGTATATATAGAGTCATTCCATAATATATTATACATGTATATATTATACATGTATAATCATTCCATAATATATTATACATGTATATATAGAGTCCTCACTGTATAGACTTTAAATATGTACAATTATGTTTGTCAATTACTGCTCAGTAAAGTTTTAAAAAACTGAATGAGAAAGTTGTCCTGTATAGAATTATTTTCTTAGAGTTATTGGTTTAAAGGGAAAGTCTTTTATACACTTGATTTCAAAGCAGTTGTGGAAGGGAATTGTTTATATGCATTTGGAGTTATTTATCCTCTTTGTCTGAAGGACTTGGGTGGAGCTTCCTGCCCAAGAATGGCCTGAGGAGATCTGAGCTAGTGTCTGTAAGTAGGTATTATTTTTTTCTTTCTGAAATAGAAGTTTCCCAGGCCAGGTGGAGTAAACCAGTATATTTATATAATTCTTTACGGTTTGCAAAGTACTTCCTTAACTTATTTTATTCATTTAACTCTCACAATAGGGGCACCTGGGTGGTTGAGTCGGTTAAGTGTCTGCCTTCAGCTCAGGTCATGATCCTGGGGTTGTGGGATCAAGTCCTGCATCTGGCTCTCTGCTCAGCAGGGAGTCTGCTTCTCCTTCTCCACCCCACTCATGCTCTCTCTCCCTCTCTCTAATAAATAAATAAAATCTTTAAAAAAATAAATAAACCTCACAATAATCCAATAAATTGGGTTTTATTACCTTTATTTTTTTTAAAAAAAAAGGAATTTGAACCTTTGAAAAAATGAGTCCCTTTCTCAACTTTACACAGCATTTAGCTACGTTTCTGACTCTGAATGTCATATGTTTTTCTATTAGAATGGCATTACCTCCCAGATGATATATCTTGTGCAATGCTCTGTGTTAGTGAGCTAGGACTGCCGTAACAACATACCACACATTCCATGGCTTAAACAACAGAAAACTGCTTTTACACAGTTCTGGAGGCTAAGAGTCCAAGATGAAGGTGCCATTACAGTTAATTTTTGGTGATACATCTCCTCCTGACTTGTAAAGTGCCCACTTCTCACTTTGTGCGCACGTGGCCTTGTTCTCTGAGTACTTGCAGAGAGAAAGGAGCTCTTCTTGTTTCTTCTTCTCATAAAGACACCAGTCCTTTAGGATTACAGCCATTCTCACTTGACCTGTATTACCTTCGTTATAGGTCCTATCTCCAAATATAGTAACACTGGGGGTTAGGATTTCAATATATGAATTGTGGGAAGGAACCCAATTCAGTCCCTAAGAGAATCCTTCCAGAGAGAGAAGAATCTACGTGTTTCATATAGACTCAAAGATTTTCACAGTCTGAAGGAAATTCATTTTATAGAAAAATAGAGTCCAAAGAGATAAACCAATTTATCAATATAAACAATCAAGTAATGGTAGATTTGAAACTGAAAGCTCTGTCTTCTGATTTTCATAGCAGTGCTCTTTCCATTAAATAATCCATTCTTTATAATATTGTCATTCATATACAGTTCTATGGTATACACAAGGCAGAAGGTAAATTCAAAATCATCAATTTGAAAGGGACTCCCAAGGAAAACAGTAAAATTGCTCTAAGTAGTAAATTGATCTAAGCCAATATGGGTCCTCATAATTGCTGGCTTCATTTTGGTATCCTAGCATCTAAGTTTTGTAAGTAGGAGCTAAGTACGTTCTTCCAGACATGTGCCATGTATCAAAGCAATCATTAGAATAAATTTCATACACATACCAATGTTTATTAGCAAACAGGAACTAAGACAGTTATGCAACCTGTTCCCTTAACCTCAACAGAATCCCATCTCTCAGTCTTTTTAGATGTGTAACATAAGAGCTCCTCTGGAAGAAAATGTAACAATATGCTAGAAACAGGAGTCTGTTTATCTACTTGTAAGCAACAACCAGATTCTTTCAAATTAGTGACTGAATACCAGACTAGGGAATAAAAATTCAGAAGTCATCAGAACCATTCAAACTGCTGCTGGCTTGCTATCCCTGTGATGGCCAGTTCCTCTGTAGTGTTTCTAACTAATTCACAAGTCTTGACCCCTGCTCACTTTTTTTTTAAAGATTTTATTTATTTGAGAATGAGAGAGAAAGGAAGAGAGAGAGGGAAAGAGAAAACAAGCAGTGGGGAGGGGCAGATGGAGAGAGATGCAGACTCCCCGCTGACCAGAAAGCCCTACATGGAGCTTGATCCCAGGACCCCGTCACCATGACCTGAGTCAAAGGCAGACACTTAACTGACTGAACCACCAGGCACCCCAACCCCTATTCACTTTATTAATGAAGTCATTTTTGAGACAACCATTATGTTAGGTAAATATCTTCTGGTGCTTATTAAAGATAAATAAAGTTCAAGTCCTCTGACAATATCTCCGATCTTGACAACCTCTTTCTCCATCATTCTGTTCTTTTTTTTTCCCCAAATACTTTTATTTTATTTTTTCACTGTTACAAGATTAATTGTTCATGCTCCACACTCAGTGCTCCATGCAATATGTGCCTTCCTCAATACCCAGGCTCGCCCAAACCCCCACCCCCTCCCCTCCAAAACCCTTAGTTTGTTGCTCACAGTTCGCAGTCTCTCATGGTTCATCTCCCCCTCTGATTCCCCCCATTCAGTTCTTAGCTCTATTAGCTTATGTCCTCTTCCTTGAACGTGCCAATGACATTGGAATACATGTAGCTGTTCTGTTTCTCCGAAGAACCCTAAGACATCTATGTGCGTACCAAGACTTTAGAAAATTATAAAGTGAGGATGCCTGGGTGGCTCAGTTGGTTGAGCAACTGCCTTTGGCTCAGGTCATGATCCCGGCATCTTGGGATCGAGTCCCGCGTCGGGCTCCTTGCTCCGCGGGGAGCCTGCTCCTCTCTCTGCCTCTGCCTGCCTCTCTGCCTGCTTGTGTTCTCTCTCTGTTAAATGAATAAATAAAATCTTTAAAAAAAAAAAAAGAAAATTATAAAGTGATACACATAAATATTACTCTTACAGAGCTATGATTGCACTAGGGTTTCTTAAGGGAATCTCTGTGGAATAACCCCCAATTATACTATGAAGTTCGACACAAAAGAAAAATCCAAAGCCTAGTCACTTGGTTTAAAAAAAAAAAAAATACCATAATGATGATTTTTGGTCACCAGAGGGCACTACTGACTCAGCACCTGGTTCTTCAATGCTAAGACATTTAATTATTTGATGCACATTAGAGGTTCCTTCACTTATTCAAAAAAATTTACTGAGCACATACTATGGGTCAAGCAAAGTTGTAGGTTCTGGGGGATACAATAATGAGTAAGAGAAAAAAGGTTTATACCACTAAGCTTGTTTTCATTTGACTCAAAAATTATGAGTTGAAACAGCCTAAATCTGGTTAGAATTAAGACACAAAAAAAATGGAAAGAAATTCCATGCTCATGGATTAGGAAACTTAATATTGATAAAACATCCATACTACCCAAAACAATGTACCGACTTAATTCAATCCCTGTAAAATTCTGGTAATACTTTATACACAAATAGAAAAAAATAATTCTAAAGTTCATATGGAACCATGAAGGACAAGGACGGGTAAATCAGTCTTTAGTAAGAAGAACAAATCCACAACTGCTCTTTAACTATGATGTCAAGAATACACGATGGGAAAAGAATAGTATCCTCAAGAAATTCTTTAGGGAAAACTGAATATCCAAAGTCAAAAGAATAAAATTACACCCCCATTGTACACCATACACAGAAATCAACTCAAAATGGATTAAAGACTTAAACATAAGACCTAAAAATTTAAAACTCCTAGAAGAAAATGTAAGGAAATCTTCATAGAGTTGGTCGTGGCAGTGATTTCATTGATGTTGACACTAAAATCACAGATAGCAAATACAAAAATAAAGAAGTTGGGCTACATCAAAGTAAAAAGCTTCTGCACAGCAGAGGAAACAGTCAATAGGGTGAAAAGGCAGCCTGTGGAAAGTGAGAAAAAATTTACACCCAATATATCTGATAAGGAGTTAATCTCCAAAATATATAAGAAACTCCTATAACTCAATAGTAAAAAAAATAGTAAAAAATAGAAAAAAATAGTAAAAAAAAAAAAAACCCTGATAATCCAATTTAAAAATAGGCTAAGAACTTGAATAGATATTTCTCCAAAGAAGACATGCAAATTGGTCAATAGGAATGTGAAAAGGTGCTCAATATCACCCATAATAGACAAGGTGGTCTTATGTTTCATTAAATTTGGAGTAGGGAACAAAAAATTAATTTTTAAATATCTAATTATGGCTATTGATAAAATGGTAAATAAAATACAAGGTGATGTTAGAGTACACAATAAGGTAATAATTATTATTTTTTATTTTTATCATTATTATTTTAGAGGTTAGGAAAAACTTTTGTTAAGATGGAGAATGTAAGGATAAATAGAAATCACTTGGGGGAAAAATCCAGGAAGACATTCTAGAGAAAAGTAACTGGGAAAAAAATCACTTAAACATGGCATAATATAGGAATGAAGACCTATCTAATCACAAAGATGAACTGGGATAGAAAAGTGACTGCATAAGAAATGATACTAACTTTCCTTTCTTTGTGATGTTCTGGAATATATCTGCTAATCTGGTGCCTGATCCAGAGTAACCTCAAACTTACAATAGCCCCAGGACAAAGCTAGAACCATAAAACTTTGGGACAAGACTTGTAATGTTGCTTGCCAAAACATAGCTAATTTCATTGAGTGTAGTAAGAGTGAGACCAGCTTTGGACCCGTAATGAGTTAAATAACAATACATGTGAATCTTAAACAGCCAATAAAATAGAAAATATGCTAAAATTCCAGAACAAAGATGCATCATAACACTACACAATCAAATTAGTTCCATTTTAAGTAAGAAAGGTAATTAGTAATCTCAGGGGTACTGGAGATTAGGGGTAAAGCCAACAAGAAACCAAAGTATTCTCATGAATTTGAGGAAATGAGAGATCAGAGATCTTAGATATATTTGAGTTAGCTTCACGAATGAAACAATTACATTTGTTATATTTTTACTTCTTTTTATTAGCCCAAGAGGTCACCCTCTCTCAAACATTAAAGTGTTTGTTGTAAATAAAATATATTATTAAACTGACATTTTTTTTTCCACTTGGCTTCCTAGGAAAGGATTTGAGAAGCAGATGAAATGAAAAGAAAAATTAAAGGAGGGGCATCTGGGTGGCTTAGTTGGTTAAACCTCTGCCTTCAGCTCTGGTCATGATCCCAGGGTCCTGGGATTGAGACCAGCCTTGGGCTCCCTGAATAGTGGAAAGTCTGCTTTTCCCTCTGCCTCTAATTCTGCCTTTCACCCCCACTCCTGTACTCTCTCTCTCTCTCTCGCTCTCTCACTCTATATCAAATAAAATCTTTTAAAAAGGAAAATTAAAGGAAATACAAGAAAAATGGACTTATAAGGGCTGAATAAGAAGATAAAAGAATGCCAAAACATGTAATTATTTAGTATAATTAATTATCATACATTGAAAGGAAATTAATTACCAAATCCTGGATTAGACTCTGAAAATAAAATGACAATATATATTTTGTAAAGTAATGATATTGGTATCTTATCTTTAGAATGTTCTGGGTTTGATTAGGGCCAGAAATATAAAAGCAATTGCAATGTAACATGGTAAATTCTATAATCTAGGAGAAGGCAACCTAAAATCAAATGTGAGAAGACACTGAAACAGAGAATAGTAAACAGAGTTTGGTAACTGCCATTATTTTTATTTTTTCAGTATTTCTTTTCTCTCTTTTTTCTGCTGACAACCTTCTCCTCTTTTTTTTTTTTTTTTCCCTATGAAAAACTATTTCATGGAGTCCTGTGGAGCCATAACAAATATTCCATAGGTCATTTCCTATGACCCAGGTCTGGCTCTGTGGAGCCTTAACCGGAGTAGTTAGTTCTAAGGATCATGTGATCCAAACCAAACAAATATATGTTTTGTAGACTTTTCTTAAGGACTATTTGGAAAGAAGATCTTCCCACTGAGGTTAGCAAGTTTGAAAGATATGAATGTCGGGCTTCTTGTAGCCAGTGTGCAAACCACCAAAACAGAAGAAATGACAAAAGATACGGAATCTGAAGGAGCCCCAAGATCTAGCCATCCCTCCCACTTGCAAGTAAAGGCAATTCTGACTTATACAGAGGACATAACAAATATTATAGTGAATTGGCTATAGACATGAAAAAGGAAAAAGAAAAGCCATCTTGAATTAAAATCTTGAATATTTTATCAAGGAATAATAAGGTCATAGTTTCTCCATTCAAAGGCAGACATGTCTAGCAAATTTTGATTTTTTTTTTTGCCTTGTTGGTTAAGTAGATCTAAAATAATTCAGAACATGGAAGAGAAAAACCAAGTTGATGAGCTATCAGACTATAGGACTTCTGAAATGATTCAAACAACATAATGGCTTGTGTTGGATTCTGAGATCATGAATTGGGCATGAAGACAAAAATACACACAGGAAATGAGGAGGATTAGCGAATAAGGAGAGAAAATCTAATTTAAAACTCATTGCAAAAGTTACCTATTAACAATTTAAGACACTACACATTCACTTTTAAGTGTAGCTTAATAGACTACAAAATGAAAGAGAATTTATGAAGTGTTTAGCTCACAGCATAAAGCTGCTGGAGTTGACAAGTTCTTTCTTAATATTTGATTTGAAAATCAGACACAGCAGTAGAAAGTTAAGATGCAAATTAAATTTTTCAGGAAACAGGAGAGATGCACATTTTAATTGAATTTCCCATGAATAAAAGGTTATAAAGTCCCTACTGGAGGGAAAGCATCATTGTTTTACAGCTTGAATCTTACTTTGGATGGTTTGGGAGGAAGTCTTAATGTTCCTCTCTTTTTTTCTTATTTTGTTCTCCAGTTTGCATTAAGAACCTCTCCCCCCCCCCCCCCCCCACTGTCTCAGGGTATTGTCAGAAGGACCAGCAGGACTTAAATTTTACTTTAAAAGCAGTCAGTTGGTGACAAGGGAGACTAAGTAAATGAGTTCCCTGTGATGGGATCAGAAGGGAATGCCTCCTGTCTCCGTATATGTGCTCCCCAAGGACACCTGTGCAGGAAGCACTGGGCTTGGGTTTGCAGGTAAAATGCAATCTGCAAGTGTTTTTTTTCTGAGAGATCTCAGTAAGCCTAAACTGAAATTTAAATCCCTAGTTTCTTGATCAGCCAAGGGTAACTACCCTTTTCCCTGACATATATGTAGCTCTCCATTACTTCATATTCAACTCTTAAGACAAATAAAAAAGATTTAAAAAAATGTAATACCAGCTGTATTAATGTTGTAATGAATTACCATATTCTCTCCATGAGAGACTTAGAGGCTCACGAGTGGTAGGCTCTCCTTTGATTGCTGATGCTGTGTCCGTAACACAGTAAACATACAGATGTATACGTTTGTTAAGAAAAAGAGTAGCAGAAGGAAAAAATGGTATCAGGGATTAAATTTTGAAAGGGAACAGATTGCCATGCTTCTTTATTGAGGACAGTGATGAGATTTCAGAGTTAATGTCCCAAAGCATTGTCAACAGAGAAGCCCACAAGATCGGAGGTGAGAGTATGTGGCTTGGGTCCAGGGCCCTGGGCTTTCATGTTGCATCTGTGTGAAGTCAGTCCAGGTCTATGCAGAGCTGGTCACTACAGTGGCAGCTGGGACAAGTAACAAGTGAGGCTGAGAGACTGTGAAGCAGTGCAAAAAGAAATGTCTGATACATAGTGACTAATGGAAATTTTAGATCCAAAATTTGTAGACAACTAGCATAGAGAAATATGCCATGCATTTTGTATATTAACTCCACTTGTTTTTTTTTCCTGTTTTTTGTTCGTTTGCTTATTTTGAGAGAGAAAGAGAGAAAGAAAGAGAGAGAGAGATGTGGGGGAGGGGCAAACGGAGAGGGAGACTCTTAAGCAGACTTCACACCCAGTGTGGAGCCTGATGCAGGGCTCAATCTCCCAACTCTGAGATCATGACCTGAGCTGAAATCAAAAGTGGGACAATTAACTGACTGAACCACCCAGCACCTCTAACTCCATTTGTTTTTATTTTTTTGTACCTTCCCACAAACCTACTTGATTTTTTGTTTGTCCTTGAGGCAAGCAGCCATCGGCATTTAAAACTAGATTTATGGGTGCCTGGGTGGCTCAGTAAGTTAAGTATCTGCCTTCAGCTCAAGTCATGGTCCTGGGGTCTTGTGATCAAGTCCCGCATCAGGCTCCCTCCTCAGCTGGGAGTCTGCTTCTCCCTCTCCTTCTGCCCCTTGCTCCCTGTCATGTTCTCTCTCTCTCTCTCTCAAATAAATTAAAAAAAAATTCTTAAAAAAAAAAAAACTAGATTTATAACACAAAAAAGGAAAGGAAAGAAACACATGACTGATAAATACTATGCTACATACTGTATATAAAGGACAGGCAAAATTTAGTGTTGCATATGATGAACAAAGAAAAAAATTTATATTTTCATATATTTGAGATATTTGGAATTCTCCCAGTACAAAACTCTGACATCAGAAGCTTTCTTCCCTCTTATAATGAAAGACATTTAACATACTGAAAATACCTTTCAGCTTTTATATCTCTATTTTAGAAACTCAATAATCATTTAACTACTTGTGAAATATTTATTAAAGTTTTTATTACATGTATATAAGGATATGTAGAGTATGTGTTCACATGCATGTATAACTTATGAATACAAATAACATATATATAGGGAAGGAGATTATATAAACTTTATCATTTACTACTTGGATGAAAACATGAAGTTGATGTTTATATCATTTATTCTAATTGGTCTAATGCATATCTTAATATATTACATTAAGCAGAAAGCCAGTTGCACTTCAATAATGGAACTGTCCTCATTAACAATGATCTAGAGAAGAAATTACATTTCATCAATTAGTTCTGCAGCTATTCCTAGGAAATGTAAGCGATTACTGTGTGGGATTTTTGCATATTTAAATATTTATGATTGGCTTATAAATATTTATACTGCAATAATTTTGTGGATTAAAAGTAAATGAAACCCTGTTATAAATGTATACTAAGATTGGACAATTAAGTGAATGAATGGTGGGTAGGAGGTGCCAAGTTTCTCACTGTTGTAGGAGATTACAGATAAGCAAGGGGAAGCGGCAAATATGATCTATGTAGTAATGGAGACATTAGAAGGAACTCATTTAGCTGAATATAGATTCAAATGGTTACATAATGGAAATACATATAGATGTGTGTGTGTGTGTGTGTGTGTGTGTGTGTGTGTGTGTGCGCGCGCATCTATAGGAGAGTATATACACATGCAGCTCCTTTCTTCCTCAGCTGAATGGACCTAGAAGCAATTCACTAGCAATGGGCACAACTAGTGCCCTATCTTGTTTGAGAAAAACATTCTTAAAGAAAGGATCCAGGGCTCCTGGAGTTCTTGGAGAATGGTTGATAATAACACTGGAGCAGGAAATATACAAGGTGAGTCAGGAGCATTTTGTGGTGTCAGAAAGTAAGGAAATGCTAATTATTTTTAAATAAAAATAAAAACCATTAATAGGATTATTGAAGGGACGCAGGAGCCAAATGAATGGGATCCAAGTGGCCAAACTGTGCAACAAAATAAAGTAGTATTAGATTATAACCATAAGTACAAAGTAATTACCACTGAATCCCCTCTGTGTAAGTAAATAAGATGATAAATCTTCTGTACCTTTAAGTGTGTATTACACATAGCAACTGTTATGGGTTGAATTGTGTCCCCTAAAACTTCATAGGGTAAAGTCCTAGCTCCCAGGACCGCAGAATTTGACTTTGGGAGTAGGGTTGTTGAAGATGTAATTAAGATGAAGCCCAAGTGGAGTAGCATGGGCTTCTACTCCAGTGTGACTAGTGTTCTTACAAAATTGGGAAATTTGGACAGAGATACAAGCACAGTGAGAATGCCAAGTGAAAATGAAGGCAGAGATCCAGGCAATATGTGTACAAAGAACTCGAAAGATACCAGCAAACCACCAGAAGCTAGGAAAAAAGGCATGGAACAAATTCTCCTTCATCATCCTCAAAGGGAGCCATCCTACCGACAACTTAACTCTTGGACTTTCTTGCCTCCAGAACTTTGAGACAATAAATTTTGATGTTTACGCCAACCAGCTAGTGTCACATGGTCACAGCAGTCCTAGCAAACAAACAGTGATTTCCTTTCAAAGAGTAAGAGTATGAAAAGAGAAAAAAAGAAGAGCTTTACAGTGGAGAAATCTGACGAGCACTGTCTCAGCCAGGTGACCAGAGTTAGTCCAGCAGGGACAAGTCACACTGATAATATTTACCCTCAATATGACGTGATGAAGAGGACACTTAACCTCTGTAGTCTTCCTCACAAAAACCTATCTAGTTCAATCAAGTCCTAAGAAAAATGCCAGAAAGGGACATCTGGGAGGTCTAGTCAGTTAATCGTCTGCTTTCAGCTCAGGTCATGATCCCAGCAGCCTGGGATGGAGTCCCTCATCGGGCTCCTTGCTCAGAAGGGAGCCAGCTTCTCCCTCTGCCTATTGCTCCCCCTGCTTGTGCGCTCTCTCTCTCTCTCTCTCTCTCTCTGACAAATAAATAAACGAAATCTTTGGAAAAAAATAAGAAAAATAAGAAAGAAAAATACCAGACAAATCCCGATCAAGGGACAGTCTATAAAATACCTAGCCAGTATTCCCCCAAACTGTCAAGGTCATCAAAATTAGGGAAAGTCTGAGGGACTGCCAAAGCAAAGAAGAGCCCTTATAAGGAGACATCATGACTAAATGTAATGTGGTAATCTGGATGGGACCCAAAAACAACATCAGGTTAAAAGGACCTTTGAATAACTTATACACTTTAGTTAATAATATGCCAATATTAATTATAACTAGTGTATCATATAAGACGTTAATAAAGCGAAAAACTGGGCCTAGGTTATATAGGAAATCTCTATAATCTCAACTGTTATGTGAATTCAAAACTGTTCAAAAATGAAAAATGTATTTAAAAAATATATGAAAAAAATGGATCAGCTATACTTTATTATTGTACTTAAAGTGCATAAAACAAAGTACTGTGAAATACAGGTACATTTTACATGAAATTTAGTTTGTAATAATTCCCAACATGCTCATAAATGCTAATATGAGCATTAAGCAAAAAAATAGTATGATCGTAAATTATTGATATAAATTATTCAGTTTAGTGAGGCAGAATGTACATTTCAAACACAGCCTCCAAGTTTTTTAATCCTTTCAAAACTGTAACTAATAAATTGTTTTTCCCTGTCAGTTTACTAGGAATCATAAAATTCTTTGACATATTATTCTCAGTTGCACAAGCAACTTGCTGTTCATTTAATTTCAGTTGAGCGATTTTTTTATGTTTTGCAGTAATGACTTAAAATAAAGGAGCAGAGTCAAAGATTTATCAGTAAGCTTTGTCTTTTGTATTATATTTAAAATCAGACCTGTCTGGGGACTTGGGGGAGACTTGTCCTGTCATTCCTTGTCTTGTCAATTACAGGCGATTGCTTCTTAAAATGAACAGAAGTCAAGGTATCCATTTAGAAAAACATCTGAGGCACTGAAATATTAAGTCATGTGTGCCATATTAATTTCCCCAATAGAACAACATTTTTTCATAGTTTTTTATCTGTGTGTGTGGTGACAATATTTAAGATCTCTCTCTTAGCAACTTTCAAGCATATAATATAGTCGCTATGCTGTATATTAGATCCCCAAAACGTAAGCATCTTATAAGTGAAAGTTCACATCCTTTGACCAACATCTCTCCATTTCCCCCAACCCTCAGTCCCTGGCAATTACTCTGGATGAGTTCAGCTTTTTTAGATTCTAAATGCAAGTATCCCCTGCTTTTTGAAAAATCATGTTATGTCACTTCACTTTTATGAAAGACCTACATTAGTACCTGTTTTTGCTACCTGTGAGAAATCTGAAGACAGTTTTTGCTTTTACCAAAAAAAAAGGAAGAAGAAGAAAAGAAAAGAAAGAAAAGCAAAAATTGAGTTCAGCGTTTATATTCGCAGGGAGCCCAAAAAGAAGCAAGTGCATGGCTGAGCAGCAAGAGGGGCCCCTCGAGGACCCTTTCTGGCAACCACACTCAGCCTTTCAGCCTCAAGCCACTGTAACTTTGAACTGTGTCCGTGAGCATCTGTGCTATGTCTCTGTTTACTTTGTGCATCTGTTTGTAGGACTTGTCCTAAGGTGTCAGGAAACCATAAGAGAGGTAATTTTATGGGTCTGAGAACACTCAAAAATTATTTCATATGAATTAATGATAATCACTTCTTCACTTTAGGCTATTTCATCTTAAGAATATTTTCATAAGGCTGGGAAAACCTATATAAGTGAGATCATATAACATGTGTCTTTCCCTTTCTGGTTCATTTACCTTAGCATAATGTCCTCAAGGTCCATCCATCACAAATGGCAGGATTTCCTTCTTTCTTAATGCTGAATAATATTCCATTATACATATACATGTACATTCATACAAACATACACATGCCCACTCTCTCTTCTTTATTCATTTATCCATTGATAGGCACTGGTTGTTGTGATATCTTGGAAGTTGGGAACAATGATGCAATGAACATGGGGGTACAGATATCTCTTCAAGATAGGGACAACACTTCTTAAAAAGAGGTTATAAATATTTTTGCTGAGAATTCTATGTCTGGAACTAAGTAATTGCCATCTTGCTTCCTGTTTTACTAATAATCATCATTCACTTCTTGTCAGTGAATCAACCCAAGTTCAGTCAATAGAATAGTGTCAGTTTGAGTGTTTTGGAATAAAAGAGTGATTACAGGAAGTAGATCTTAAGCAATTGTTGGGAAATACTAGTCCAGAAGAGGGGTTGGATCAGAGATTGAGTCACCAAACAGTCAATCAGAGAAACCACCAGCTAGAGACTAGAACCATGAAAGGTGGGCTTGTGGAGAAGCCAATGAGAAGCCATTGCTTCTAAGTAGCTGTTGAATCAATGAGTCCACAGCCGAGTATGGGGAGAGCCTGAGGTCACTGTTGGTCTTGGCCAAGAGTCTGGAGGCCTAACTAGATAAAGAGCAAGCCCCTAGGTGAATGTCTGTCACCATATATGATTGGAAAAAGGCCTTCAGAGAATAATGGGTGCAGCCTTATTTCTGGGTTTCAAGTACACTCAAGTCCTTTTGACCATGCTAACTTGGAAGAATACAGGGAAATATAACTCTTACCCTAATCAAAGTGACCACAGTAAATGTCATATGTGTACTTGTCTTTGTAAAAATCAGATAAAGCTTTTAAGTGTGTCTCTGCTTGAAATCTTAGTCTATTTATGTGCAGGGTAGTACAACACATCTTTGACCTATTTTTAGTTTTGATTTTAATTCCTGTTAGTTAACATACAGTGTTATATTAGTTTCAGGTGTACAATGTAGTAATTCAGCAATTCCATATATTATCCTGTGCTCATCATGACAAGTGCACTCCTTAATCTCCTTAATCCCCATCACCTAATAACTCATTCCCCTACCCCCTCCCTCTGGTAACCATTAGTTTATTCTCTATAATTAGAGTTTGTTTCTTGATTTTTCTCTCTTTCTCTTATTTTTTCTCTTTGTTTGTTTTCTTTCTTAAAATCCAGATATGAGTGGAATCATATGGTATTCGTCTTTCTCTGAGTTATTTCACCTAGTATTACACTCTCTAGCTCCATTCGTATCATTGCAAATGGCAAGATTTCATTCTTTTTTATGGCTAATATCCTATGGTATGTATATACCACATCTCCTTTATCCATTTCTCTATGGATAGACACTTGAGATATTGAGATATGCTTCCATATCTTGGCTATTGTAAATAATGCTTCAATAAAGGGTGCGTGTATCACTTTGAATTGATGTTTTTGTATTTTTTGGGTAAATGCCCAGTAGTGTGATTGCTGGATCGTAAGGCAGTTCTATTTTTAATATTTTGAGGAACCTGCATACTGTTTTTCAGAATGGCTGCACTAGTTTGCATTCTCACCAACAGAGTAAGAGGGTTCCCCTTTCTCCACATCTTCATCAATGCCTCTTTCCTCTGTGTTGTTGATTTTAGCCATTCCGACAGGTGTGAGGTGATATCTCATTGCAGTTTTGATTTTCATTTCCCTGATTATAAGTGATGATGAGCGTCTTTTCATGTATCTCTTGGCCATCTGGATGTCTTCTTTGGAGAAAAATGACACAAAGAAATGGAAAGACATTCTGTGTTCATGGACTAGAAGAACAACTATTATTAAACTGTCTATACTCCCCAAAGCAATCTACACATTCAGGGCAATTCCTATCAAAATACCAATAGCATTTTTCACAGAACTAGAACAAACAATTTGTATGGAACCACAAAAGATACCAAATAGCCAAAGCAAACTTGAAAAAGAAAAGCAAAGCTGGAGGCATCGCATTCCAGACTTCAAATTATAAAGCTGTAGTGACCAAAACAGTATGGTACTGGAACAAAAGTAGACACATAAGTCAATCGGTAGAACAGAAAATGCAGAAATAAACCCACAATTATATGGTCAATTCATTTTTAACAAAGCCAGAAAGAATACCCAAAGGCAAAAAGACAGTCTCCTTAACAGAAGGTGTTGGAAACACTGTACAGCAACATGCAAAAGAATAAAACTGGACCACTTTCTTTTACGACACACAAAAATAAATTCAAAATGGGTAAAAAACCTAAAGGTGAGACCTGGGTAAAAATACTGGAAGGGAACACAGATAGTAACTTCCTTGACATTGGTCATAGCAACTTCCTTCTAGATATGTCTCCTGAGGCAAGGGAAAAACCACAAAAATAAACTATTAATAAACTATTAACTATAAACTCTTAATAATTTTCTGCACAGTGAAGAAAAGAGTCAACAAAACTAAAAGGCAACCTATGGAATGGGAAAAGATATTTGAAGATGACATGTCTGATAAAGGGTTAGTCGCCAAATGTATAAGAATTTCTAAAAATCAACACGCAAAAAACAATCCAATTTAAAAGTGGACAGAAGACATGAACAGACATCTTTGACCTTTTAAGTCACTGGAATGCTTCCTTTATTAGACAACTGAATGGACATAGATAATGTTATGTTTGGTGAGGATCCTACAAATTGATATCTCACAATAATGCTGCTTCATGAGTGCTCCCATCAGAAAGTTAAGAAAGAAAATAAAAAATACTAGGAGTGCTGTTATGATTATGTGTATGTCTAAGAGAAATCAGCAAATGTATTATACTTGCAGACAAAAATCTATTATGTAGTCAAAATATCTATGCCTAGAGCAGAGGAACAAAGGCAAATCAGCAGCCTGAAGTTAACAGTAGAGAGCCAAAGAATTCATAGAACACAAATGGGTATGTAGGAGCCAGAACCTTACTGTATAAAAGCATCAGACTCCTAGACTTCAGGCAGACTGGCTACTGCAGGTTAGCTCCCTTGCTTCCTGGTTATTGGATCCTGATTGGTCCTGCTAAGCCTCACTGTTTTTATTCTAGAACTGTAAAATACTTCCCAAAAGAGAAACCATCTCAAAAAACTATTCTGTTATGAAAAGTAATCATAAATGTTTATAAAAACTCAGTCACAATGTCTAGCATACTGTAAGTACTCCATAAACATAAGCTGCATGCAGGCAGGAATTTTTATCTGCTTTGTTCACTACTAAAGCCTCAGCTCCTGGCACTTAGTAAACTTTTATATAATTAAATAATTAATGGCAGTTGCTTGTATTACTGTTTTTGTAGTTGTTAATGTCAATTCATGAGGTATACAGTAGTCATAAGGAGAGAAAACACATTTTTTAAAAATCTTCAACCCATGTAGGTGTGTACTGTCCTCAAACGTTTATGGGAAATAGATTTGCTGTTAGGTTTTCAACATAACAGGGTCTCTACCTTCTGTGTGCAGCCATGAGAGTCCAGCTTTTTTAACATCCTTATTGCTCAAGAGCATTCCCACCCTTGAAAAAAAAAAAAAAAACACTTCACATGAATGTTCTCTTAAAGGCTTATAATGGTTACTTTAGATTTTTACTTCTGGCCTCAGGCAATGTAGCATCTCTTTGCTGAACAAAATGCTGTTACTTCCCAGCTCTCAGAAGCTATTTCATAACACTTGAAATCATGTGTCATGCCGTCTTCTTTTTTTCCCTGTTAGCTCCTAGAAGTAGCAAATGCCATTGTTGTTTCTTGTTACCCTTGCAGTGTCTTGCATATAAAGTGGGGACAAAGTGTGCCATTTTAAAGGCCACAGCCATTTCTGAAGTCTGGGGTGAATGTCAACATCCTCCTTTCGCTCTTATAGGGAGTAGAGAACTGAAAGTGCACATATTTCAGATCAAGCTGTTGTTATATATTTAATCATGTAAAAGGCTCTGCTTATTTTGAGTTGAGTTAGTCTTTGCAGAGATTATTCTGTTTTTAAGGTATATTGATTTTCTCTGGCTACAGGCGGGTAATGAGGGTGAATAAAGAGCTGAGAAAAAATGAATTCATCCCAAAGAAAGAGAGTCAAGCCCCAAGTTATTCCAAGTACTATGGAAAAAAGCCAGCAGCTGAGAAAGATGTATCTAGTAGAAGAACTTGAATCAAAGAGAATGGTCAGTATATTAGAGGGAAAACATGATCAGATAGCCAGTTCTTAACCTTTCCTTTTCTACATTACAATCTCCTTCCATTTGAGACAATGGACTCCATGGTCAGACTACCTGAGACTAAAGCCTGAGTGAATCACTATTAGTTACATATTTGGGGGGAATTCATATACACTCGAAGTGCTTCAGTGTTTTATCTTGAAAACAGGGGCCATAACAGTTATAATATCGAAATGGTGGGATAACTAAGTGACTATACACATGCACCCATGTGCACACACACACACACATACTAGTGTCTAGACCCAGCAAGTGCTGAATATGAGATTGTTATTATTACCAGCATTGTGATTATCCCCAAGAGTCAATAAAAACTCAAACATGAGAGCATTGCTTTAGGCACCTTTGCCCACCTTTTGGGATGGGGTATGCTTGGAAATGAGAAAGTAGTGAGAGATAGCTGGTGGTAATCTGTAAGGAAGAAAAAGAAGTGAGGAGCAAGAAAGGGTGGATTTCTAGGTCACATAAGGAGTGATCTCAAAAGAACTTGGGAAGAGAATTAGACTTCCTGAAATTACCCAACATGGGAATTCACATTAGTGTACGTATATTAAAAGTAATAAGCACCCTAGAAGTACAGAGAATTTTGAGACACTGAGGTCTTAATGATTATTTTAATAAAGATTTAATTATGTCACAAACATGATTTATGGAGCCTGATGCTTTACTAGTTGTTGGAGGTATACTGGAATATACAGTTTTGATGGGGAGAAGGGTAATGATACAAGATAATGATACGAAGATAATTATACAAGATAATTACAAATCATGGTAAGGTCAAGAAAACAGGGCATAATGATAGAGAGTAATTTCTGAGAATTTATTAACATAAGCTTATTAGGAAAGTATTCTCTGAAAAAAAGAAAAATTTAGCTGAAATCTCAAATATGTTAAAGAGGAAGTCAACAAAAAGCCAAGAAAATAGTTTACCAGGCAGAAGGAATAGCAAGTGCAAAGTTCCTGAAGCACAAAGTTCCTGAAGCACAAAAAAGCTTGACATGTGCAGGGTACAGAAAGGAAATCAGTCTGTTTGGAGTTTAGTGTGGCAGGAAGAATGGTAGGAAATGGTGCAGCCTAGAAAGGCAGAATCCAACCATGAATGTAAGGGTAAAGATCGTGGAGTTTGTTCTCAAAGGGATATCATTCAAAGGTTTTCAGTGGCATTATGAAATAACAGGTTTTGTGACTTAAAAATATTATAGATGAATTTCCCATATTTCTAAAGCACATCTCTCCACCTTTGCCCTAGATCAAGGATGTCTAGTTGTCCTCTCTAGTGGTTTTTCCCCAACAACACACAAATATGCTAGGGTTTTTTTCCCTATCATCTTAAAAAAAAACCCTCTCAATCCCTCTTCCCACTTTAGTTACCTCTATCTTATTTCCCCCATTAGTTTACAGTATAAAGAAGGAAATGACTAAATGGTAGAACATATTTGCAAATAACATATCCAATAAAGGGTTAGTATCTAAAATATATTTAAAAACGTATATGACACAACACCAAGAAAAAAATAATCCCATTAAAATATGGGCAGAAAACATGAACAGATATTTCTCTAAAGAAGATTAGAAATGGCCAACAGATACATGAAAAGATGCTTAACATCACTCATCATAAGGGAAATGCAAATCAAAACCACAATGAGACATCACCTAACACCTGTCAGAATGGCTAAAATAAAAACACAAGAAACAAATGTTGGTGAGGACGTGGAGAAAAGGGAATTCTTGTGAACTGTTGGTGGGAATCCAAACTGGTGCAGCTACTCTGGAAAAGGGTAGGGAGTTTCCTCATAAAGTTGAAAATATAAATACTATATGATCCAATAAATCCACTACTGTGTATTTACTGAAAGAATATGAAAACACTAATTTAAGAAGATACATGTATCTCTGTGTTTGTAGCAGCATTATTTACAATAGCCAAATTATGGAAGCCACCCAAGTGTCCATCAATAGACAAATAATAAAAAAGTGGTGGATATATATAATGAAATATTACTTAGTCATAAAAGAAGAATGAAATCTTGCCATTTGCAACATCTATATCTATCTATCTATATATATATATACACACATATTTTTTGTAATGCAAAATCAAATTTATTTCCATGCATTACAATGAAGATTGGGATACTAGATTAAGAGGAAGCAGTCTTCTGTCAAGTAGAGATCAAGATTCTTAAGTAGCTGCCTTTGTGAACTACTACAGTGGAAAACTTGCTGTGTGGCCTTCAGATGTTGAAGCCTCTTGGCCCCATGTTTCCGAAAACCATTCAGGTGTGCCTTCCTTTCCAGCGAGGTTTTCTTCTGATAGCTATGCTGGTATTGCAGATACCTTATGTTCCTTCTCTGTTTACCCAAGAAAATTTTCACGAAGTCTAAGAGATCAGTTTCCTTATTCTTGGTAGCCAAGGTCTTCAGCTCTTGCAGGTGCTTGTATAACTTCTTTTCCACCTTCTGAGCAATCGCTATAGCTTGCAAGTCAGTTCCCCAGTACATCAGGCCTCTTAGTCACTGGAAGGCAGATTTTACTCTGACACTCTTTTAGATATTTTATGAACTGCTTTGCATGTTCTGTCTTCACTACTGCTTGGTCTTGGAAAAAGGGCACATAAACAGGCGCATCAGAGTCTTCGTCATAGTAACAGGTCATCGTAAAATAAGCATCACTGACATTCAGCTCATAAGATGCTACATAATTAACAGCATCCTACACTCTTCACATAGTGTATATATATATATGTACACATATATATAGTGGAATATTACTTAGTCATAAAAGAAGAATGAAATCTTGCCATTTGCAACATCATGAATGGATCTAAAGGATATAATCCTAAGTGAAATAAGTCAAACAGAAAAAGACAAATACCATATGATTCCATTCCTATGTGGAATTTAAGAAACAAAACAAATAAACAAACAAAGAAGAAAACAAACCAAAAAACATACTCTTAACCATAGAAAACGAACTAATGGTTACCAGAGGCGGGGGCGTGGGAGCGAAATAGATGATGGGGATTAAGAGTGCCCTTATCATGATGAGCTCTGAGTAATGAATAGAACTGTTGAAACTAATATAACACTGCATGTTAACTATACTGTAATTAATATTAAAAAAGAAAGAAAATGACTTGAAAAAGTTGTGTGTACTCTCTGATTGCAGTTTATCTACTTCCATTCTCTCTTTCTCCTTTTAATTGTATCATAGTTGATGTACAATGTTACATTAGTTTCAGGTGTGCAATATTGCAATCCAACAGTTCTATACATTACTCAGCGCTCACTGTGTTAAGTATAGTCACAATACAACCATATTACAATCTTATTGACTGTAGCCTTTATGCTGTAATTTCCATCCATGTGATTTATTCATTTCATAATTGGAAATTTATACCTCTTAATCCCGTTCCCTCATTCTCTCTTTTTTTTTCTCCCCAAATATGTTTATTTTAGTTTTTCAGTGTTACAACATTGATTGTTCATGCACCACACCCAGTGCTCCATGCAGTACGTGCCCTTCTCGATACCCACCACCAGGCTCACCCCCCCCACCCCCTCTCCTCCAAAACCCTCAGTTTGTTGCTCAGAGTCCACAGTCTCTCCTGGCTCATCGTCCCCTCCAATTTCCCCCCATTCGCCCTTCCCTTCCTTCTCACGATGCCCTCCATGATTTTCTTTATACTCCACAGGTAAGTGAGACCATAAGATAATTGACTCTCTCACTTGACTTATTTCACTCCACATAATCTCTTCTAGTCCTGTCCATGTTGATACAAAAGTTGGATATTCATCCCATCTGATGGAGGCATAATATTTCATTGTATAGATGTACCACATCTTCATTATCCATTCATCT
>CM052800.1:25895166-25930640 GCA_028533885.1 Nasua narica | reverse complement strand
AAAATATAAGCAGCCTTATACTAGGATGTGACTGTTCTTTTCTATGTGACTGCGGAGAAACTACTCTTCCTGTGTTTAACAGGCAGATTCGGTGGGGAGTAATATTTCTTCAGTATAAAGCACTGTCCTAAATCTATAGGATTTAGTTTTTCTTGAAATACCCCAGACCATTGATCAAAGGAACAAAATCCATGCCAATGAAAGGCACTCTAAATTTACCCTATCCTCCATACATGGCACAATTACTAATCTGTGAGGGCTAGAATACCAATGGAGAATAATTAGGATAATTGTATTTTAAGATTAAGATACAAATCTGGGAATATCTGATCACTTCTCTTCCTAATTGCCTCTCTTCTGCCAAATGTATTAAATATCTAGTTCTTTCTATTTCTCTCAAATATATTGAAATATAAACTACTTTTATTAAACTTGCTAGTTCTTCTCAAAGAAAAAAGAAATAGTTCTTGGAGTTACAAACCTTTGAAAAAATTTCCTTGAATTTCATACACTATTGTTATTCTACTGACAACAATAAGCAGAAAAAACACATGCACAGGACTTCGTATGACATCTGCTGGCTAAGGATGTACATGATACAAAAGCTCATTTTTCTTTTGTCCAAATACATCACTGGATAACTTCCCAAAGGTGACCCATGTAAGGACAATGCCCACAGGACTAGGAGGCTCCCTTTTACCCAAACTGTCCCACCTTTAAACCCCAACCTTTCATTTTACACAAACATTAATAAATTAGAAGCGAACTGACAGTCTGATTGGAACGTCCTAATCTAACCTCTTATTATGTCATTATTTTCTTGAGTAACACAGGATGTCTGTGATAAGGTTAACAACTCATAAGAGATCAATAGTGATCTGAGGTCAAGAGGTAGCCTTCATTAACCCAAAATATTTAACAATACTTTAAATTTTACTACTAGAAGATTGTACCTTCCTTCTATGAGTATTGTAAATAATTTATACATTTGCAATCCTTGCAACATAATTTGAATTATTTCTGTGCTGATAACTCTCCATTTGCCTCAGATTCAGTCTCTGAGCTCTGCAACCCCACGTACTGACCACAGCAGGCTGCATCACTCAGGTTCCCTTGCTGGCTGGCTTCTTAATTGGTCTGGCCTGTGGGAGGTACCAACATGAGAACAGGTGTCAGGAGGAGGTAGGTAGTCATGGTATTTTCCCTTACTGCTTCCCTGCTTGGGTGCTTTGGCAGGAGCAGTGTCTCTCCATTAGCATAGCCCCTACCCAAAACCTATTCCTTCAGAGTTTAGGAACCCGTCATTGTTAGTTTTGAGTCCCCTCCCCCCCCCCGCCCCCCACCGCCATCCTTTGGTATTCCCATAGCTTTAATCATGCCTTTTTAAGTAATGGCTTTAATAAAGGCTCTTTATTTACTCTATCTTTATTTGCCTGGACCTTTAATGATCTCTTTCTTTTTTTTCTTTTTAAAGATTTTATTTATTTGAGAGAGAGAGAGAGAGAGAGCAGGGCATGGGGGAAGGGAGAGGGAGAGGGAGAGGGAGGAGCACGCTCCTCAGTCTCAGGACACCGAGATCACAACCTGAGCCAAAGGCAGATGCTTAACCAACTTAGCCAGCCAGGCGCCCCTAATGATCTCTTTCTAAAGGATACCCACTTTATATTAAGGGGAAGACCCAAAAGGAGGGGAGGAGGAGCGTAAGAAGGAGGAAGGGCAATAAAGGATCAAGAGTCTACAAGGGTGGGAGCGCCGCCTTCGGCTTGGGTCATGGTCTCAGGGTCCTGGGATCGAGCCCCACATCGGGCTCTCTGCTCAGTGGGAAGTCTGCTTCCCTCCCCTCTCTCTGCCTGCCTCTCTGCCTGCTTGTGATCTCTCTCTCTCTGTCAAATAAATAAATAAAATCTTTAAAAAAAAAAAAAAGAGTCTACAAGGGTGGACAGAATACTGGTTTATTTGGGCCTGGGCTTTCCCAAAATGACAACATCTGGTTATGTGAAAGTCCCTACCCTTCAAATCAATATTCTGTGTTTGGGGTAATTTTTGTGTATTTCTCCATTAGAACTTAAGCTCTCTGACAGCATAGTAATTTGGGGTTTTTTCGTTGTTGTTGCTTTTTGACTATTTTGTCCACTAACAACCAAATGCCTAGAGGTGAGCATATAGTAACTGGGTTATTGTTTGAATGCATAAAGGTGGATGCATGGATGGATGGATGAATAATCATTGACTGATTCTCTATTTTCTTTAAATGGCCTGCATGTCCTTGGATACCATCCTGACTATTCTCGAGGACACACTGGTATTCACTAAAGTTGTATTTAAGAAAAATAGGGGACTCTGAAGAAATGTGCTGTAGTAGGGAAGGGTTCTCCTTAAATACATTTAACCTAAATACATAGTACAGCAATAAAGAAATAAATTAAGCTTCATGGTTTTGGAAAGATTAAAAACATGCTTATATATTTGTGACAACAAAAATTTTTATGAAGACCATTGAATCTCTATTCTGTCTTCTGAATGAGTTACTTCTCCATGTTTCCTATTCATGTATTTAACAGGATACAGCAAAATATAATGCTTACAAGCAGTGATGTGCTAATAAGTGTTTAAAACTGTCCCTCCAGAAACAAAACATAAAAGCCAATTTATACCATTTGCTGATTTCTGTGGTGTAAATACTCCCACTAAACCCATAGTTTTCTATTGTCTGCCCTAGCAATTTCCTTCCCACACTGCATCTCATTGAGCCTGCTTCTGTTTTCACTTCTCTTTCTCTGACTACAGGTGGGAAAGATTCTTTACTTTTAAGGATGCATGTGAGTAGATTGACCCACCTGGATGAACTAGGATAATCTCCCCAGCATCCTTAACTTTAATGACATTTACAAAGTTCTTTTTGCCATGTAATGTATTTGTAAGTTTCAGGGATTAGGATATGGACAACTTTGGGAGTCCATTATTCTGTCTGCAACACCCATTACGTAGCCAATTTCAAGCCATAATATGACATCAATTGGCACATGAAATTCCAGAAAATTTAACAATCAGCTTCTGAGCCAGGAGACAGAGTGTGAGTTCCAGATGCCTGGATTTGAATCTTGATCCTGCAGTTACCAACTACGTAGCTGAGCAAGTTACTTCTACATATCTCAATCCTTATCTGTATAATGACCATGAAAAAAGTATTATTCCACTGGGCACTTGTAAGAATTTACAGCAATGGAGATAATACATGTAATTAGAAAATGCAAGTGCTTGGTATATGTTAACTATTGTTTCTATATTTGTATCATTTTTTTCATGTCATCATTGAGATTAGGAGAATAAATATTCCTTATCACAGTAAACTAAAATATTAAAGCCCCATGTAGATAGTGATCAAGGCTCCAAGCAATTGGTTTCTTCCCAAGGCACATGTAATTTATGTTCATAATAATTATTCTTAAATGTATCAAGAGGCTCGTGGGCTGTCTGAAAGTTTTAAGAAAGATGCAATCAACTTGGCAATGTTGAGTTACTTCTACTTTATACTAGCCAAGTTCTCGGACATACTGTTATTAGAATTTTCTAGGAACTACAATATCAATATTTAAGAAGAACAAAGGACCCTAAAGTAGATAATGAATCTGGAATAAAATGGTAGTCCAATATAACCTTGGAGGAGAGAACAAACTAGCTCATTTGGAGTCTCCTCCTCTCAGTTTAGACATGGTGAAACAGCAGGGAGGGGCTGAAGGAGCCAGGAAAGAAATCTCTTCTAGGTTCTACAAAATTCTGACAAAGCACTACCCTGAACAAAGGCTAAGTTACAACATTTTGCATGTTTGACAAGAGGTCAGGAAAATCACCCTGTGTTTTTCTCAAGCCTTCTGACCAAATAAAATTTCTTTGAGTATTTTTCTCAAATATCCCAAATATTCCCTATCTTTGGAGCTATCACAAGACTGCCAGATGGGACAAAATTCACTCACCCATTTATTTAATTGTTCAACAAATATTTATTATGAAGATGCAGAAATTATTCATAACAGAAGCCAGAATAGGACAAAGCATGTATGAGGCCCAGATGGGATAGGCGAGTTTGCATGCTATTCCAGGCGGCTCCTATATCCATTTGCTCCAAATGTAGAGAGTAGTTTCTGAGTTACCCAAGGTCATCACATGCTTCAGGCATTGATTCTCTGCTTATTCCATGTGAGAGATATAGAAATATGTGGAAGAGGCATCCCTGATCCCTAAAAGTTTATGACCGATGTGGGAAAAATATGAGAAATGTCCTCCTGGAAAATCTAAGACATGTTAAAGAAAAAGTCCTGTTATCATAAAATTTGAAAAGATCTGGTAAACTTCATCCAAAGGCTCATGAATTGAGAAGCATCCAGTCTAGAAAATAAAAAAGAGCATCAAAGAATGGTACAAGGTGAGAGAATGTTATAGACCCAACATAAGCAGGAACCAGGAAGTTATCCTGGGCCTTGGTTGATTGATTAAGCAAGGTTACTTCCCTCATATGGTGTAGAGAGAAGTTTGGGAGGGCCTCAGGTAACTTGTGATGAGTAGGCAAACCTGATTGGTTGATGCAGGTCTTCCTTTTTTGGGAGAACAGAACATAGAAACTTAAGTTCTTCTGGTCTGTGATGGGGCTTAATGTAAATGAGTCTATCCTGGGTCCAGTCTGGACACTAACAATAATAACAAATAAGTGATCTAAAAAAAAAAATCACAAGGCAGCATATGGTTAAACAGAGAAACCAGTGATGGAGACAAGTATAATGAGTTCAGAGGAGATCACTGTGGTTGGGAAAGCCATACAAGAGAGAAGATTTGGGATATATTTCATTTGGCTGGAAGTCAGGAGGGAAGAGAGTTTACTGCAAGTGGAGATGATTAGCATGTCCAATAGGCCAATGTATATGTGACACGTTTGCGAGAAGGTGAGGAGAGCAATTGAATGACCTCTCCTTTCATTAAGAATTTTCCACTTCCAACCTAGGATAATAGTTTTTCATTTTCAACCACACTTTCCAGCTTTTATTATGAAAAAAATCAGAAATAAAAAGAAAAATCAGAAACAGTCATAAAAACCAGCCATAGTTTTTATTTTTCTCATGTGTGGGCTTTCTTGGTGTGGCCTCTACTTAAAATCTATTATTATTATTACAATTATTATTATTATTTAATTTCTATCCTCTACTAACAGCATATGATAAAGAAACCCTAAATTCTGACTTCCTGCCCAGGTTTTTAGGAATGCCATATGTCAGAGAACAAGACAGTCTGGTGGCGGGAGCTTTCCATGTCAAAAAACCTAGCTGTGTCATTATTCTATTTCCTTTTAGGCTCTTTGTACTGTTTCATGTCATTTCGGTGTGATAAACAAAATGTCTTAACAATAATATATAGATAAAGAGGATTTAAAATATTTTTACTGTTTTTCTGAGTTTTTTCATCAGTTTTATATCTATAATTACACTTTCCAGAATTCATTCTGAATTGAACCTAACATATGTTTCAGCATAACATAGTGATACGGTAAACATATATTAGACTAATCAGTTTACCTAACAACCTTCATTTCCAAGGGAAAGATTAACTGTGATTCCTCTCCCACATAGTGAAGAGGCTTCTTCCTTCTCTCCCTGATTCTTTGTTGTTGTTATTATTGTTATTACTTGAGTGTAGTTGATACACAATGTTACATTAGTTTCAAGTGTACAATATGGTAATTGGACAAATTTCTATATTATGCGCTGCTCCGCACAAGTGTAGCTACCATCTGTCATCATCGTATCCTCTTACAATACCATTGACTATAGCCTTTTATTCCTATGACATGCATTCCATTACTGGAAGCCTATGCCTTCCACTCCCTTTCATCCATTTTTCTCATCCTCTCACTACCCCCTAGCAACTATCAGTTTGTTCTGTGTATTTATAGGTCTGATTATTTATTATAAATTATTTATCAAGTTATTTATTTATAATTTATTTATTAAATTATTATCAAATTATTTATTTATTTGTGGGTTTTTTTAGATTCCACATATTAGTGAAATCATATGGTATTTGTCTTTCTCAGTCTGATTTATCTCACTTAGCATAATAGCCCTTAGGTCTATCCATCTTGTTGCAAATGGCAAGATCTAATCCATTTTTATGGCAACATAATATTCTCTCTGTGTGTGTGTGTGTGTGTGAGAGAGAGAGAGAGAGAGAGAGAATAACATCTTCCTTTTCCGTTTGTCCATCAGTGGACACTTAGGTTGCTTCTATATCTCAGCTATTGTAAATAATGCTCTATAAACATAGAGATGCATATATCTTTTCAAATTAGTGCTTTTGTTTCATTTGGACAAATACCAAATTTAGTGAAAAAACTAGATCCCATAGCATCTATATTATTAATTTTTTAAGATTTTACTTATTTATTTGACACAGAGAGAGAGAGATCACAAGTAGGCAGAGGGGGGGGGAGCAGGCTCCCTGCCAAGCAGAGAACTGATGCAGGGCTCGATCCCAGGATCCTGGGATCATGACCTGAGCCAAAGGCAGAGGCTTTAACCCACTGAGCCACCCAGGCGCCTCTCTATTATAAATTTTTTGAGGAAACACTATACTCTTCCACAGTGGCTCTGCCAATTTACATTCTAACAGCGTACGAGGGTTTCTTTTTCTCTACATTCTCACTAACACTTGTTATTTCTTGTCTTTTTGATTTTAGCCATTCTGACAGGTGTGAAGTGATACCTCATTATGGTTTTGATTTGCATTTCCCTAATGATTAGTAATATGGAGGAACATCTTTTCCTGCATCTGTTGGCCATCTGCATATCTTCTTTGGAGAAACGTCTTTTCAGGTTCTCTGCCCATTTTTTAATCAGATTGTTTGGGGATTTTTAGGTGTTGAGTTGTTTAAGTTCTTAATATTTTGGGATATTGACCCCTTATCAGATATATCATTTGCAAATATCTTCTACCATTTAGTCATTTGTTTTTTTTTTTTTTTTTTTGGTGTTGTTGATAGTTTGATAGCTATCTATCAAACTATCTATCAAGCTATCTATCAAACTGTTGTTGATAGTTTGATAGCTAGTTTGATAGGTATTTGTTGTTGATAGCTATGCAAAACCTTTTTTATTTTGATGTAGTCCCAGTAATTTATTTCTACTTTTGTTTCCCTTGCCTTAGGAGACACATCTAGAAAAATGTTGCTACAGCCAATATCAGAGAAATTACTGCCTGTTCTCTCTTCTGGGATTTTTTATTGTTTCAGGTCTCACATTTAGGTCCTTAATTCATTTTCAGTTCAATTTTTGTGTGCAGTGTAAGAAAGTGGTCCAGTTTCATTCTTTTGTATGTAGCTGGGCAGTTTTCCCAACACCATTTACTGAAAAGACTGTCTTTCTCTCCCTAATTCTTTAGTTCTAAAAGATTAATTTACTTTGCTGGGGGCAACTAGTCTGCTCCCACACCCAGAAGCCACAGACAGAGAGCCTGATAGATTTTATTGGTATTCTCAGTGAAGTATTAAAAGAAAACTCCAAAATAATCAGGGCAGAGGTCTGGTCATGTATGTTTTTGTTTACTGTTCTATCCCTAGGACCTAGCATAGCATACACCTTGTAGTGGACATTTAAATAATATATACTTAATGAAACCTTCTTGAGAAAAGAACTTTTTTAAAAAATTGTTTAAGTCACAGCATCTAGTACTATATCTGACCCTGTGTTGGTTGGTATTCAATAATTAATGAAAAAACAATCATGAATGACTGACTAAATGAATGAGTAAAATGATCGCCATTGAAAAAATGCACAGCTGTTTAAAAGGCATGGATATTACCTCTATTTTCTTCTGATATTTTGTCTAAGAAAAAAGATACCCCAAAATTTTAATTTATCTATGGACTCTGTCATCCTAATATATCCAAATGAATACATTCTCATGTGGCTTGGTGATGAGAGTACTCTGGAAGTCCCAGGCTGCAAACTGATGAATGGGGATGTACTGCCCATTGACACTTGCAACCTGTGCAGGGTGAGATTGGCTCTGCATCTGTTACTGTTGCTCATGGTGCTGCTGTCATCACAGCGACACTTACTGACTTTTCGGCAGCCAACGAAAGTGTGTTGGCAGATTCCAGGGAGAGATGGATGTATTTTCAAGCATGTCTCTGGTGTTCAATTGTTAGATTAATGAATGGAGCAGATATGTCTTCTAAGAAAGAAAAAAAAATGGTACGGTGGGGTATCCTTCTCCAAGCAAGGACCACATCCATCAGTCTCATGCTTCTGCTAGAGCTCAGGGCAAGGCACACTCCTGTTCCTACCTACTTGGCCTCAATGTGGATCCAGGTGCTTCCTATTGGCTGGAAATCATATTCAATTGTAATGCCCTTCATAGTTATGTTTTCTGTATTTTGACTCCCAATTTCTAGGAAGATCCTGTCCAGAAATGATGTCTCTTATGAAAGCATTGACATTTAGATTTTATCCTACTCAAGAACATTTTTCCCCGATCCCTGGGCAGACACTAATTGCACTTCTTCTCTATCTGAAGAAAACTAGAGATATTTTAATTCTCCCATACTAGAATATGATCTTCTTGAGAATAAAAACTGATGTATTCATCTCTTTGTGCCTGAAAATAGTAGATGCTCGATAAATGTTTGTTGATTAGAGTGATGGATGGGAGAGAGTGAGATGGACAGATGAGAGAGGCCTAAAAATACCAGAGTCAAGTAGCCCTCCATATGGAGAGTGTAAGAATAAATTTCATTTATTTGCATTACGTCCTAGAGAAGTAGAGATAGATAAAATATCTCTCCAATTCCCTAAGAGCATACAATCTAGCTGATAACCGATGTGATGGAGATTTTGCTCACTCGTTAGCCTTACACAAATATTTCCTATAAATGGAAATTCTCAAAATATTTTGGAGAAGTTGCACCTGGTTGGTAACTGCAGCAGCATCTTTCTAACCAAGAATAAGCAGGGTGGCAGGTGAAGTGAGATGGGGAGGAAATTGACTGCCTTTGGCCTCAGTTAGGATGATCCATGTCTCCTATATGGTAAGTCAGAGGTGATTCAGAGCTTTCCCAGAAATCAGGCCTGGGATCATTGCCAGGCTAATTGGAAAATGTTTTTTAAATTTGAAAGATTGACATTTTGTCTCTCTTTTCCAATAAAAAGTATCCTATACTATACAGTGGAAATTTTTACACTCTATGTTTATCTAGTTTTTTTTCCTATCAGCAATGATAATAATGGTAATATACTTTCATTCACAAATTTTTTATCTAGAAATTAAGTTTTTTGTGTGTTTCGTAAAAGATTTTGGTGAACTGTGGTCAACTAATCTTCAACAAAGCAGGAATGAATATCTAATGGGAAAAAGTCTCTTCAACAAACGGTGTTGGGACAACTGGACAGCCACATGAAGAAGAATGAAACTGGACCACTTTCTCATAGGATACACAAAAATAAACTTAAATTAGATGAAAGACCTAAATTATGAGAGAGGAATCCATCAGAATCCTAGAGGAGAACACAGGCACCAGCCTCTGACCTCAGTCGCAGTAACATCTTGCTAGACACGTCTCCAAAGGCAAGGGAAACAAAAGCAAAAATGAACTCATGAGACTTCACAGGTTTAAAAACTTTTGCACAGCAAAGAAAACAATCGGCAAAACTAAAAGGCAATCTATGGAATGGGAAAAGATATTCATAAATGGTATATCAGATAAAGGGCTAGTATCCAAAATCTATAAAGAAGTTATCAACTCAAAACCCAAAAAAAACCAAAAAGTCCAGTTAAGAAATGGGAAGAAGACATGAATAGACATTTCTCCAAACAAGCTGTCCAAATGGCTAAACAGATACATGAAAAGATGCTTAACATCACTCATCATCAGGGAAATACAGATCAAAACCACAGTGGGATACGACCTCACACTTGTCAGAATGGGTAAATTTAAGAACTCAGGAAACAATAGATTTTTGCAAGGATGTGCAGAGAGGGGAACCCTCTTATACTGTTGGTGGGAATGCAAACTGTGCAGCCACCCTGGAAAACAGTATGGAGTTTCCTCAAAAAGTTAAAAATAGGACTACCTATTACCCAGCAATTGTACTACTAGGTATTTATCAACAGATACAAAAATAGTGATTTGAAGGGGCACATGCACCTCGATATTTATAGCAGCAATGTCCACGATAACCAAAATATGGAAAGAGCCCAGATATCCATTGACAGATGAATGGATAAAGAAGACATGGTATATATATGCAATGGAATATTACTCAGCCATCAGAAAAAATGAAATCTCGCCATTTGCACGATGGAACTTGATGGAACTAGAGTATTATGCTAAGCGAAATAATTCAGTCAGAGAAAGACAAATACTTTATAACTTCACTTATTTGTGGAATTTTAGAAATAAAACCAATGAACTTAGGGGAAGGGAAGGAAACATAAATAAGATAAAAACACAGAGGGGGGCGCCTGGGTGGCTCAGTGGGTTAAAGCCTCTGCCTTTGGCTCAGGTCATGATCCCATGGTCCTGGGATGGAGCCCCACATCCAGCTCTCTGCTCCGCAGGGAGCCTGCTTCCCCTCCTCTCTCTGCCTGCTTCTCTGCCTACTTGTGATCTCTCTCGCTTGCTGTCAAATAAATAAATAAAATCTTTAAAAAAAAAGATAAAAACACAGAGGGAGGCAAACCATAAGAGAATTAACTCTAAGAAAAACAGGGTTAATGAAAGAGAGATGAGTGGGGGGCTGGGGTAATAGAGTGATGGGCATTAAGGAGGACACTAATAGAGTGAGCACTGGATGTTACATGCAAATGATGAATCACTAAATTCTACCTCTGAAACTAGTAATATACAATATGTTAACTAAGTTGAATTTAAATAAGAAATTTAAAAAAAGATTGTGATGAAAATATATGAAAACCACCAAAAAGAGGAGTGCCTGAGTAGCTCAGTTGGTTAAGTGTCTGCCCTCAGCTCAGGTTGTGATCCTAGGGTCCTGATATTGAGCCCACATGGGGCTCCCTGCTCAGCGGGGAGCCTGCTTCTCCCTCTCCTGTTGCAGCTCCCCCAAATTGTGCTCTCTCACACTCCCTCTCTCCAATAAAGAAATAAATAGAAACTTAAGAAAAGAAAAGAAAACCACCAAAAAGGATAACCATCTGCCACCTGCCAAAATGTCTGAATTTACCCATAGAAATCTATATATTTTAATATTTAAGTTTTTTAGGCTTTCAGAACCCCCCCTTGTGAGAATAACATTTATTAGTGTCAAATAGTCTTCTAATTGGATTTTCCAGGTATATGACACCTGAGCCATCATGGCATTAGCGTTCTCTGTCCTTCACCCTTAAGCAGCTAATTGGCCTCAGAATCCTCAGGGCAGATTCCTGGACAGCCATCACAATGGGATTGGAATCGGCTTACAAAAGGACACCTACTTGCTCTCCCAGCTCTAAGCAGATTTAGTAAGAGCTGGCAGAGATCACGATATTCATCTGCTCTGATCTCAATATAAGATAATGCAAGTAATCACAGAAAAAAAAGCCCTATGACAATTTTGGTATTATTAATGATCCAAATCTTAAAGTCACTCTAAAGAAAAGTATAGCTGTAATATGGGCTTCTTATGAGAGAAATAAGTAGAATAAAATTAAAGAAAAGCACAAAGGAACATTCAACTTCATAGGAATTGATTTTGTGAATAAATGCTTCATATCCATTTTGAACATTGTCATACAAGATCCCAAGGGAATTGAAGAAAGACATATGCTCTGTCTAGATGAAGCTTCCAATTATAGAGAAAGTTCTGGGGTTGAGTTATGGAACCATAAAGCCCCATTAAGAAACTCTATAAAAATACAGACCCAGGACAGAGAAATTAAGAATTTTTTTCAAATAAATTGACAAATAGCATGGCATAGAATAGACACTTAACTGTTTTAATGAAGTGTTTCCCAAACCTCATTTATTCCCACATTGCCTTCATGTTTAAAGGTTTTCCTGTTTAGAGGTTTAAAATAAAAGTTTATTTTTAAGTATTTTATATTTGAATAGTTTTAACTTTATAAGGAAATTGTGAAGATGGCACAGCATTCACATATACCTCATACCTATTGTCCCCTATTATTGACACCTTTTATTAGTATCTAACCTTATTTGTGTGTATATATATATATATATATATATATATATAGTATAAAACTAAAATATTACCCATATATTACTATTCCCTGAAGGCTTTAGTTTATTTGGAAGTAGTTTTTACTTAATGTTCTTTTTATGTTATGGTATCCCACCCACAATCCCACAGTATGTTTAGTCATCATATCCCCCTAGGCTGCTCCTCTTGGCCGATATAGTTTCTCAGACTTTCTTTGTTTTTGAGAACATGGATGTTTGGGGAAAGTATGAATCAGGCATTTAGTACAGTGTCTCTCAATTGGAATTTGTCTGATGTTTTTCTCATGATTAGACCGGGGTTATAGGTTTTTGTGAGGAAAACCACAGAGGTAAAGTGCCCATTCTCGTCACATTATATTATTATATACTATCAATATGACATCTCTTGATATGAACATTTCTTTTTCTCTGCGACCTTATCTAACTAGCAGAATTCGGATCACGCATTTGGCTGAGTGTTCATGATTTTCTAATTCATTTTTCACTCTATTCTGGTGTTTTAACTTGAGCAATGCTGTTGACTTATTTTTAGGTTCACTGATTTTTTTTTTTTTTTCTTCATCTGTGTCAGGTCTACTGATGAGCCCATGGAAGGCATTCTTGTCCCTGCTACTGTAATTTTACTTCCAGCTTTTCCATTTGACTTTTCCATCTACTTTTCATCTCTCTGCTGAAATTGTCCATTCATTCATCCTTATTGACTGACCTTTCCACTAGAGCCTTTGATATATTAATCATGGTAATTTAAAATTGCTGTCTGATAGGGGGCGCCTGGGTGGCTCAGTTAAGCGCCTGACCCTTGGTGTCAGCTCAGGTCATCATCTCAGGGTCTTGAGATAAAGCCCCATGCTGGGCATGGAGCCTGTTTAAGATTCTCTCTCTCCCACTCCCTCTGGCTGCCCCCTCCCCCCCCCAAAAAAAACCTGCTGTCTCATGTTCTAATATCTAGTTTATGTAAATATGATTTTATTTATTGCTTTGTCCATTAACAGTATGTTGTTACTTACTTTTTTGTGTGTCTTATAATTTTTATTGAAAATTTACCATTGTTAGAGGACAGCAGAGATGGAAGTAAATAGTATTTATTTCTGGAAGTGGGCACACCTCTTCTTCTGCTAGTCTTATAGTGAGTAGAGGCAGGGAAAGGATTTTATTATTGCAGTGGTGCACTTTCAGGACATTGCTGGCTTCAGTTTCCTTTCCTGTCACTGCTTATGATATGGGCTGGCTTGCTGGAGGGGTTTTCACAATGTCCCTGTTCTATCATCAGCTGCAGGCTTTCCCTGTAACTGTATTTCAGAGAGGCTCTCTCTCCATGCTTTTGTCCCTTCCCCAGCAGCAGATTGTGAATGCTGGTTACGAAGTGTTTGCTAGTCCAGTGGGCGAGGGAAGCTGAGACTGGTCTTTACTTGATTCAGCCTCAGTCTCAGGCAGTCTATATATCACTGCATCCCAGTGAACCCTTCCCTCCCTCACAGGGAAGAGACTTCTTACAATCTAGACCCAGGAGATTTCCTGCCCCTGCCAAGATGTAGAGTGTTTTTCTTCTCTGTTTCTTAGCCATGAAGAATCTTGGCCCATGTGATGGGATTAACTGCCCTTCCCTCAATAACATAGGGATGTTTTTTTTTTTCCACAGGGAGTGGCACCTAGGTGGACTTTCTACCTTTCCTGTAATAGTCACTCCTCCCCTTATCCAGAACTGGACCGTGAGGAATGCTTGCTTTCTTCTCTCACTTGCCCCTAACCTTTCTTCTAACCTTTCTTATAAGCACCCAGTGGAGAGCTATGGAGAAGAACCTTTGAATGGGTGCAAATTCCCCTTGCATCTTTAGTTTCTAGAGGTTCTATACTCTCACACTTGCCTGCACTCCATCTTTAGCAACTTTTAATTAAAATTTATTTTATTTACGGCTGAGTTCCTCCTGCCAACTTGCATGGAAGCCCCATCTTGCACCCATGATATTTCACTTAAGGTCGGTGCTATGGCCTATACTCCTTGAAGGAACCAGCTGTTCCTTTTAACTTTGGATTAGTTGGTTGACTTGCCACCTCATCTCTCTGATAGATTCAAGAAAATTTATGACTTTGTAGATCATCATGCTTCTTTTGATTATTGGGTTATAAGCAATGCCTTTCCCCGATTTTTATATCCTAAGCAGAAACCAGAAGTCCCCAATACGTTTGAAACTGAATGCATAATATATATATTTTAATTTTCATCCATATTCACCTGGACTTATCTACTTTGCCACCAGCATTATAAGAAATCAGACGTTGTGGGGCTCCTGGGTGGCTCAGGAGAGGGTCTGCCATTGGCGCAGGTCATGATCCCAGGGTCTTGGGATTGAGCCTTGCGTTAGGCACCCTGTTCCCTCTCCCTTTCCACTCTCCCTCGCCCAGGCTCTCTCTGTCTCTCTTTCTCACTCGCTTGTCCTCTCTCCCTCTTCCAAGTAAATCTTTTTTAAAAAAAGAATCAGACTTTGAAAAATGCTGATATATTGAAAGATAAATGAGCTAGATATCAAGAAACCTGTCTTCTACCCCTCCTTTGTCAATAATTAGGTACACAGGCTATGGAAAGTTATTTAAATACTTTGAACTATAGTCTTCTCATATGCAAAATAAAATATCATATCATCTTGATCTCTAAGATTTCTTTCCAGCTCCAACTTCTGTTATATTTCATATTTTTGGTATGGAAACATATTTTTTACTTGCTTATCATTGCACATACATTGTTTACTGAATAGGGTTAAAGTCAGAACTCAGAAAGACAAATTTTCCCTGTAAGCAATCTACTGGAAGCAAGTTAGGTACTTGATACATTGTGCTGAATGCTAAGTGTTATTTTAGGAAGTGAAGGTATTAAGCAGACCACAAAAAGTGCCTGTGTTTCACTGGGTGAGGAGTCCATTAATTTCAACAATTGATTAGATAATTGGCAAAATGTAGACAATAGTACCTCCACAAATTGAAAAATTATTTAAAAAGTAAGTTTTCACTGAATACTATCCATAGAATTGTACTTCAGATTTCCAAGAGGAAGGTGAGTTTATAATTCACACGAAATATCAAATTATCCAGAATATTTTCATAAAATATATGTATTTATGCGTTCCTTTTATTATTCATTTTTTAAACTAAAGGGAATATATACAAATAAATACTGCACTTACTTTAGTGTTAATATTAATCTTTTAAGATTTCTATTTAAGTCGATTTAAAGCATAAATGAAAATTATTTTTTGACGTTTTACTAAAATAGGAAAACACAAGATTTAATATAGTTTATCATAGCAGAAAGTATTTGCTAGCATATTTATTCCTTGGCTTGCCATCTCACTGGTTGTCTCCAGAAGCAATATCTAATTATAAATCTATATTGAATCTCTTCTTATTCCCTACCTTTACCTAATAAATGTTGACATAGAATTTATGTGAGTGTCAAATGTTATATATTAGAAATATTTTCACTTATCCAAGTAAAATACAGGTTTTTATCTGACCTTACCACTCACCTGTCATACTAAACATTCCTTAATTATTTGAAAGAGTAGTGTTCCTGATTGATCTATGGGTGATTTCTAGGTGAAATGCGAGGCAAGTTCCCTCAGTTTCCGAAAGCCAGACTCGAGCCTTCCAGATGTGCTGGTCTTAAAAACCCCTATCCTCTCCTTTGTGGTGGTGTGTCATACTCAGTCAAATTTATCCAGTGCACACTATTCACAAAATATCAAGTATGAAGATACAGTGAGGCATATACAAATGCATGAGACAGTTTTTGCTTTTAATATGCTAGCAATTTCAGGAAAAGCAAAGGTAAGCATGTACCCAGTATTATAAGGATGACTGCCGAACACAATACAAACAAGCTCTGTGGTTTCACGTATTTTACCACACCTTTCACAGTGCTTTTTAGCAATGATTCTGAAACCTAACTGATTATCAGAATTACCTGAGGAACCAACTAAATCATAATCACCAGCTTTGGGCCTAGGGATTTGAATTTTTAGAAATGATTTTGATGAAATGATAAAAATGATTTTGATGATCGGGCTGGGTTTCACAGCCAATGTTTAATGAAATGGAAAACATTTTGTTTAACTTACTCCTTTCTTCTGGTAAGACAACCTTAACAGTGTGGAGGGAAATTACTTTATTAATGCTAACGTGTAGAAGAAAGGTGAGTCACCCAACGCTGGGGCTTGATGTTACCAGAACTCCAGAAAAAGAGATGATGGTTAACATTAGCATTAGCATGGATGGATGTGTTGCTTTGTTTCTTGTTCCCATGAGTATCCGGCACTCGACACTCTGCTGGTCATGAGAATATGTTCATGATGGTCCAAGTACTGTAAGATGAAGGCTCTTGATTATTACTTTTGAGTGAGATTCCTTCCCTTCAGATACATGTGAAAGAAGCTAGTATGCTGCAATCATGGATAAAGACAGCCTGAGGACAAAGACAAGTCATTAATAAAAGTAGGTTTGAGAGAATCATTGAGAATTAGTACAAGAATTCTAAGGCCCCTTTTTATGGAAGAGGATGCTCTAAATCTCTCCAGTGTGAGAACTAATCAGTGTGAGAAGTAATAAGTTCACTCTATTATCTAATTTAGTTTGAATTAAATTTTATCTTACTTGCAATATAAACTGACTTATCGATTTATTCATTAAATATTTATTGAGCACCAATTATCAGTCATGTACTGCTTTCAGCATTTGGGAAATATAAATGAACAAAAGATAGAATCTCTATGAGTTATGATAAACAATTGCCCAGAGCTGTGCCACAAGTTACTAATAACTGGAAATAATTATCTAGTTGCTTCTTTGAGGATGGGCTGCTATAGTGTTCACATCTGGCCAATAAGTCAAGTCATTTGGTTAATGTGACCCTTCACTCAATAATCATTTATGGGAGCCTAATGAACCAATCATATTAATTAATCCATATTAATGTACTTTTTAAGTACTGTGCTCCTTTTTCCAGATACTAGATTATTATCACACAGTTCTAACACCTCTGCTTCCAGGAGGAACTTGGAATGAGAATAAAGAGAATGAGGATGAAAAGTATTTCAGCTTCCTAGAGAAGATGTCCTGCTATATGTAGAAAAGGACAGACATTATTTTCACTCTTAGTCGTGATCTTAGATTTGCCAGTGTTTACAGAATATGTTATTTTGAAGTAGATGCTCTTTCCCATTGGCTGGCATGTCCTTCAGTCTCCCATTTAGGTCACCTTCCACTCAATTCTATCAAAACTTCCTCTCAGGGGTGCCTGAGTGGCTCAGTGGGTTAAAGCCTCTGCCTTTGGCTCAGGTCATGATCTCAGGGTCCTGGTATAGAGTCCCTCGATCGAGTCCTATATTAGGCTCTCTGCTCAGTGGGGAGCCTGCTTCCCCCCTCTCTCTCTCTGCCTGACTCTCTGCCGTCTTATGATCTCTCTCTCTCTGTCAAATAAATAAATAAAATCTTAAAAAAAAAACACAAAAAATTTCCTCTCAGGTAAGGATTGTAAAGACACATTGCCCTGTGGGAAGACTGTATCCAGGGCCCTTTTAGTTTGAGCAGCATTTAAATAAAGTCCAGTCTATCTCAAACTCCTTTATTGTCCAACACCATGGGGGTTTGCCCTTCTGCACTCCGTGCCTGGCCCTACCAGTGCACGGCTTTCCGCTGCCCTGAGACAATGACTTAATGCCAATGATTCATATGTTAGTGAGAATTTTGTCCAATGTATTACCCATCTAGAATATTTGCACTTTCGTATTTCATCTCGCAGTAGTAACAGTAAGCAGGTAAAGGGACTCACAGGACGAAAGCAATCCCCTGCACGCTGGCACTGGCCACAGGTGTGGTCACCAGCTCAACCCAAACGCCTCACCCTATATCCATGTAACCCTGTTTTCCACTAACGATACTGGACCTTTACAAAAACTCTTTAAGTCATTTGTGTTCACAGTTTGATATTTTTTCTTTGTTTTTCATATTAGTTCCTGTCAATGTAGATGCTCTTAGGAAACTCCAAAGGCACGGACAGCAGAGTCACTAATAGGCTTTTTGGTATTTTCATAATCACGTTCTTTGTTTTTTTTTTAAGTGTTTTTTTAAAGATTTTATTTATTTGAGAGAGAGAGAGATCACACACAAGCAGGGGCAGCAGCACAGGGAGAGGGAGAAGCAGGCTTCCTGCTGAGCAGAGAGCCTGACTCAGGGCTCAGTCCAACCCAGGACCCTGGGATCATGACCTGAGCCAAAGGCAGATGCTTAACCGACTGAGCCACCCAGCCGTCCCATGATTATATTCTTTGGGCTATAAATTCCCTAAGGAAAATCGTTTTGGTTCAAGACCCCTTTCCACTCTTAAAAATGAAAGATTTCAAAATGCTTCTTTCAATGTTGGCTTTATATAGCTATATTTATCATATTATAAATTAAAACAGCTTTTTGGATGTATGGATTGACTAATTCACTTAAAACAGCAATTATAAATCCATTATATGTTAACCTAAACAACATTTTCATTAAAAATAACTCTATTTTCCCAACAAAATAGAGAAGCCTGGTATTGTTTAAATTATAACAAATCTTTTTAACATGGGGTTTGATTTTAAAACACACAGCTGGACTCTCATATCTGCTTTTATATTCAGTCATCACACATCATGTACCCCCTGGAAAGATTCCTCTACATAATAATAAGAGAAACAGAATGAAAAAGGAAAACAAAATATTAGTTACATCACAGTGAGTTTTTACTTCGTCTTCTCAGATCCCCTGGGAGTGTTTCAGGGACCCCACAAACACTACCACATTTTGAGACCATTGCTCTCAGTGATAGTTAAACAAAAAGAAATACCAGTGGCATTTCACTGTACCGCCATCTATAATAGCAAAAATGGTATGGGAAAGGCAAAATTTAATGCATAGTGTCATTTGTCCAGTGATGTAGCTTAATACTTTCCAAGGGCAAAGATGATTAGAGATAGACTTCCCCCAGCACCTCCAGGCCTGTTGCTACCAAATTCTTAGATTATACTTGTACAACCAGAATGGTTCTGATGGGTGGGATATGATTTGGTCTTCCTAAAGTCTTTATTATCCCATCCTTAAGAAGGGAGTTCATGTCTCCCACCAAGAACCTTCAGGCAGGTAGAAGAAGTCTATAAATTCCATTCAGTTTTCTGTATTTAAAATAAAATACAAAAAATTACAAAGGAAAAAATATATTAAAATACAGGTATCAATATATTTTATTGAAATATAATCTTTTAATAACTCACAAAGTAACAAAATCTAATGAGAGGAAAATAGCCAATGTCATGTCCAAGTAGTGATGTACATAAATTGTGTTTCAAGAGATCTGTACCAGTCATAAGATGATATGAAAATATCTCTGATTTCTATTAGGACAAAGTCAAGTACTACTACTATTTTTGTGGTTTGCTGCCTTAATTCGGAGTAGGTTAGTAAAAATGCAAATACAGTCTTTTAATTCATCTTTTATAAACTCTCTGAATTCTTTCTATAGATGCCATTGAGATCTGTGAACTCTAGGTTAAGGAATGTTCTTCTAGAGAACAGTGGTTCTCAAAATGTGATCCTAAAACCAGGAACATCACAATCAACTGGAAACTTGTTAGAAATGCAAATTCTTGGGTCCTACCTCAGACCTGCTGAATCAGTACTGGGGGTGGGGTCCAGTAATCTGTGTTTTGACAGATACTGTTACACACCAATGTGTTAGGAATGAATGAACAAACGGTGTTACAATCAACTATCTGTTATGAATATGTGTAGGGATAAGAGGAAAATATCAACCCTCAAGCAGTATACATCCCAAATACACCCAATATTTTCAACCATAAAGCAAAAATCATTATGACAGAGATATTAAGGGACTTCCCAAAAGTCAACAGTGAATGAGTTTCAGAGCCTGAAACTCAGAGCCTGAGGAACTCAGGATATCTGATCTATTGTCTGATGCTGAGGTTCTCATATGTATTATGGCAGTAACTTCGTAGCCTGTACTGTGCCATTTTTATATACTCTAATCCAGGCTCTTCTCCAAAAGGCAGAATTGTTCCTCAGCAAATGTTAGTTTGCTATCTCTGGAGTTTCCCAAGTGAAATCTGAATCCCCCTCCATACAGAGGGCAGGGAGAGATTCCAGAAAGAGGCAGGTCACACCATATTGGTAGGTGACAGGTTGAAAAAGCAAGGGAATTTACTTAGGCTTGTCTTGGGAGCTGCAACATGAATAGATCTCTGCACGTGCCCACTAATTCTGGAGACTTTGCATAGACGCCTTAATTGGGCTCAGTCGTGTAGACCATCCAGATGGTCTCAACCACCTATTTCTATCTCAGGTGTCCTGGAGCAGCTTGTAGGGCAGGGAAGGTAAGCAGAGCGTAAGTTCTTGAAACGGGAAAGGATGAGGAACTCCCAGTTCCCGGGTCCAGATCACAGGTCTACTGGTGGTCACATCCACTCAATGACCTCCTCCAGCAGCAAGATTTTATAAACAACTCAAAAAGGTAAACAACTTCTTCAGAGCTGCTTGCAGTGTACTGTCCACTGACTGAGGACCGGCAATTTAAATTATTTATATGCTAGTCTAAAGGGCGCGAACCCCAGACAAGACGTGAGCAATTCTCTTCTAGAACTTGAGACATTGAATTGAAACAGTGTTACTGAATGCAAAGATAATTACATTCCCAAATGTATAAGAAGAAGAAAGAAGGATTGTTTTCCTGAACAGAGACATACAATTCAATGGAACAAGTTACAATGAAAGTGAGTCTGGGTGGAGGGCAGCCTGGCAGCGAACACTAATGAGTAACGGGGAGGACTCTTCAAGACCGTGGGAGATCCATTAACTTAGGAAGCTTAGAATAATTTCTCATGGCAAGATTTCATTTCACAAAGCCGTAGGTTGGATGACCCATTTGTAGCTTTTGTGTCTTATGAACTTAGTAAACTTTTAAGATCGTGTTGTTTAAATCTTTTTATACGGCATATTGTTCAAACCCCTCTAATAATACCAAGTAACATTTAACATAGATCTTGAAATAGGGAAAGAATTCTCTTAAAGGTCATTTATTTTTCCATGTGTTTTATTTAAATGATATTTTCTTATAGATACATATAATAAATAGGGAAAATTAAAATTATTCATGAAGCTTTTGCTACAGAAGAACTAAGATTAAATTTAAAAAGATCTTGGACAAAAATTACGGGAACTTTTCAAAAATATCTCAAATGGTCAAAGAATATTTAATCTATGCTACATAAATAAGAACAGAGGGAAAGCATAGTGAGTAGAGGTCAAGGTTAGTATAGGAAATATGTGCTTTGAAATAAAAGACTATAACAATGAAAGGGCCCTTATATTTGTTCATATTATTCTCATGAGAAAAGCTTTTGAATAGACTTTTGAGTCTTACATAAAGGAAAGAATGGAGAGTTTTCATCCAACCACTGCAGACACTTGGGCAGTCATAACAAATTTTTTAAAAATTGAAAAGTCTAAATTAGATGACTCATGACCCTGAAAAATATCTCATGTTCAAAGTCATTATATTTTGGGTGGACCACAACTGCCACAATCAGGCATCCAGAGTCAACAAATAACTCAATTAGCGTATCTGGCAAAGTTAATAAAACCCATAAAATAACTTTAAAAAGAAAGGACTTGAGAGGTCATGAAATCACAGGATGTAATCATAAGTTCTGGTTTTGGAAGGGAGTCTAGTGATCCTGTATTATGACCATTTCTTATCATTTTTCCATTTCTTCTTTTTTTTTTCCTCTCTTTTTGCCTTACCCTCTATTGATTGAGCATATTTCTAAACTCTTCCATCATACTTGCCTACCTTCTCAAGCAAGTAATTCTGAACATAAATTTTACTTTTAAGGGCACCTGGGTGCTCATCTGCCTTCAGTTCTGGTCATGATCCCAGGGTCCTGATCTTGAGCCCATGCATCAAGCTCCCTGCTCAGTGGGGAGTCTGCTTCTCCTTCTCCTTCCACCTCTCCCCCTTGCTCCAGCTCTGTCTGTCTGTCTCTCTCTCTCTCTCGTCAAATAAATAAAATATTTTTTAAAAATCTACTTTTATTAATGACTCAAAGTTATCAACCTAAAGGAGAGTGTATTGATTTTTCTATTGCTGTGTAACAAATTATCACAAACTTAGTGACTTGAAAAATACTTATTTATATGCTCACAGTTTCCATGGGTCAGGAATCTGTCACATTTTAGCTAGTATTTTGTGCGACCTTGGTTTCAGAAGCCTGAATTCAAAGTGTTGGCTGGATGTATTCTCATCTGGAAGTTGATCAGAGATATTCTTCCAAACTCCAACGGACTGTTGGCAGAATTCACTTCCTTCTGGTTATAGGACTGATGTCTCTAATGTCTTTCTGGATGTCATCACAGACTTCTTTCTTCTCTAGAAATGACACTTAGATCCTTGCCATGCGGTCCCCTCGATTTCAGGAATTGAGAGGTTTTGTCATCTCAAATCTCTTTGATGCTTCAGTTCCTTTCTAACTTCTCCCTCTAAGACCGGTTCATGAGATTAGGTCAGGCCCACTTGAATAATCTTATTTTAAAGTCAACTGCGTCATGTGGCATAGCATCTTCCTGGGAGTTGAATCCATTATATTCATTACGTTCATAGTCAGAGTGTTTATGACAGGAGAGTAGGAAGTCTTGCGCGTCATCTTAAAATTCTGCCTACCACAGTTTAATGGAATGGTGAGAACACAGACTTTGAAATCAAATAGGAAGGGGCTAAAAACCTAACTTCATGAACTGTTAGGGAATAGGCGCTTAATAAATGTTTGTTGATTGAATTATTATTGAGTGAAAAAATGAACAAATAAACAAGGAAATATATCAACAATTACTTAACCTTCAAAACCGATTTCATCATCTGGGAAAGAAAAATAATGGCATTTAATTGAAGAATACATATAAAGATGAAAGGAAATTATACATAAAAAGTTCTTGGTAGGTGCTTTAATGGTTCAGTCACTAAGCATCTGACTCTTGATTTTGGCTCAGGTCATGATCAGGTTCCACACTTAGTGGGGAGTCTGCTTGGGATTCTCTCTCTCTCTCTCTCCATTGCTCTCTGCCCCTCCTTCTTGCATATTTTCTCTCTCTCTCATAAATAAATGAAGTCTTTAAAAAAGTTTTTGGCACCTAATTGGTACTCAGTAAATAAGTATCTATTATTAATCTTTCTACCGTGGCATAATATCTGGGCTTATCATTTTTGTAATGACTTCTAATTTCCTCATTTGCTGTTGCAGTCTGATGTTAATACCAACAGGGATCCCAAACTCTGAAGTTTTACTGACCTTCTCACCACTTTTTTCTTCTTTTTGTTTTGTTTATAGAGCCTATGGTTCAACTCCTTTTCTTAAAGTCTCATGGTACTCATAGCCAGTCATATTATTTTCTTCCTTATGCTTGGTAAATTAATTACATCAGTCAGATAATATGGAGCTGCACCAACAAAAATATATGCTCCATATATCCCTTATGTCTTTCATGCTATGTGTCACAAGTAGGCTCTGAATCTCTTCCATGTATCAGGATCCAGGCTGATGGAAGAGTTTTCACCGGGACATTGCTGATCTCAAGGCAGAGAGAGAAGAACCACTCAATGGCTCTTAGAGCATCTGCTCAAACATGGCACTCCTTTTCTTGGGTGCTCGACAGCCTATCATCAAGGGTTACATCAATGGGATGGGAACGTAGCATTCTCCCACAAAAAGGAGTAGCAAAAATTTTAGTGTATTCAATCACATTTCAGTGCTCATTTTTGTATATTTGACTATTTCCAGTTGTGCTGCTCATTTTTGCTTTATCTTCAAGGGCTGTTCTATGGCTGTCACAACACTGTCGGTTTGTGTATTTGTGATGCTTTGTGGAAGAAGGAATAGTCACCTTATTTTAGAATTTATCTCAGGAGATATATTATTTTAATAAAATCCTAGCTAAAGCTAATATTCTGAAAACTATCACCTGATTATTTTTGAATACTAATCTTAATTTAGAGATTTATGTTTAGTGTATGTTAGCTGCTTTTATTTACTGACAAACCATAGGACCACTCCATTCAAAACCTTTCAAAAATTAGAAAGCAATTCTTCAGAAACCATATCTATCAACAGCATTTATCAGAAAGTTAAGCGAATCAAAAGTACATTTATTCCACGGTACTATCAATCACTTATACTTTCAATTTCTATTCTCAGACAATTTCAACAAAATTACACACATCAGTCCCAACGACCCATAATAGATTGCACTGTTATTTCTATTGCATTGGTTGAAGAAACAGAAGGTAAAATATAACATAAAGACCTGGAAAAATGCAGAAATTTCTATGTATTTCATTTTTTCATATCAAAAGGGAATTGGGTATATTAGACCAGAAGTTAGCCCCCAAATTATGTGCTATTACATTAATGATATATTGGCTGTAGATCAAATTATGCCCATGAACCAAACCTAAGACAACTTTATTTTTTTAAACCATGCAAAACACTTCTTTGACAACATAAAGGGATTTTCTCTGTAGTCTTAAATGATTCCTTAATTTTATCTGAGACACAGAGGCCCTCTAGTGGCAGGCTCTAGGCATTTGCACTGACTCTTTCTAAAGACAGGTTTCAACTTGCAAGACACAGACAGGGCCATTCAGGTGGAAGAAGCCTTGGGCTGCTTTGAATTCTTGAGGCCCTCGGTGTCTGTAAAAATGACCAAAAAGAAGTCTAAAGATAATTTAATCTAATATGGTGTGTTTTAAATTCTTTAGCACACACACAAAATGCAATAGAATAGGGTTTTGCTCTTTAAAATGAGAGATCAAATATATGAATTCATTGTAAGCTTGGTGTGCAGTCTATTAATGCGACCAAATTTAAAAGGGTACAGGAATCCACTTCCAGGGAAGTCTGTCCATCCTTGTGATTGTGGCACAGCTATTTTCATTAAGAAAGACTTTTAAAACTCTGAATTTTAAGTTCCTCTGTTACTTTGAGGCCTGGGTCAAGTGATCCTCCTTCCCAACTATCTCAATTCCCTGTCTCAGCTCCTGACCCCACCCTGCTTCTTCTTGTGAACAGATAAATTGTCTCGAAATACACCCAGAAACTGAAAGAAAAAGTCTTGTGTATTCGGCACAGAACAGAGCCTTCCCTGTTCCCTTCTCTTTCCCTCCTATGCTCCTCTATGTTCTGTGCTGACCATGAAAAATAAAAATAAAATTGAGCGTGCTTAGGACAGGAAGTAAATAACTGGCAATGTCCTTAAACTTCCATGCGCATGAAGATCCTTGAGGGATTCACTAAGAATACAGATTCCTCAGTTCTGTAGCTGATGACACGGATCTAGGGGGCGGACTCGTGGTTCCATGAAACTGGGTTTTAACACCCCATCCAAGATTTCCTGGGGCCACTTGGCTAGAAAAATGATTCTTGGCCCTGGCTCCAGAATCAGCTGGACAGCTTTGAAATTCTGATTCCCAGGACCCAGCCCAGACTACCTAATCAGAATTTCTCAGGACGGAGCCAGATACCCCCTACTGATTCTAATGTGCAGCCAGTTTGAAAACTACTGGGCCAGAGCACGGAAGCATAGATGCAAAGCCTGATCAACCAAAGACTCCCAGAGACACACCTAAAGTTCAACAAAGTCAGATTTAAGCTCTCATTGCAGTGAGGGAGATTGCATGCCAAAGGGACAGTGGAGTCTCAGTAAACAAAAGCAAAGATAGAGTTATTTTAAGACATAGACACAGGGCGGAGTTGAGTATTTTCATGGGCTCACAGCCAAGCAGAGCTTGTGCAAAGCGACTGACACTGAGTCCGTGCTGCAAACAGACCCAGGGTCCTGCTCCCTGGAAAACAGTAACATCAAGATAGGCGCGCCGTGTTGTAACCAGAAACCTTCTCTCTGAAACTCTGCACCTGGATTGTCAGTAAAGACTGTGATCTGTGTCAAAGGGCCTCAGGTCCTCCAGGCAAGAGAGGAATATTTCTTTCTTACTGGTGTGATTTCAAACAGCCACATTTGTAATAGTCTGCGATTTTGAAAAGCCATGTGTTTTTCAGTGAATAAAAAAGCAAGTCACTCAAAGAAAGGGACACTTTGCAGCCGCAGCATGTTCTTGGGAGAAATACTGCATCTTGTTAATTTTGCAGTGGGCTTCATCTCTGCCTACGAGTCTAGCCTGATAAGTGGCAGGGCAGATGTTCACAGTCCAAGCTCATTTTTATCTCTTTAGACATGACATCTGCCCCACAGGGTTGCTTTCAGAAGGAAAACGGAAGAGGGTAAGAGGGTCATAGCATGTCAGCACATAAATGTCACTCACATATTAATTCAACAAGACTTAATGAGTGGCTACTATGTGCTGGGAATCCCTGCTGGGTATCAGAAATTCAACCATGAACAAAACTCTGTCCCTGCCCTCAAGATACGTGCAGACTTGTTGGAGAAAAACACGGGTAAATAGGCAATTACAACAGAGTATGGAATAACTATAACTAGACTTTGGAATAGCCATGAGCAATTAACCCAGCCTTAGGTTATTTAGGGAACTGGAAAAATGTTACCCAAGGTTACGGAAGATAGAGGACTAGGGGGGTGGAGTCAGGGGGTGGAACCAGGGGCAGAAAATGGCAGTAGGGGAAAAAAGACTTTGAAAACCGATTTATTTGGCCTCTAATTCAGGCTCTACCACTGTCTGGATATCACTGTATCTCTGAGTTGCAGGTTCTCATCTGGAAAGTAAGGATAGCAAAACAGAGAAACCTGCATGGAGGGCCAGAGTTCTAAGTAGTAAGATTACATCAGTGAACAAAGGACAAGCTCTCTGACCCTTAGCAAGCACAAAGGTGGGAGTTTACCAAAAGTAAATAGTAACCGTAATTGAAATGTAAATTATTTAGCATGCTAGGTCATAAATGCAGAGTGAACAAAATTGGTCACACCAGTAGCGAAGGCCTGGGACAAGGGGCAAGTCGAGAATTAAATGATGTGATATCTGTCAAAATGTCTGCACATCTCACAGAGGCATTCTCATGACATTGAGTCCTAGAAGCCACGCTTGCTCAGCTAAAGGGGAAATGAGTGCCTGCATGTCAACTACTTTGACCTCACTCAGCATTTCCCTTCCCTTCTGAACTATCACTATTCTACCTTTCAGGGGCCTGAATTTGCACCTCCGACAAACTTCTCACTCTATAGCACAACTCTGGATTATAACTTAGAGGAGATTCCACACTGAGAATATTTCCGGGCAAGTCATCAGACAGCTGTTGACATTTCCCATAAACACTGATACCAGTTGGGGAATTTGAAGTTGGGCCTTCTTTTGTTTATAATGCTCTAAATTTCCTTTGGCTTATTCTGCCCCCTTTCTTTTGTGCCCTGCTCCAAGCCAAAAGTTGATTGAAACAGTAGTTCTCAACACTCTCCCTTAAGGTCTATGGCACCATATTCTTTAGGCCACTGATAGCTTGTCCATACTCTCCCAACACCCACCCCCCGACTGGAACTGTGTGAAAGGAATTTTGCTTCTCACATTTACCGGGGTGAGAGGGTGCTCTGGGCATTTGGTGGACAGAGGTCAGGGATGCTAAATGGTCTTCAGTGCAAGATCCAGTTCAGGTCACTTAAAAAATATATATTTCATTCAAAATGTCAATAACAGCCCCCCCCCCCAACAAACACTGGGTAGGAAAATAGAACTTTCCCCACCAAATTTAGATATTTTGAAAATTAGATTATGATACCTTCAAGGTCTATCTAACTTCCCTTTATGATGTTTCTATCTTAGTCTAAAATACTTCAGGATATATAATATAATATTGTGTGTGTACATGTAAGCTACATTTTTAAGGAATAATCAATTGCTGTAATCATGAATTTATGCTCCAGATACAGTATGACTTTGATTAAGATAACTATGGTTTAACATCCTAAGTTTTGTTAATTAGAATAATATACATTAAAAGCTCTTATTTGGAATATTTAGTGCTTAATAATTAGCAAAATGATGGTTATAATGGGTTTTCATTAGTGAAATTGATGTTATTCAAGATCTATATATTGGTCTGAATGGCAGAAACATTCATACCCCTCCGTGGTATAAAATTATTTTTATTAAATTATTATTAATTGCTAAATAAATATTCTGTTTTGCAGACACTACTTTGAAGGAGTTAAGTAGCCAAATTGTGGCAAAGTAGCTCTAATCATTAGCTACTCTAATCAAAGTAGCTCTAATCTACTCATAGCTGCCACAAATAACCCAATATTTATGCATCACCAGTTTTGTGTTTGGTCAATTTGCAATATCTTCCTAAGCTGTCAGTCTCCTAAGCAAGTCTAAGAGAACATTTAACTAATTGAATTGGGACAAATATCAATGATGTCAACATCACACTTCCCTCTCACCTCCAGCTCTTTTCCCCATCCCCATCCTTAAAATTCATAACTATTAGTATCGTTGATGTGAATTAGAAATGTTGTTTGGCAAAATATGAAGTAGGATAATTGGAGAAACTATCTGAACTATAGTTGATATAGTTTATATAGAAACTATAGTCCATTCCCTTTCTTTCTTCCCCTGAGCGTGGTGGCAACATGCTATGGTGGGAACCAAGCCAATATTCGATGTTTGAATCCTGGCTATGTCACTCACTTATGACCTTAGGCAAGGCACTCGATCTCGAAACTCCAGTTCCCTCTCGTAAACTGGGGGCTATGCGCCTACCCCACAGGGCAGTGGGCGTATCAAATGAGTCAGTGCTTGTAAAGGGCTAAGCATGAGGAGTCTGGTTTGTTACAGCAGATAAACTAGGTGCTGATTTCATTCACTTACTCTTTCTTTACAGAAAACATACCCCCAGGGACTGTCTCTTACTCATTTCTGTGCTTGTAGTGGTGAACAGATTGCCAGACCCAGAGTTTGTGTTCAATATATATCTATTGAACAAATCAATTTAACAATTTTTGCATTGCGATTTGGCTTTATTTTGACGCTATATGCTCTCTGACAAGCTAGAATCTGTCCATATGTCTGATGTTTTATTTCTCCTTCTGATCTTTTTTAAAAATGGTAAAGTCAGTAGAATACGTTCTATCAATTAGTAGAGAAATTACTGTGAAAAATTTAAGCCATATTTTTTCTCAATAGAGCAACTGAAGACAATCCAGGCTTATCTTGCATGTAGAATTTCATGTCATGTGCCTCAAGTTAATTCCTTTTTATGAATTCTTAAAAATCCTGTTTTCCTAAGAATCTTCATAACCTGATGATTAGAATATAAAATGGCAATTTGGCGATGTAAATCAAGAGCCTTTAAAATGCTTTCAGCAAGTAATCCCAGTTCAAAAAATTTATCCTGATGAAATAATAATCCACGTATTTGTGTAGAAAAATGGCCACTGCAGTATTATTTGTATGAAAAGAAGTCACCTGAGTCACCACAAAAGGGGAAAGTTTAATTATGGTAAACAATCATTGCACTCTTGAGTTTATACCTGGAAGAAATAAATATATATGTTCACTAAAAAGCATGCACAGAATGTTCACAGAATGCTGATAGCTCCAAGTTGAAATCTACTAAAATGTTCACCTGTAAGTGCAATAGATACATAATTTGCAGTATATTCATATAACAGGCTAGTATGCATTAAGGAACTTCTAAGGAGAAGGAACAAAGTCTTGTCACATGAACAACATGGATGGATTTTAACAACACAAAGCCGAATATAAGAAAGCCAGACATAAAAGAATATATACTGCATCATTCTATTTTTTAAATTTTCAAAAATTGCTAATACTAAAATGGCATGATTATGAAATGGGATATTCTGCAGCTATTAAAACATTTAAATATATTAGAAAATGTTCATAATTTAATAAAGAACAGTAGTATTTAAAGCTGTCTACATAATATATGACCTCCATTCTGAAAAAAGTCATATATATATATATATATATATATATATATACACACATACATATGGCTTTATTTTAAAGAATGGGCAGTGGGTGAGGGAGCCACAAGGCATAGGGCAGCAATAAAGCTGTTGCTCCCCCTAGTCCTGAAGAGACAAGAGGAGAAGCAGATCCCCAAAATCCAGGAGATAGTTGCCCAGAGAGGAAAAGTGGCCTTTGGGTGAAGGCTATAGCCTGGTCCCAGTGAATTTGAAGGGAGGAAGACAGGAATAATCTAACTCATTCTCCTCTCTTCTCCCAGTCTCCTGCTGGGGCTTCCATTACCCAAACCCAACAAGAAGCCAGAGGAACCGCTGACGTGGTTTTTTGTTTGTTTGTTTGTTTGTTTTTAAGATTTTATTTATTTATTTGACAGAGAGCAATCACAAGTAGTCAGAGAGGCAGGCAGAGAGAGAAGGGGAAGCAGGCTCCCTGCCGATCCCAGGACTCTGAGATCATGACCTGAGCCGAAGGCAGAGGCTTTAACCCACTGAGCCACCCAGGCGCCCCCCCCTTTTTTTTTTTGGAGTTATGGACAAAATCTTTTATTAGTCTCTAATTTACAGGCCTCATCAGTGCCCCCTGGTAGTATTAAAAGACCATTTTACCTAACTTAGAACAAAATTCAAGTTTTTTCAACTGTAGTCATTTCTCGCCTATGGCTATGTGGTGTGGCCCACTGACCCCACAGGGCACGGGATCCCTATCAGACTGATTCCTTTGACAACCTAGGTGAAAGGTAATGCCCAAGAGATACCCTATTTTTTTCTATATATACTTTTATGTTATTTTACTGTTGCAATCATATATGCTTGTTTTTTTTAAATTCTGAAAAGATGTGTCAGAGAGAGAGAGTGTGTGTGTGTGTGTGTGCATGTATGTGTGTGAAGGGATGAGTGCCTGTGAAGGTTTATGTGAAGTATGTGAATGGATTCATGTGTGAGAAGAACGGGTGTTTGTGAACGTGTACAGGTAATATGTGTACTTTATTTATGTGTGTGCGTGTCTGTGGAGTATGTATGTGAGTGAGCCTATGGGGGAGGGGTCGATTGCGAGTCAGTGTGTGTGAGAGGGAGGAGTGGGCTGTGTGCTAAGGCGTGTGTCTGTGACAATGTACACATGCACGTGAGGATGTACAGGGACATAAGACTGTACGTGTAAGGGGTAGTCAGATGTGTTCAAGGGTGCTTGTGAGAGGTGTGTGGGAGGGGGTGTGTATGCGTGGGTATTCGTGCCTGGGTGTGGGGGAGATGAAGCCATGGAAGGGGGTGTGAGAAGACATGCGTGAGTAAGGGGGTGGGTAAGTGTGGCGGTATGTGTAAGATGATCTATAGATAGTATGTGCGTGTGAGCACATAGGTGAGTGTATTTATATACAGCGATACACATAGCAATAGAAACATTTCCTTTTAGGAAAAAAAGAAAAACTAGAAGAAAATACTCCAAAATGTTTAGAATAGTAATCTCTAGTGTTGGAACAAGGATCCTGGCTATGCCACTCACTGATGACCTTAGCAAGGCACTCAATCTTGGGAATCTCCTTTCATCTCTTGTAAGTTGGGACAGTGGACCTAGCCCACAGAGCAGTCGGGAGGATTAAATAAGTCAATGCTTGCAAAAGGCTAAACAAAGTGCCTGGCTCATTACACGCAATAAACAATTCTACTTTTCTGCTACTTTGTATTCAGAAAAACAATGAACATTTCAGTCCATTTTCTTCATTCCGAGAGTACATGAAAAATATTGTACCTTTCTGGAAACATGTAAAAATAATGCTTATCTTAATGAACAAAATGTGTCTTAATAGGAATGTATTTGAAAATTAGAATCCTCTTTTTTCAATATGTAGCCAAATAGATAACTAAAGTCCTTGGTTAATTTGTAGAAGGAAATCTTGTCTTTAAAATTCAGAGCCTTATGAGTGTTTAATTTTTCACGTGATTTCATTAATTTTCTGGTATTCAGTAATCAAAATTATTCACTACTGATGCTGACAAGCCAAGGCCATGATGGTCTCACCTTAATGAAATGGTAATACAAATGTACTACCCCATTCGTGTCACATTGTTTTAGCTAAAGCTAACGTCTCAAAGCTTACACACTAGACATTAACAGGGATTATCAGTGATGGAGAGGCTCTGGTAATTATTATTTTTTTCTTTTAGTTTTGTGTTTTTTACAGTTTTTTTTAAATGATGAACATATAGGGCTTATATAATAAGGTTTCTATGAAAACTAATTTAAAAGTTATTTTCCTATGTTAAAAAGGCCCTAAATTCTTTCATTGGTACCTCACTTTCTCTGCACTGCCTTATTTCACTAATAATACGATATGAGATTGTCCCTACTGTGAAATCCTTTTTTTTTTTAATAAAAGAAAAGTTTATGGCAGCAAATGGCCGGTGTTATTCCATTTTTAATTTATTTCAAGCTTGTCTGTTTCCTTACTGATTTACTATCATCAGCATCAGGTCTCCACAACCCAATTTATTCTGTATTGTTAACTGCAGGCGCCACAGTATATGCATAACGTGAATTAGTTGCTTGGAGTCCTGCATAACTGGTTTACTTTTAGGTAGATAACAATAAAAAAGGGGATTCTGTATATCATCTCTTTCCTTCCCACTTAGAAAACAACCTCTGCTATTAAAATGTAAACATAGCAAACTCTATTACAAATGCTATTAAACTTGGCTGAACTCAAGACAATAATTCTCGCAGAAGATACATGTCTGAACCACGAAGGAGCCCTCAAACCCAAGAATGCTTTTTATGATCTGATTGATGCTTTTCCACTGTCTCAAACAGCACATCTATCAAAGACTCAGTTCAAACAACTTGCCTTGGAAACTTGCTCGTAAGATGTTGACAGAAACCTCCTTAAAACCAGCTAGGACCCTTCTCTGGGGCAAAAGAAAGAACAAGCTGGCCTTACTCCGCGAGATCGAACCATTGCTGAGGCTCCGTGAACACTTTCTGGTCCCACTTGAATTTGAGCTCTTCGGAAAGATCCCTCCTGCCGATCTGGCGGAGGTGACGAGCCAGAAGGCGAACTTTATCGGTGGATCTGGGGAGTGATTTTTTCCAGAAGCAAAGAAGTTCGTGGATCTGCTCTGTGACGTCACCGGGGTTCTTCAGTCTGATGAGTTCAATGGTGCTGCGGCGAAGAGGGAGGGATGAGGAGAGACGCGTGGCGTTTTCTTCGGAGAGCTCCTCGGCCAGCCAGTGCAGCACGTTGTCCCACAGGGCTCCTGCCAGCGCACGCAGAACACGCGGCATTAGGACTCTTGCCGGGGCTGTGCTGATCTCACCCTCCACACCTGCTCCTGGGAAATCGGCGGGCTCTCTGGTTTGGCCTCTGAACAGTGGAAAGATCTGGAACCACCTAACCCCCCCCTTCAACAGTGGACAAATGAAAGCCTTTGGATCCCTGCCATTTCTGGGGTCTTCCCCCTGAGGGAACGACTGATTAACAAGGATGAGAAATGCTTCTCAGATTTTTAACTCCCCTGAGATCCAGGAGGGCTTGTGACAATGAACTTTACGCCCTGCCCTAGCTAGTCCAATTAAGTAAAACTAGGATAGGGGCAAAACTGGGCATTTTTAACAAACTCTGAGGTGATACTGACACTGGGGTCCCCAGCCGTACTTTGAGTAGCACTATGTTAAAGGGTACTCTTGGGTTCAAAAATATTTTTCTTAATTAGTACTAATCTGATGCATAAATTGTACCAGCAAAACTACACAATCCTCTCACCACCAGCCCCAAATATACGCACACACAAACTCACCTAGATTCAACCCAAAGAGCAGTGCTGTGGAAAGTCCTTTAGACCAAAACATTTCACCTGGCCTCTGAACCATTCACAGCCACAAACATTTCCTTTGAATATATCCTATATTTCAGCATATCTCTTCCCTTATCCTGTGACTTGGATCTACCACCTAACCTCATGATTCCATTTTTCTTTTGTTCAGTTTTTTTTCATTGTAATTTTGAGCCATCACTCCCAGACGAGTCCCTGAGCCTCCCATCCCCCTGCTTCTGTGCCCCAGCCTGCACCACTCTTCTACTAACTCTTGCCTAACCCTTGCCTAACCCTTGGGGGACAAGTATTCTGCATCTGAAGCCTTTGACTCCACAATTCCTTCCACCGACCCACTCACAGAAATTGCACATAAATCTGCATTATGAATCATGCCACTTTTCTAGGAAAGCTACTCAGGAAATGGAGCCAACATGTCTCACTCGTCATTACTTCAAATCAGCATTCTGCTTCCATCATGCACTATAGGCTCGTGCTGTATGGGCAGGCCTTCCTCTCCCCGTCCACATCATCTATCTACTGCCATTGGCTGGCAGCAGCATTAGTAACCCTGTTGATAATCAGTCACACATCTGACCACATGGTTCCTTAATCTTGTCCACCTCAATGACTTGTACTGTGATTCCACATAAGAAACTGACTTTCAGGGCGCCTGGGTGGCTCAGTGGGTTAAAGCTTCTGCCTTCAGCTCAGGTCATGATTTCAGGGTCCTGGGATCGAGCCCCGTGTTGGGCTCTCTGCTCAGCAGGGAGCCTGCTTCTCCCTCTCTCTTTCTCTGCCTGCCTCTCTGCCTACTTGTGATCTCTCTCTGTCAAATAAATAAATAAAATCTTAAAAAAAAAAGAAACTGATTTTCATGGCCAATCCTCATGTTTCATCCCCTTCTAAGGCATCAGCTTCTCAATATTACTGCTGACCACTACTTCCTAAACTTCCACAGCTCTGTTTCATTCCTCCTACTTAATATGCTTCTTGCCCCTGTCACTGACATGGTGAATCCTTGGATGCCCATCACTCATCTCTGAGTCTCACGTACCACTATACATCAGCTATGTATGTCAGCGACCACCTTGCAGCCCTCTTGGAATCTGTTGTTCATTTTAGCTTTCACTGTTATCAATTTATCAATTGCCAATCTTGCTTTACTCACCCTGCGTTCAACTACTGAGATGTCCAAGGTTATGAAACTATGCCGAATGTCATCAACTAGCCCTGTGCTCTGTACACCAGTCAAGCCTTTATAGCACCAAACAAACCCGTTAAAAAACCTTTTTCCTAAATGCAATTTAAATTTTTCCCACCAATGGCCCAAAACTTTTCTAGCATCCTTAAGCCACAATCCCACTCAACTTCTGTTTCACTCAGCCAATGTCTGTTTCTCCTAATTCACCCA
>CM052800.1:25818505-25894666 GCA_028533885.1 Nasua narica | reverse complement strand
TTTGAAACTGTGAAAACCAACAAACATAGAGCAAGCTACCTGTATGCAACAAAGGCAATATTTTATAAAAGCCTGATGAGGAAGGCATCTTGCCCCAGCACTCAGCATGAGGTCTGGGTTCTCTAACAATAATTTGCAGGAATGAACGAGTGAATCAATGTGCATACATGATGCCAAAAATAATCACGTTTTGAGCAGATATTATCTTAAAACCAATATTTTATCAAGAATATTTAAATATATAATCATTACTTTTCTCCACTGTCTTGCAGAACAGTTTGTTCTCAGTGAATATGGGATCATGGAAACAACACAGGAGATAGAGGAATATGTGGGTTTGGAAAACTGTTTAGTGTTCTAGACAATTTATTTACTTCTCTGGTCTCAGCTCAGAAAAGTGATTTATTTAAAAAAAAAATCTCAAAAACCTACATACAAATGTTCATAGCAACTTTGTTTGTAGCAGCCCCAAACTGGAAACAATTCAAATTTCCTGCAGTAGGGAGTGGTTAAACAAACTATGCAATACCCACACTACGGGTGCTGTTCAGTAAGAAAAGGGATTGATCATTGATACAAGCAACAATTTGCATGGGCTTCTCCCTAATGATTGAGTGAAAAACAACAGTCTTAAAAGGTCACATATTCTATGACTCCATCTATATCACATTCTTGGAATTACAGAATTATAGAGATGGAGAATAGATTAGAAATTGCCAGGAGTTATGGATGGTGGGAGATGACCACAAAGGAGTAGCACAAGGGAGATCTTTGTGGTGATAAAATAGTTCTGTATCTTGAACGCAAGGGTTACACAATCTACACATGCGATAAAATGGCCTAGAACTACATACACACATTGTATCAATGTCGACTTCTTGGTTTTGACACTGTGGTGTAGTTATATAAAATGTAACCACTAAGGAGAATGTGGTAAAGGATACCTCAGACCTCTCTGCACTCTATTTTCCAACTTCCTATGAATCCATAATTATTTCAATAAAAACCATTTTTTTTCATAGAGCAAATATAAATACCTTTTAATTTTGGGAAAATTTGGGAAAATACAGATAATCCTGAAGGAAGAAATTCCTTCTACAGATAATTTTCCAAGCTTCATGTAGGTTTTTAAAAGGTTGTCTATAAAACCTGACATAGATTTGAGTATATGCATATGCACTTGTGACAGAAAATGCTACAGTAGTAATTTACAGTGGAAACAAGTTTTGCATGCATGCACTGCAAATAATATTTCAGTGATCCTACTTAAGGCACAATAAGGTTGTTGATAAGCTATTATTTCTCATTAAGACTGTCCAAATAATCAAAATAATATACACATAAAAGCATATGAACTACTATATTAGAAGCCATACAGGATTTCAGAAAATTAAGACTGGTAATCAAAGTTAATTTTTTTTAACATTTTATTTATTTATTTGAGAAGAGAAGTGAGAGAAAGCACACAAGGGGGAGGCAGGGGATGAGGGAGAGGTAGAAATCCCACTGAGCAGGGAGCCTGACTTGGGACTCATCCAGAACCCCGAGATCATGACCTGAGCTGAAGGCAGACACTTAACCCACTGACACACCGAGGTGCCCCTCAAAGTTAATTTTCTCTTAAGATTTTATTTATTGATTTGACAGAGAGAGAGACAGCCAGAGAGGGAACACAGCAGGGGGAGGGGCCGGCAGAGGGAGAAGCAGATTCCCCACTGAGCAGGGAGCCCGATGCAGGGCTTGATTCCAGGACCCTGAGATCATGACCTGAACTGAACCCTTAACGACTAAGCCACCCAGGCGTCCCTCAATGTTAATTTTTAATGACAGTGTATTCATACAATATTTAATGGCACCAGTTTTTATTGTGAAAATATCATTAGCTATAAATGCATTACTCCTGTAAGAATGTTCTCAAGTGCAAATGCCTCTACCATTTAAGGTAAGAGGTGAAACTTTTCTTACATTTGAATATTTTCCTCTCTAAACTATTGAATTGCCAAGTGTATGATCAAAGGCAGTCCTCACATATGCTTTGATACTTTTCAAAATAAAAATTCTTTTTAAAAAGCTTGCTTCACAACAATGATGCAAGGATAATCTGAGTGTGTTACCCTAACACATAGCACACTGCTGGTTCATAGGGAGATTTCAATACAAGTGGTAAAACCCGAATGTCATACTCTGTAGGTATTCTTGTCATCGACATCACATAAACATGTATATACAATTACCATTAAGAGATTTTAATGAGAGGAAACTAGGAAATAACATAAGAACAACAAAAGTTCAAGTATATTAATGTTGTGGAATTGCAAAGGAAGTGCACATAGTTTTTGAAACATCAACTGTTGTGTTTAAACCTCACAAAAAAAAATGTGAAACAGCAATTTAAACAAGTGAAGCAGAGTCTGTCTTTCCCATTAAAAGGACACATGGCCTGGACTGAGCCTGAGATAAGAGACACTGTGTTTCTTTTTTGTGTAAATAACTACCCCCCCTCAGCCCTTCTTTCTTCAGAAATGTCTCATAGAGTGTGATTCTAGTGTTTATGGATGTGCACTTTTTCACATACATGAAAATTCAAGCCCAGTCCTTTTTCTGCTGCCCAACCATGGAAATAGTAGGCTGGAGCTGCATGGAAATCTCTGGCTCTTTTAGACTGGACGGTACTATGCTGGTCTCCCACCTGGCCTCTTCATCAGGGATGATGAGTGCTCCCTTCTCCTCCTTTTCCTTCCCTTTCCCTTCTTTTTTTTTTTTTTTTGGCAGGATTTTTGTCTGCACTATTTTTGCCTTGCGTATCACCTTTCAAATCTCACTAGCGCTCAGGGTCCACTCCAGGCAGAACAGGGAAGCCTCTGACTGTCCTACGTCCAATCCCTTCCCACAGATTCCCTGTGGGATGTATGACTCCCTGGATGCCTTCCTTGGTGGCCCTGACTCTAATTTTGTCCTATTTTCCTCTCCTCCCTGTTCTAATCCAAAGGTATCATTCTGTTGCATCTTCTCAGCTTCTACTATTTGGCAAAGGAAATGTTTTCTACTCTTCTAAGGTTGCCTGCTTTTATATTAATATTGTGTATTTTATTTTGCGGAATACACTTTCTTAAATGCCATGTTCAATATGTCATTACTCAGGGAGATTGTGGGCAAATCTAAACCGGGCTCCCAAGCTCTCTATAATACACACCTACCTTGTAAAAGACTGTAGGGGGGTTTAAGTAGCAGTTTTCCCTTCACCATTAGTCTCGCAAAGGCATCAGTAAAAATTATAAGTAATTCAGAAGTAATTATAAGTAATTCAGATGCGTCTTATTTATACTGCTAAGTGCAGTGCAGGCCTCATTAACTTAAAAGTAGTTAAAAAAAATTGGAAGCAAAGAAAGCCATTCACATCTGAAATGGTACTGTGTCTTGAGTTTTATAGGCCATTGTTGTTAAGACTCTTTCAGTAACTATTCTTTCCATGTTGCCTAAATACAACCCTGTTACTGAATTCTTAAAACTAGGCAAACTATTTTTTAGTTGAACTCATATATGTGCCATCTTGATCTTTTTTTGTGCAACCCAAAAAACCTGGACGTGAGCACATTTATTATTTTACCCAACATTATTTCCCATGGCATATTCAAAAGTTTCCCTTCATTATGCTTTTCGCCACTCCAAGAACCTGCTATGATCAGTCTTGGCTCTATTTATGAGATTGGAATGTCTTTTAGAACCAAAAGGCATCTTGTTCCTATATTAATTCTTCACAGTGCTGGAAATGGTATTGTATACATAGGGTAGTATAAACTGTTTATATGATGATATCTTCTCTTGACTTGAATGATCTCCTCCTACAAATCCTACCATATTTTTAAGGCAGTAATCATATTTCACCTCTTTTATCAACTTCTCTAGTCCCTGCTTTCATATTTAGGAATTAGGTACTATCACTCCATTTATCTTTTAACATAATGTCTTGTGTTGCTGTTAATGCCATTCATATAGGTCTCTTTTCTCTCCCCAGTTTGGCTTTCGGTACTTTATTGTATCCTTTTTCTTTTTCAAGCAAGTTAATAGCTTTATTAACATGGAGACTTTTTTTCCCTTCATAGGGTTTTAACCCCAAATGCGTATCAGTTCTGCTACATAAATGAACTTAAGGCTGGACTACTTACAGAACCTTGAAGATACCTATTCCCTGTTCAGTGTAGGGTCCAATGTAGACAGTCCTCACTTTTCTTCCCCACCCCTCAATAACCTTTGTAAGTATCTCTTTGATCTTAAGTCCAGAATCCCTGAAATGCATCAGGGGATTCCATCAACCTGGGTAGAATACAAAGATCTTGTCTTCCATATCAAATAAAGCTGAGTTCGGCTGTCCGAACAAACTGACCGAACAGTTATGTCAGTTAGTGTGTCACAAGAAATTTAAATTTTGGACAAAACATATCTCTCCTCCTTTGGTCTCACCCAGAAATTAAAGTTTCAAAATACAACCAATAGCATCCTCGGCTCCTTCCGATTCATCTGTCCTAGTCATATCAGCGCCACTCGCATTCCCAGCTGATGTCCAGTCCCTCGTTCAGCTTCCTTAGCCCTGGTTGCACGGGGCTGTCTTCTAGCAGTAGTGTAGCTCCTTCAGCACCTCCGGAGCTGGAGAAACCCAGTTCTGAGTCTCATGAGTCACACCCAGACCAAAAGTTCTAGGGAGCTCTCCAGTCACACAAGAAAGGGCAAAGCACCTCAACTTTCAGAACTGACCAAAGTCCAGAAACAAATGCAACTCCTGCAAGAGTTTACAATCTAGGCCCTAATTCTCTAGTACGAGAGCATTTTCAAAAAAGAAAAAAAAAAGTTACTTCCCCAAACAAACATTTAAAAACACAAATTCGTATTGAAGTCATCAACCAAAGACCAACCATAACAGAAGCATGGTATAAGTGAGGACAGCATGGAGACAGAGAAGAGAAAAAGAGAGAGAGAGAGAGAGAGAAAAAACACAAAAGGCTCTCTAGTTTCAGCTTCTCTATGTGCCAGTCAATCTCCATTAGTTGACCAGGAACCACTGGCTGTAAACTTCTGATCTTTCAAGATGATTTATTTGCTTTTCTCTATCTCCTAAACTAGGTTAATCAATACCTCACTGCCATCTTTAGAATCTCTTTGGCCTTCTTTGCATTATCTGGTCACTCCTCCACTCGATCTTTTGGATTCTAAAAATGGTCCAGCGTGCTTTCCTCAAGGCCTTCACATGGGTTTTTATTTGGATGAGCAGACTGTCCATTTTCCACAGTGGGCTCCTATTCTCCCACTGCTCTCCCCTGCACGCGAGAGCAAACTGGAATGTCCTCCTGCTGGAATATCCTCCTCTTGCTGATGATTAGAAGCAGGAATTTCTTGAAATCTTCCCTTAGACTCTAGCACTTCCACTTTCCCTGGTCTGACAGTTTGATGATGACCATGGGCTGCCTTTTTCCTGCTACTCCAGAACTATGGTATCAATGTGAGCAGAGAAGCAGCAACAAAATGGAGACCCAGCTGTCAACCAGAGCTTTGCATGTTGAGGCCCCTTTCAAGACATGACTGTGCCTCTGTTTATTTTTTATTTTGTTATATATATATATATATCTTAAGATTATTTATTTAACACAGAGAGAGAGAAAGAGAGCGCACAAGCAGGAGGAGCAGCAGGCAGAGGGAGAGGGAGAAGCAGGCTCCCCACTGAGCAGGGAGCCCAATGTGGGGCTCGATCCCAGGACCCTGGAATCAGGATCTGAGCCAAAGGCAGACACTCCAACGACTGAGCCACCCATGTGTCCCTGCGCCTCTGTTTAAATAAATCTTCAGGCCCATGATGGAGGTGCTCTGCCCAGGGTGTAACATCAGAAAACCAAAATTTAACTCATCGTCATGCCCCTGTAAATGCTCTGCTTGAGCAGAAATGCAGTATATTCAGCTAGCCAGTCACCAAAGACCAAACCAATTCTGGGCTTCCCACCTCAAACAAGAGCGACTGTGTGGCCGCAGCCAATCCGATGTTTTCCATTTGTCTCTTCCTTGGTCTTCAGTCATCCTATAAAAGCTTCTTTCCTTCCACCCCATGTTGTAGTTCTCTGAGACTACTTCATGAAGTATTAAATAAGTTTATATCACCTCAATTGTCTTCTTTAATCATTTTTAGTACCTCTTTATGGACTCGTTGCTCGTAGAAACTATTATCTTCTCTTCTGTATCTTCTTTTATATCAGTACTATATTTACCAAATGGTTGCCACACCATACCTCAATAAATACGTCAGAGCCATGAGGACCCTCCGTGGACAAGCATAAGGATTGTTATCACCATAAGTTTAAGGTCCGCAGTTTCAGCAGGGACCAGGGCTGCTCAGCAATGTTTTTGTATATCCCTGAAGATTCTTCCACCATTCCCTTCCGTGGATACTTCAAAGCTTTACTATTCTTTGCAAGATCTCTACCTCGCCCCTAACTGCCACTCTCTCTCAACAAGCAGTTTTATCTTCTACTCACTGAGAAAATAAAGCAGTAGTTCTCAAACCTCAGGGTTTTGAGGGCAACCGTGAGCTCACGGTTAGTCTGAAATAAAAGGCAACAAAGCAAAAAACAAAAAATAAACTCACAGCTTGATACACTTGGCCCAGACAAGGCCATATTCATAACAAGCCAACTGGGGGATTCCGATATTGAAGAATGGTGGCTGCTTTTAGAAAAACACTATCAATTAGGACCTACACCAGTTATCAACTTGTACCCCAAATGGAACTTACCAAGTTCACAGAAGGAAAGAACTATCTTTATCCAAAACATGAACGAAGATTTCTAATACCAGGACCAAAGTGAAGTTTGGCTTGTTTCTTACAGACCTAAAACTGTTGGAAATAGTACTCATAGTCACCGCTAATTCATAAATCACCTCCCAGGGGTCACGCAGATGACTCAACTCTGGTGCCCACCTCCTCATTCAGAAACTCCAGTTTCTGGCACAGTCTTTTCCGAGTGTTCCGACCAGACTCACTATTCCACTAGGTCCCCAGTGCTCAGCCAGGCAGCCGCCCGTGCTCCTTGTACGGGCACAACGGTTTCCCTTCCCGGGCCGTCCGTGCAGTGCCATGTAGCGGGCCACGAGGGTTTCTACCCATACTGCACTTTTGCTCCGGACGTACCATATAAGCACAGTTGTGGCGCGCCAGGGCTTAGCCGCGGGTTTGTTCTCCTGCTCTGCCTTCATTCTGACGCATCCTGATTGGCTCTGCACGGAGCTCAAGGTTGCTCCCAGTTTTTTCCAGCACGAAGCAGTTCTCCACTAGCGGCAGCCCTAAACCCTCCTGGTACGTTGGCTCTGTGCTAAAATGTGATAGAATGAAGCAAGTGGCTCTCTACCAGTCGTGTTACATGACAATAATGTTGATTGTGCTCTGATGTGTCGCAGAGTTTAGTGAAAGAGGTCTTCCGTTTTTAAATTAAAAGCTTTCTCTTTAGGACACAATCATGTATCCAAGGGGCTGAACTGAGAAATAGGTTTCACTAATAACTATGGCACTCTATTCTGACAGCCTCTGATGCTTCAAATATATATTAATATGCTGTGTATTTAACATGTATTGTATTGATTAAATATATGTATATACTTAATATACAGTTGACCCTTGGACAATACAGGCTTGAACTGCATACATCCACTTATACATGGATTTTTTTCAATAAATACAACACAGTAAACGTATTTTCTTTTCCTAATGAGTTTCTTAATAACATTTGCCTTTTTCTAGCTCCCTTCATTGTAAGAACATAGTATTAATCCATATAACATTCAAGATATGTGTTAATCAACTGTTTATATTAGCAGTAAGGGATCCAATCAATAACAGGTTATTAGCATTTAAGTTCTGAGGGAGTCAAAAGTTCCATGTGGATTCTCAGCTGTGCAGGGCCAACACCCCTAGCTCCTACTTTGCTCAGGGGGCAGCTTTATATAAATATGTATGTGTGGTTTTAGGCAAATCCACTCTGGCCCCTGCAAATAGAATTCTGTCAGGTCATATCTCATTTACTCAGTAATTTCAGACCCAGTAAACACAGGTTAATTTCTTACCCAGAAAATACCTCAGCTTTCATCGAAATAATCTTCTAGGCTGGTAAACCCTCAGCACCCATTTGTTAGGCAAGTCTGAAACTCTCTGAATTGAGCCTGCTTCACACTTATTTACAAATTCTTTTTCTTCTTGGTCATCTCATCTATCTTTGCCGAAAGTACTGTGGGGAAAATGAAGGAGTTTTTACTGTTTTCCTTTCTGATCAGTAAGGATAGCAAGTTTCAAGAGGGGTTGAGATCTCATGGCTGGGACCTCAGAGAGAGTGAGTGGAGGGTTGAACCCCGCTGTGATTAACTCTAAACTTGCTGCTTTCTTTCCCTAATACAAGGCTGTCTGAACATGCAGGCTCTGGGGTAAGTCTGAGCTTAAAACCCACTCTGTCAATTGTTGGTTCCTGAGACTCAATTCATGCCTCAGTTTCCTAAACCTTAAATTTGCTATCATTATCTTATTTACGTCTTAAGTTTATAGGGAGCTTTAAATGAAATAAAATAATGCACTTTAATTGAAATAAAAGGAAATAGCTTAGTTGAGTTCCTTGCACACTGTGGGTACTCTACCAAAGTCACTTGCTTTGGTCATACCTGTCTTACAGAACTAGAGTCTCACGTTGATGCAGAAAGGCTTAATACCCCTCCCAAATTCTAATACACAGATGACTGTCCAAAGATCCATTTATAACTAAAGCTAATCCTGTAAGGATAGCTTTATGTATAGCAAGACACGATCTGAGTGTTACCATGACATAAAAGTACAGACCTTCCCTTTTCCAGTGGCCTCACAGTCAACCTGGGCTCGGGCACTGCTGACCATCTAGTCTCTGTTCAGGGCTTAGAAAGAAACGTAATGTTTCCATCTTGGCCAGGATTCACCCTCATTATATTGTGCTTTCAGGCTGCTTAGAATGGTGCCAGTGTTAATTAAGTTAACCTCACTCTAGAAACATGTGCAGGAAAACAAGAATGAGAAACAAGGCAGTGCAAACAACTGCCTGGATGCTTGCCTTTAGGGCTGATTTGTTTGATAACATAAGTCATCATTGTGCACCCCCCCCCCCTTCCAGCTTAGGACAAACTTGCATCAAATGGGAGCGTTCAGCAAAGACAATGGGGAGAAATTCCTTCAGAGATCACCACAATAATCCACAAAATTTAACATAAAAGTAAAAAGGGGGGAGAGTCAGAACAATTATAAATCCTTCCCATTATTTCATACATATTTTGAAGTAATAAGTTGAAACAGTAACATAATATGATGATATCTTTGAATCCCATAGGAATATCCTATTTGGGGGCATGAGGGTGGCTCAGTTGGTTGGGTGTCTGATTCTTCATTTCAGCTCAAGTTATGATCTCAGGGTTGTGAGATCAAGCCCCGCGTCAGGCTCCACGGTCTGCACAGAGTTTGCTTGTCCCTCTCTCTCTGCTCCTCCCACTGCTCTTTCTTTCTCTTTCTCAAATAAATTAATAAAATCTTTTTTTTTTAAGATTTTATTTATTTATTTATTTGACAGAGAGAGATCACAAATAGGCAGAGAGGTAGGCAGAGAGAGGAGGAAGCAGGCTCCCCGCTGAGCAGGGAGCCCGATATGGGGCTCGATCCCAGGACCCTGAGATCGTGACCTGAGCCAAAGGCAGCGGCTTAACCCACTGAGCCACCCAGGTGTCCCAATAAAATCTTTTTAAAAAGGAATATTCTATTTTAAATTGTAACAGGTACTAATTCTAAGAGCACCCACAATAATACTATTGCTGTGGGCAGATATAGAAATAATAAGAAGTAGAGGTTTTCTCTTTAATTTCTACCTGTTTGCTAGTTTTCAGGGTCTCTACTAGAGAACCAGTTTTTATGTAAAGTAACATGAAAATTTTCTGACACTTGAAGAACCATCTAACATGCACACCACCTAGCACTGCAGATCAACGTCAGTGAAATATAACAAACAAACAAAAATGCCAATCTGATGTTATTACTTCATATTTCCTCCATGGCACTTTTGCATAAAGAGACTTTCACTGGTTCATTATTTTATCTTGTGGCGACAACTCCTCCATCCACTCTTAACTCCCACACCTTCCTACCTCCACACACCTATTGCACATTTTTCTGGTAAATAGGTCATTTATTTTGTAGTTGGGATATCAAGTTAAAGTATATGAATAATAATGGACCAAGGAAGTATATATAATTAGAATGTTTCTGTGTATCTTTAGCACAGATTTTACCAGAAGACTTCAAGATACCCTAATTAATACTGGTTTTCACTGCTTAGTCTTACTCTGTTTTTATCTTGCATGGAGGTCTCTGCAACTAAGTAATTACGGCCATTTGCTTAACTTCAGTTCATTTATTGCATCATAGTAGGAAATTGTATATTCTTTTTTTTTTTTAGGAAAGTGTATATTCTTGATCTTTCTAATGTACGACCTCTATGGAATTCTTTTTTTAAATATTTTATTTATTTATTTGACAAAGAGAAAAAGATCACAAGTAGGCAGAGGCAGGAAAGGGAGAGGGGGAAGCAGGGTCCCTGCTGAGCAGAGAACCCGATTGGGGGCTTGATCCCAGGACCCTGAGATCATGACCTGAGCCGAAGGCAGAGGCTTGACCCACCTAGCCACCCAGGTGTCCCAACCTCTGTGGAATTCTTAATGACTTTGCATTGTAAATAAGTTAGGTAGAATATTGATAAAGAAGTAATCTGGCACAAATGATTAATGTTAGCATAAAACTTTGTGCTGCACTTATGGGTGCAACATTAACACCAAATCAAACCTGATCTAGTATTGATGTGGGGCGAGGACATACTGCTGTGAAGAACTGGGCTAGACTTCTGGTTTCCAGGCAGGTATGTAAGAAGCTGGAAGTTGCCACTCTGTCCTAATAAGTAAAAATGCCTAACAAACTGAAAAATCAACAACTCTTTTTAGATCCACCAGACAAGTAAGGTCACAGGGAGAACCTCTGTCCCCAAAATTGAAGAGACTGGCAGGTGAATACAGAGAATCACAATTTACCAGAGCTGAAACCCATGAGCAGAAACTGCCTCTGGATCCAGTGCCTGGTAAGGAAACTTGATCTCTAATTGGCAAATTTCAGGAGGAGGCTTATTGTGAACAGATCTAAGAGTTAAAAAAACTTCAGAGAGGGTTACCTGGGTGGCTCAGTGGGTTAAAGCCTCTGCCTTCGGCTCAGGTCATGATCTCAGGGTCTGGGACCGAGCCCTGCATCAGGCTCTCTGCTCAGCAGGGAGCCTGCTTCTCCCTCTCTCTCTCTGCCTGCCTCTGCCTACTTGTGATCTCTCTGTCAAATAAATAAATAAAATCTTTAAAAAAAAAAAAACTTCAGAGAGATCCAGTCAAAGGGGACTCACACGCTTTTGTGAGTTTTACTTCCATGAACCTCAACCAGGTTTTCATAGTGAAAGCTAAGAAAAATTCCCCCTGCTCCCAGCAGGGAGAAGGGAAAAAGAACCATTTAAAAATATAACACAGAGTTCTGTTCTTCTTAAAAAAGCTGTCCTTCGTAGAAACTATATAACCAGAACCTAATCTGCTGGGGTTTTATTAGAGTCTAATTGACTGGGGAGGGGTGGAAAATGCCCAACTCCAGTTCCCTCTAGGGGAAGGGAAATACCCAACTCCAGCCGCCTCTAGAAAACCCATTCCCCAGAACGGGGAAGTTAGGAAGGAGACTGAGGGATGCATGTGAAGTTCACAGTCCAGAGGTACAAGATCTTTGAATACTGAGACCTCATCATAGGAGTATAGAACACCTCCCCTCACCCAAACCTTACCACTACGTTACTCAAGGCCTATTTGTAGTAGTTCCTTTTACCCAGTACATTGTGTTCAGTTATCATGAAAAAAAAAATGACTACACATACTAAAAGGCCAAAAACACAATTTGAGGACACAGAGCAAGCATCAGAACCAACTCAGATACAACAAGAATATTAGAACAACAGATCAAAAATTTTAGAAAACTGGGATTAATATGCTAAGGGCTCTAATAGAAAATGTGGACAGTACATAAGAGCAGATGGGCAATGTTAGCAGAGAGGTGGAAATTCTGAGGAAGAACCAAAAAGAGATGCCAGAGATCCAAAACACTGTAACAGAGACGAAGAATGTCTTGGATAGGTCTATCAGTAAATGGGCATGGCTGAGGAGGGAATTCCTGAGCTTGAGGATCTCTCAGTAGGAATCACAAAGTTAAAAATGAAAGAGAAAAAAAAGAGACAAACAGAACATCCAAGGACTGTGGAACAACTACAAAAACCATACATGCAATAGAAATTCCTGAAGAAAAAGAAATATATATAAAGGAACAGAAGAATTATATGAAATAATAGTGACACTTCCCACAAATGAATGTCAGAGATGAAACCACAGATCCAAGAAGCTCAGAGAATACCAAGTAGGACAAATGACAGACACATACAGAACTATTATTTTTTCATTCCAAACCCATGACAATAGTTTGAATAACTGTCATTCCCATTTCACAGATGTACCTTTTCCAAAGTAACATGGTCTTGAAACTAGGTCTGTCTAAAGACCTAACTGAAACAGTGAATTGCATTGCCTCCAGATAATGATATCAGCTACTACTTTTTGTTATTTACCATGTATGGAATAATTACTCTAACCATTTAACATTGTACAACCTCGGTATAGTCTACTCTATCTACAACCTTATGAGATAGTTGTTGTTATGTCTACTGTACAAATGAGAAAACTGAGACTTAGAGAGGTAAAATAATTTGACCAAAATTATTTAAACTAACACTTGTAAGAATACAGATCCTTTATTTTTGACCTGTAAGTTAAAATTTGCATGTAAAGCAAAGGTTGACAGTAGTAACATAAGATGTTCATTCAACCATTCTAGTGCTTCTTGTGTTATGCTCACCATTCACATAAATCAACTTTATTGGTCTGGACTGGGATTCAGGGTTAGGTGAAGGGGAAAATCTCAGCTCAGCTCCTAATCATACTACTTATTAAACTTGTGATCTTAAAGTATTCTCTTTGCGCCTCAGTTTCCTCATTTACAAAATGGGCATGATACTAGTACCTGCTTCATACTGCCATTGAAGGAAACATTGAGTTGTTTTTTTATAAAAAATTTACTTATTTATTTTAAGTAATCTCTATACCCAAATTTGGGTTTGAAATCACAATCCCGAGATCAAGAGGCATATGCTCTACCCACTCACTCAGCCAGGTGCCCCAGAAACACTGAGTTCTATCATGTAACTTAAAGCAAGATATTGTATGTAATAAGTGCTCAAAATAATAGTTGTCTTTACTTAATATTTTTCTCTTTAAAATATTTTTAACCTATACAAATATATTTTTAAAAGAAACTGATATTTTACTCATAAGTGGAAAAACAATTTCACTTATATAACCAAATGGAAACCTTAAAAATAATAAATATATACATTATATTTATATTTATGTATAAATATATGTATTTAAAGATATATATTTATATTTAATATATACTATGTATTATTTATATATGTATAAAATAAATACAATTAAAACAATATTATTTAATTCTGTTGCCAGCCAAGATTTCTGAGCTGAAGAATTGTTCTCTGCTTGTTAACAGGGGAGCTTTTGTGTTAGAGAGATGTGAAAATATGCTAACACTAACCTGAGATCTAATCAGAGGATCAGGGAAAGGATAGAGAACGAATAACTCCCTCACCATGTGAATCCATTTTATTTAAAGCTGGTGTGTTACCATCCTTAAAAAAGAAGAAGGAAAAAAATATCCTACAATTTGGAAAAAAGCAGTATTACTGAACATTCCCTTTTATTTGCTGGGAATCATATCTTTTACTATAAACATATATGGAAAGTATTTTTGTTCTTTTAAAACTATGGTGAATATTTTGAGGAAATCCGAATTATAAATCATCAATGAAAAGCAAGGAATGTGATTTTACAACTCATGCCAGAGAAAGCTGGAGCCTTCATCATATGAAAGGGATAGCGACTATCTCTGCTCTGAAATGAGGTGTTATGAACTGCTGTCACCACATGAGTTAAACAGAGGACCTTATCGAGCTGTTCAGAAGTGACTATGCCTTTAACACCAAGATGATAGAGAAAGTTTTTATTTGGAAAAATCCCAAATAACAAAGGAAACCACCATCAGATGGTATGGCAGCTCTGTTTCAAAGCTTAGTTTCAACAAAAGGTCCAACCAGTCTGGCTCTCTGAAAGGTCTAGAATTGCCAAACACCCTGAAGGGGCAAAGAATAGGAGGCAATATGACATGGTAATAAAAGTGGCTGGGGTAAAGTAAGCAAGGATCTGGCTTGCGCAAGAAACAAGGGGACATGGAACAGCATGAAACAGGAATGACTTTGAAGTCTGGGTTCTAGCACAGCCTCTGGCCCCGGGAGTTGGTGCAAGTGCAGGTGAGTCATCTACACTGTCTTACTCTGAGACAGAGACCATGGATCCTACCTTCAAAGTATGGGTAGATGGAAATAAAGTCCATAAAGGACATGACTTGCCCTGAAAATTCAGCCAACTGTGGCAGAGACACACACGAATACAATGTGTGGGCATTTTTTGAACCTTGTTTTTGAACATATTAACTACAGAAAGCGAAAATTGAGTTAGTAGGTAAACATAAAACATGGGCTGGGTAGTAGAGACTATTAAGTAATAATTGCTAATATCATTGGTGTAGCAATGGTGCTATGTTTTTTTAAGATCCTTACCCTCTTAGAAAACATACAGAATTTTTTTAACAAGTAAAAAGATACTGTAGCTTTAAGTGATTTGCTTTAAGAGATTCAAACAAACAAACAAAAAAAACCAGTGGTATTAGATGAACCAAGAATTGCAGAGGCACCTGGGTGGCTCAGTTGGTTAAGTGTCAGCCTTCAGGCAGCACAGGTCATGATCCCAGGGTCCTGGGATGAAGCCCTGCTCAGCAGAGGGTCTGCTTCTCCCTTTCCCTCTGCCCCTCCCCCCACTCATGCCTGCTCTCTCTCTCTCTCTCAAACAAATCCATAAAATATTTTTATTTTTTTCCCCAAATATGTTTAGAAGGGCATGTATTGCATGGAGCACTGGGTGTGGTGCATGAACAATCAATCTCGTAACACTGAAAAAATAACATAAAAACTTTTTAAAAAATGGTACAGGATGATGGGTCCATGTAAATTCAGTATGTATTTTCTCTATTTTTGTGTGCCACTGAAAATCCCCTCCTCACCCCATAAACTTTTAAAATAAATTAAAAGACTACAACATCAGTCAATACGTATCCTTTTGTTGTTTTCATCATGAATATTATTGTAATTGCCCAGTCAGTGTAGAACTTCCTGAAGGCTTAGGCAGAAATGCTTGGCCCACACAATAATAGGAAGTGCTTCTACACAGAGAAATCTGAAGACCAGCATAAACCCACAGAGAAGTGACATTAACATAAGGAGGGGGGGAAGGTTTAGAGCTAGAAGAGCTAACCGAGAGTGGTCTCGCTTGGAGAGACAACTAGAAATTCACTTTTTTTTTGGAAATGAAATCAAACTGCTGTCAATCTTTATCTTTGTTTAAGTTCAGGTCTTTCTTAGTCTTAAACCTGTGTTCATTTTCCTGTAGCCAAACTTATGTTTTTCTATTTTGATTAGTTCTTTCAATTGCTTCTTAGAAAATGGCTCTTTTTATTTAGGGCTTTAATTTGATTGTGGCTTTCTCCAGAGGACAGGAATAAATATCTCTCAGCCTTTGAAGAAGTCGGTCGTGGAGGGAGACAGCTTCAGGACCCTGGTAACCAGATAGACCAATTCGAGAAATCCCAGCTGATCTAAGGAGCGGGGGCAGATGCAAGGAAGGGGCTTTCAGGGTTGGCTGCAGATATAACATCAGCAAGGTTCTGGATAACTCAGAAACTATAGATAGGATGTACGTGGAGTCAATAAAGAAAAATTGTCAAAATCGGTCTGGAATAGATAAATATGATTTTGATATTAATGTCTCCATGTTCATTTTTTTTAATCTACCAAAGGGCAAAGCAGGATATATACCATAGTTGTAGTGATGCTCAAATGACACAAAATATACAGAGCACTTCCAACAGCAAATGCTGGGTAAGTGTTAGCTCTTGCTGATATGCTTGACACTTTGCTCACTATTCCAAGCAATTCTGGCAAAGGCAGATGCCTTTGATCCATAAATGCAGCTCTGTGGGAGACACTATTGACTTTAAAAGCAGCTCAACAAATCAAAAGTACGTAACACCTTTTAAATTTATATAAACTGCGTCCTCTTTATTGTTCTACTTTTAAATTATAATCCCAATACATTTTTGTCCATCCCGAAGACCTGTCCAAGTGCCTGTTCGACTCGGAGCATTGTTTTTTTCTAGCGTATTCTAGTTTCTAGATTCCAGAATTAGATTCTAATATCTAATTCCAATATTCTTTTGTCGAAGTTTTTTTCAAGTTTCCTGATTTTTTTGCTTTGTTTCATTGTTTTGTTTTGTTTTGTTTTGTTGGCTTATAGATAGGAATAGCCTTTTCAACAGAAAGAGTGACATGAATGTTACCGGGAAAGGCCTGGATAGCCACAAACATCTCCCTTCCAGGTGTGGCCACAACTGCAAAATCCCCACATTAGTCATTCCTTTGAGGGCATGACAGGCTCCTGCTAACTGGAATTAACTATTAGCTGGGAAAACAAACACATAAAGCTTTTGTGGGCTAATAAAACTCCTTCAATTGATTTATCAATTTCCCCAGCATGCATTCATTTATTCATTAAACAGTTCAACACAACATTATTGAATGCATACCCTGGAGATGGGATTACAAAATGGTACGAGCTATGCCTTCAGCCCTAAGAACTCAGTTACCAGAGGAGACACTAGGTATCTCGGTGAGGAGTGCCACCATTGGAATCAGAAGAACTGGATTCCAACAGTAGCTTTGCCATTCTCTAGCTATTTTCCCTTGAACAAACCTCTCTGTGCCTCAGTTTCTTCAATGGCCTACCCTTTCAGTAAATGATTTAATAGGCATAAATGCTTTATTGAGTTACTCGTAGTGACTCAATAAACATGAGTAATTATCATTACTGTGAGGATTATAGAAATAAAAATGATAAGAGACCATTCTTTAGTATCTATTCAAAATGCTATGGTTACAGATCCAGGGCAGTGTCTAATTGTGCCTGGGAAATGGAAAGGCTTGTTCTAAAGAGATGATAACAGAACTAAGTGTGCAGTCAGTGCTGTCCCAAGGACAGCTGGGGGTCTCAGAGCCTCTGAGGTAGTTAAGACCATAATGTATAAAAGAAATGGGACCTTCGGTGCCACTGGAGCAAAAGATATCAGTGGGGTAAATGTAATATGAAGGGGTTGAAGGGTAAGCAGCCCCCACTTTGTGAAGGGCCTTATGCACCAGAGAGAGTGGGTTAGACCTTAATCAACAGATATAGAGTGCCATTTGATAAGTTTTAAAAGACTGATAAAATCATATTTTTTTTTTTTTTAGAAAACCACCCTGTTGGTTGTGTGGTGTAGAGTAGTAAAGGGGACTGGTGGTGAGCCTTCAAGGAGAAGATCACAACCATCTGTTGTTCAGGGCCATGTTAGGGCGAGTAGAGATGAAATGCCAGTTTGAACACAAATCCAGACTAAAGTCAATGAAACGCTATGTTGTATCATAGGACCATCGCTCAAACCAGGGTCCTGGGGCCACCCTCAGAAGCGCCCGTCCACAGTAGCCTCTCTCTCTCAGTGTTCTGCTACCTCCCAACCCCCCACACAAGTTCACTCTATCACCAAGTCCAGCTGGTCCCAAATCCTAAATCACTCTCAATTTCACAGGGACATTTGGTTGCTATAACAAAGCATTCAAAGCCCTTCATAATTTTCCCCCAATTTATTTCCAATGTGATTTTTCCAAATGTTCCCCACAAACCACACAGATCTACACATAGTGCTTTCTTGAAACATCTCTTATGCTTTGCCATTTCAAAGTTTCAGCTCATGCCAACCCTCTTGTTTGGAACCCACTGCTTCTTTCCCTGTTCCTTTCCAGAATGCAGACATTCTCTACATGTGTCCTGCTCTGTGAAGTGTCCCAGGTCACCTCAGTCACAGGAATCCCTCCCTTCTCTGAAATGTCCTAGCACTTGCCATCTTGGCCATTCATTTGCATTTAATCATCAGTTCCTGTCCTGTGATAGGACTAGATTATTGTATTCAATTATTATTTATCTCTTGCATTGTTTTATAACTTTTAAAGTATTTATGCTTTATTTACTGAACTGGATTGTAGTTTCTGAAAGCTAGGACTTTGACCACTCTTACTATTAACTTTTAGGCCCTACATAATATATGTGGTTGGCATTTAATTAGTACTTGTTAATTAACATACTAGCGGATATTTCTTTAGAAAAACATTACAGTTGGAGTTCATGAACTAGAAATTGTTTGAATTAATGAACATCATTTTTGACTTACTAAATGTTATGATTTTAGGAGAATACATGTAAACATGTCAATTACTTTTTTGTTAAAATTTCCTCAGAGAGGGAAGGTTTTATGTTGTTTCCTTTGTAAAAGAATTCTTGAAATCCACAGAACAATATGGAGCACAATTCCTGGTTTAGTTATTCTGCCCACTGAGCAGAGAAAACCATCCCTTGTATGAACAGGGAGTGAGGAGGAGGAGTGAGAAGGAACAGAGAAGGAGAAGGGAGAAGAGATGGGAAGAGGGGGGGAGGAAAAAGAAAAAGGAGGGGTAGATAAAGAGGAAGGAGAATAGCCCGAGAAGAGAAAGGTTCTCTTCTGATTAAATTGGTGGGCCAAGTCCCTTCCCAAAAAGGATCCTGTTTCTGACTAAACCAGTTTCCATCGTTTTCTTCCTTAAACATCTCATATACAATATAAAGTATATTTTTCAGTGACATGGTCAAGGCTGTCTTTGAAGGTCATTCTGATGGCTTAGAGGGAGGTAAGATTGCAGGCATGGAAGGCAGGTCAGGGAGGAGCCAGAAGAGCAACATTGGAAAGAGGGAGAAGGCTTTGTAAAATTTTCACAGGTTAAAAAAAAAGAAAAAAAATTGACATGATATCTCTACTTACCAAGATTTCAGTGACTTTCTTCTCTAACTGATAGAGGTAGAGCATAAAGTAACATACATGTTATTACAATTAAGTATGAGGAAAGCATGAAACCAAGTTACCGAAAATTCCAAAATCACCATGAGGTTCATGATGGCTCTCCTCCACCCACCCCCGGTCTAACACGCACAGACACGCAAAAGCCAATGCAATTCTGATTTCTCTTATCCAGTTTTGTTTGAAAAGCGTACCCCTGGTAAAATCTGCTTTCCTCCTAGCTAGCAATGGGATATGAAGTTCCATGTCATTCTTGAACCTTAAAATAACTTTGTAGATTATTACAACTAAAAAACCTACGTAGAATTGAAGAGCCTGTGAATGTAAAAATTTTTCCTAGCTTCGGATCTTCTCATTTACATAGTTTATAATATTTCAGATGCTCAGATAAAAAAATCATATTAAAAAAAAAAGGCATTCCTGACAGGGCAAGGAGAGGGCCCTGGAAGTACAAAGTGGTGAGAAGGTGGTGATTGTGGAGTAAATGGTGTGACAGCTTCTGCCTGCTTCCTCCCTTTGACAAAGCAAGTTATTTAATGTGGTGAGAAAGCAAGTGTTGAAGCAGTATCATTATTTACTAGAAATCACATGTCATTTTTTTAAAAAGTTAAAAAAAAAAGAGGAAGTTCACACTAAGCAAAACGTGGGTCAACAGATGGCTTACGTAAATAGGTAGGTTAGGTATGACTGGGAGAGTGGGGCCCCCAACAGAATCCCGCAGAAAGAGCCACCAGACCCAGAAACCTTCTCTCCTTCAAAGCAAAACTTCCAAGCAGACAGGAAGACTAAAAGGCAGTCACGACTCAACATAGTGCAAAGAACCAAATGGCAGTCACCATGTGACGCGATTTCAGAAGCACACACATACGCACACACCACTTCCTTCCACCTAAAAAAAAATCTCTGAGAGCTCTTTGAGACTTGCCTTGTTTCTGCCAAAGTACGAATAGAAATGGTGTGCACTGAATTCACTCAAATATTTTGTAAAAGAAGGAAGTTTGAAGCACAACTTAGGAAAGACTTGAAGACAAATCATGGTTCTTTTCCATCATACGTTTTCACCAATATTGGTTATGTGACCATTTTCAGAAAATCGTATTGAAATGTGAATCATCATGAGGACCCTCTTTATCATTCAAACCGTTTCCCTTCTCTCCGCCCCTCCCATGAGCATCCACCTGGGAGTCCTTGATTAAAATTCATGCCCATGGCTCTCTGGGGACTGACTGTTTCCCTCACCACAGGGCTCTCTTGGCCACTTGGGCAGAAGAGTTTCCTGTCAGTCGCAGTGAAGCCTGTGCTGGCTATCACATCCATAAGCACACACTGCAAATTCTGTCAACCCTCCAAAGCTAATTTATTTTCCTTCTTAACCCTTCTCACTTTGCTCTTGGCACTTGGGGTACTTAAAATACAAGCTCTACTTATGAATTCATCCGTTCAACCAACAGTATTTGAGCACATGGCAGGCACTCACTCTTCCAGGGCCTTGGAATTCAGCAATGAACAACAGATAAACGTCCTTGCCCTCAAGGAGCTCGTGTTCTCATTGTGAACTAGTAGTGCTCCTCTGATAGACATAGCAAACAAAGAAATAAATGTTAGACAATATCAATGCTTTAGAGGAAAGGAAAGAAAAAAAGGGGAACACATGAAGGAGGATCAGGCGTGTCAGGTTGTGTGGGTGGGAGTGACCCTCAGTAAGAACTAGAATCAGAGTAGGCCTCAGAGAGAAGGGGAAATTTCATCAAAGAATTGGAGGAGATGAGGGTATTGGCCTTGCTGGTATCTGCTGGATGGAAGAAAATTCCAGGCAAGGGGAACTGTTAACATAGCGACCTGAAGCAGAAGCATGTGTGGCAAGTTCCAAGAACAGTAAGAGGGTCATTGTGGCTAGAGTATAGGAGGGAAGAGGGAACAGTATAGGAGAGAAGGCCCTAGAGTCAACGAAGGCCACGTTCATACTCAGTCTTTTACCGTGAGTGAAACTAGGAGCCATTGCAGGGTTTGAAGCAGAGAGAAGGAATGATCTGACTGATGGTTTAGAAGCTCATTCTGCTCTCTGAGTTGACAATAGTCTGTGGAGAGGTAAGAGGAAAATGAGACCACACATAAGAGAATACCACTGTATGTCTGGTCCAAGGGATACAAAAAGTGTTTGTTGAATGGATTAATATACGAATGAATGAAATATGGAGGGTGAGGAATGAGACACATCATTCCTCACAAGCATGAGGTAATGGGTGATATGTTTTCATATCTTTGGAAATCAGACAGTACATGAAGGTCCAACATTAGAAGTATGTGTATGTGAATGTGCATGTTTCCATCTGTATACATATGTATAAATATTTACTGCTTGTCTTCTGTGTGAAAAGCGCATTTGACAAATGCCCTAATTAACACTATATGTGGAAATGTGTACATGCTGTAGTGTTCGTTAATGCTAACCTGCATATAATAGGGATACTTTCATTTCCTGAAAAATAGCGTATTCTAATACCGTCAAGCTGAGGTCATTTTTTTTTTTAATTCTGAACTTTATAGAAGGAATCTGTTCTTACAAACTAAAGGTCATGGTTTCAATTCCCACTTAGGTATATTAGTTTCAAAAGAGGGAAATTTTTCTACAGCCACAAATTTTTTTCCTCAACCCCCCCAAAATTCTAGTAAACAGGCATGAAAAAGGGCTGAAAGAATGAAGCTGCAAAGCCCTATACTAACCTATCTGGAAGAAAAAGAAAGGACCAATGGCCATGAACAGAATATTGATATATGAAGGTCAGCAGACACGTAAAATGTACTGTGTTTAAACATGCCAATATAGTTTCAAGATTATCAGTGACAAGACTGAACAATCTTAAGGTTTGAAGAAATTGTCTCATTCATCTGATTATTCATAAATAATTATCGAGCGTGTACTATATGCCTGGTACTAGAAATGCAAATTGAGCAGGACAGTATCTGTGCCTGGATAATAATCGCATGTAGTTCCAACCAGGGTAACATCACCCTCCTGCAGAGAAAATTCGCTCTTGGGCAAATTGAAAAGACTTTGCACTTTTAATTTATAAAATACAAATATGCATACTGTATATCTGTGACATTAAAATTTAATGGGCGAGGGTCGATAAGAGGGAAAAATGTCTAAAAAAGACTCGCTAAGAAGGCAAAAACATCAAAAAGATTGAGAAATATTTGCCTACTGGGAAACAGGTGATTATAATAAAATCCAGTAACTGCAGCGATAAAGTGTAGGGTGTTGTGGGAACACACACTAAGCACCCCAAAGTTGCTATGAAAGGGGAAGTCAAAGAAGGCTTCCTGGGAGAAGTCACACCTCAGCAGAGCTGTAAGGGGTGACCAGTAGGACTTGTTCAGGCATGCAGGTGACGAATGATTTGCTAGAATCAAGGCAGAGGAAGAGCTTATGCCAAAGACCTGGACAATCACTCACACGGACTTTTACTGAGCAAAATCTATATAAAGCCCTAAGCCATCTAGCTTGGCTACTTTGGCTCACTGATTCGCAAAGTCAAATGGGCCACAGAGAAAATACTGAAAACTGCAAGCTGAATTTGTGTCACATTCTGGACTTCAAATCTGTCCTCTCTTCCATAAGAGGCTTTCTTTCCACTGTTTGCCATCATCAGAGCGAGGCCCTCACTCCTTCCTGCTGGAGAATTCCAACAGCCCCCTGACCTGTCTCCCACCGGCGTCCCTATAGCTGCAGAACAGAGCGAGCTGAGGAAGTCATGTGCTAAACTGAGCCACCTGGAGAATGTCCCCAGTGATCCCTTCCTCTGCTCTTGAATCTTCACATAGACACACATCAACTCCGCCAGCTAAGTGTTTGTAAATGAGGCTGTAAACCACTGGTTCAAGAGAATTTGAGTATTCCATTAAGTCCGTAGTTCTTAAATTTTTTGAATCTAATGAATGCTACAGACCCCCCCCCCCTTATTCATCTGGTCGCAAAAATTTAAAGTACCTACGATGTGCCCGGCACTGTTCTAGTCACTGATGGTGCAGCCAGATTAAGGAGACAAAGTCCTTCACTCATGGAGCTTGCTTTCTCAAGAGGCAAAAGCAAATGGAAAATATGTGAACAAATAAGTCTAATAATTTCAATTAATGGTCAGAGTTATGAAGTCAATTTTAAAAGGCTTCTGGGTTAAGGAGTGACTTTAGATAAGGAGATAGGGTGGAATAATGATAGGAGATGGTATGTATGTGAGCTGAAATCCAAATGATAAAGAACCGAGCCCCAAGCATACTGAGTAGCAAGTGCAAAGGCCCTGAGGTGGAGACAAACATGCACAGAGGGAAAACTGATAGTGGGCGTACACTTATTCAGCTATACTGTGCTTAAGTATACTTTTTTAAGTATAAGTGGTTTAATAGACTCTGCTACCTTACCTATGCCTTCCAGGAGTCCCAGAATGTCCTCTAAACCAGGAAGTAAGGAATTAATGTCTCTAGAACCCAGAACCTTGGCTGTCATGCCTGCTTTCAGTTTGACCAGAATCCAGGTCATATCATTTGCTATATAATTTTCCCATCACCTTTACACTAAAGCATAATACTCATGAAATTAGTCTACAACTTCAGGGGTGAACACGAAAGTCCCCAAATCCATCTGATGCCCTCGAGTTTGTCTAAATCCTGGTTTTATCTGCTAAAGAGACAGGAGCAGAGAGCGGTTGCACCTGTGGGGAGCTGATTTTCTGGTTTACAACCTAATAGGACACTTACTTAGCTATGGGACCAGGCGCAAGTTGATGAAAATTTCTATGCCTCAGTTTCCTGTAAAATGAGAATGGTGATAATGTCTCATGTGCGGATTTAATAATATAGGGCGTGTAAAGCACTTGAGAGACATTAGAAGTTATTATAGTGGTTACTCTATGAATTATGAATCCCTGTTAAGCTATGCCTACCACCTCCAGTCCAATTCATTCCATTTAACTGTAACATATTTTTTCTTCATTTCCATTGGCTGAATTTCTACCAACTTATAAATGTCAGATAAAATGCTATACCCACCATAAATATCTACCAGCATCAGCTTCCAGAAAAGCTATTTCCCTCCTCTGAACAACTATGAGTACAGTTTATCCCACTAGTCTTATCATTTATTGTCTTACAAGGTTATTTTGTATACAGTTGACCCTTGAAGAACACAGGTTTGAAATGCATGGGTCAAACTATACACTGATTTTTTAAATAAATACATCACATTTACTGTAAATGTATTTTACTTATGATTTTCTTAATAATATTCTTTTCTCATTTATTATAAGAATACAATATATTAAACATGTATCATGCAATATTGGTCAATCAATAGTTTATGTCATCGGTAAGACTTCCAGTCAATAGTTAGCTATTAAGGGTTAATTTTGGGGGGAATCCAATGATATACTCAGATTTTTGACTATGCAGGGGTTGGTGCCTCTAACTCCTGAGTTGTTCAAGGGTCCACTGTACATGTTTTCCATACTGTGCTAGATTGTAAATCATTTAGAGCAACACTGCTCCATAGAAATATAGTTTGAGACAAATAAGTAATTTAAAATGTTCTAGTTAGCCACATGGAAAATCTTTTTTAAACAGGTGAAATTAATTTTATGGGGCTAAGTGATAATGTATTTTATTATATTATTTATATTATATTTTGATTATATATTTTATTTAATCCTGTAACCAAAATAATATAATTTACTATAAAATCAATACAAACAAATGATTGATGACTTATTTTTTATTTTTTGTACTGTGTCTTTGAAATCTAGTGTGTGTTTTACACTTACAACACATCTCAATTTGGACTAGCCATATTTCAAGTGCTCCACAGACACATAGGGATAGTGGCTATCATTTGGGACAACACAGTTTTAGGGCATGTATTATCCTCTCTCTGTATTTTTCACAATGCCCAGCATAGCGCATACCCTATTTCAGAAGTCCAAACAATATTTGTTGAACTGATTAATTACTTTACTAATTAACTTAAAATCAGTATTAAAAAGTCTAACAGTAGGGAAAGCATATTTCTGGTATTCATAACTAAAAAGTGAAAACATGAAAAAATAATTTTAGCATCTATAAAGAATAAGTTTACTCTTTGAGTGATAAAATGACTTTTTCAGTTATATTTCTCATCAAGAAAATACTTTAGGGGTGCCTAGGTGGCTCAGTGGATTAAGCCTCTGCCTTCAGCTCAGGGTCCTGGGATTGAGCCCCACATCAGGCTCTCTGCTCAGCAGGGAGCCTGCTTCCTCCTCTCTGTCTCTGCCTGCTTCTCTGCCTACTTGGGAACTCTCTCTGTCAAATAAATAAATAAAATCTTTAAAAAAAAAAAGAAAGAAAAGAAAATACTTTCAAAGTACTAAGTCCTGGATCATTGAAGACAATAGTATGCACAGCAATAAAATTATTTGTTTGAGCTATTTGGAGAAACAACTCAATCCGACTTTCTCTGATAAGAATAAGAATTTTAGGTAAGGATAATTCACCCTTAAGTGTGCAGGATTTGATAAATCTGAATGAAAATATTTTGAAGTTGTTTTCCTGCTCACCACATGACTTTTCCTTAATCTGTTGTTCTCTGAAATATATTCAGAGTTTTCATAAATGATTTTCCAGTTATTCTGACACAGTTACAGAAAATGAATGACATTAATTCTGTAATCATTAAGAACCTACTATCAAGACCAGATCAACTTGAATTGTTCCTGTTAGAAAGTCGCTATGAAAGAAAGTGAAAATCCCAATAGATATTCCACCACTCTAAAATTGTAGCCACCCACTCCTTCCTTATCAACTTTAGACCTGCCTTTCTTTTTAACCTTAAGTAACCATATGCATGGAGTATAGATTATGGTAGAGAATTATGAAGACTTAACAAAATATGGTAATTAGGGAAGTAAAATACCTTACCTTTGGCAATTTCAATGGTAATTTGCAAATTGGCAACTGATCATGATTTTCATCAGGTATAAGAGATTGATCCAAGTTGTGAACTACCTTTTCTTTAGGTATTTTATAAATTACAATGGTGCCCTTATAATGAGGGCAGCTATAGTTTCCAAATTCATCCACCTCTTTGATTTGGAGTTCCAGCCTGGGTTTTCTTTGTAAATGAAAAATAAGCTTGTAATCTTTTTCATAATCCTTCCCATTGCCTAAAAAGAAGTAAAATGCATTTATTATTATTAAAATATGCCACTTTGTCTTATTTACTTTTTTAAATCCAAATAATTATTTCACTTTTTAATACAATTTAAGTTTTTTTGGTATCGTCGCCTTTTGCCAAAATTTAAGCAGCAATAGTCTGAGACTGCGGATAACTAAAAAGGTTTTTTATCTCTAATTGGGTCAGGTGCTTTCTGGCTGCTTCTAAATCTAAAAATCTTTTATTTTCTTTTTCCATTCCATTTTGCTCTAACAAAAAACTATTGGAAATATTCAGTTCTTTCTGTATTTAGAAAATTATTTTTACCTTTCAATAATTGTCTTTTTTCTCTCCCCTAACTATTCATAGCATATGGGACACTATCATGACCTCACCATAGGCATTCTAGATGTATGGTATCCACTAGCAGTGTGTGGCTTTTAAAATTAAAGTTGAAATCAATTAAAATTAAATAAAATGGAAAATCAATTCCTCGATCACCCCAGCCACATTTCAAATATTCAATAGAAACCTGTCTTTCACAGCTATCTTATTTGGCAGTGCAGGTGAAGAACATTTCTACCATCACAAAAATAGAGATATTTTAGCAAAATTTCAAAATGGAAGAGTTACTAGATTCATTTTACTGATATTTCTATTGAAACCTGATTAATTCCACAAAATAAGGGTATATCTTCTCAACTGCTCATTGAAAATACTAGAGCTTTGGTGGAGATAACTTTTCACTAATGGGGGTTTTACCAGGACAATTTTATCATTGTCATTGCAAAAGCAAGACAGACGCTGCCATTTTCCTTAAGGCATGTCTGCATTACCCTTTGCAAAATTTAAAAGTAAGCTAGATTGTGACAGTAAGACAGTATGTTTCAAACTTAAAGAGCTAAATCCAAGTTCAGCTCAACTATTTATCTACACTGTAATATTTTTCCAGTCTTTTCCCATCTCTGAACTTCTTGGAAGCTTAAATTCCTTATCTTTAAAACAAGAGAAATAAAACTTACCTTCTAAGATTGTTGTGGGAATAAAAAGAAATAATATGGATAAAATGATCAGCACTTAATATTTTTTAATATCAACATGAAGCTTTTATATAGAAGTTACAAATTCCTCCTATTCCTAGAAGCCTGAGTGTTGACTACTCAGAGCTCTCTCTCATGGAAAACCTTCCCAATAAAATAAGAGTTCAGGAAGAGATATAGATGACACCAACATTTTTCTCCCTGTTGGACTACTAGAGGTCATTTTGGTGAATCTCTAAAGCACAGTTAAATCCAGAATTTGAAGAACTCCAGGTTATGAAAGGTGTTGGAGTATGTCTCTTCGCATAAGTTTATATTTTACGGGCAACTTGGCTACTTGAATAGAACGATTCCTAGGACATCCTAAGGAAGGAATGACAAGCCAGGGCTTGCCTTCTTAAAAGTGTTTCATTCTGGTAAAAAAAAAAAAAAAGAAAAAAATTTGGAGTCACTAAAATGTCGCCTAGTAAATTAGGTAAATTAGAATTTCTAGATCACTGGAGTAACACTTGGCAAAGTTCTATTCCATGATAGTAGAGCTGTTGAGAGCAGTTCAGAGCCAACTGCATACAACTTAATAAATCTCTCCTTCTATCCTTTGAGAGATACTCCCTGCCAGGTATTAAATTACTCTTAAGGAATAATTTAGATGCAGGATATAAAGACTGAGGGTGAGGCATAGCTACATTGGTTCAATTTAGATCTTAAATTTGTCTGCCTTTCACTGCCAGTTAATTTTTTAAAATAAGGATCTGTAATGTAAATCTGTCATGTTTATATATGAAATAAAGATGAAATTGTTGAGGATTTACTAGTAATAAATAGCATGATCTTAATGTTATAAATAGAAAGCATACATTTTTTTTAAGTTGAAATTTCATTGCTGCCAAGATACAGCACTACATTTTTAATGCCCCTTGGAAAAAATGTTTAAAATTTTAAAAAAGGACAAGCAACACAAAGAAATTTCACTATTCTACTTTTTTCTCCCACATTGTCATATTTAGAGAAGTAAAAGCAAAATTCAGTGACTGCATTCCAAAATTATGAAATCAACCAACAGTTGACCTTTTGAGAACCTCATTCTCCTCAACATATTACGTAATATAGTTCCTAGAAGACCTTAGAATAGTAGCTGTTCAATAAATATTTGTCATATGAAGAAGTATAGACTTTACTTATATTTTATGTTACTAGATATACCTTATAGCAATATATTTTCTTCTCAGTGAGGGAAATTGGAATATTTTTCAAGGATGACATAGAACGTACAAATGTAGAAATACATGCTTTTGCTTAGAAAAGTCAGATGAGTAAGTGAAAGGCTAGCAAAATGAAGAACCAGAAGAATATTGTAAGATCCACCAGTTCAGGGTTTTTCTGTGCTCTAACACATCTCCACAACCTCTACCTGTAAGCCACCATCACCCCCTTGCTTGGTTTATTACAATAGCTTGTTAACTCATCTCCCCAATTCTTCTGTTGCTTCTGAGATAACTGTGTTGAGAATCCATTCTTTAATCTTACTCATATCATGCGACTCCTCAGTTAACAAGATGGCTCCCCATTTCACTTGGAATAAAAGCCGAACTCCTTGCCACGGCCTTCAGGGAATGCTCAGTACTCACCTCCTATCCTAAAGTGTCCTCTCACTTCCTCTCATCCACCCATTTCAGCCTCCTTGCTGTTCAAACAATTCAGGCACACATCTGCCTCTGTTCAGTAGCACTTGTAATCCTTCAGCCTGGGACAAACTCCCTTGAGATAGGATTATGGCTCCTTTCTCACCTTCTTCAAGTCTCTGCTTTAACGTCACTTTCTCAAAAAGGCCCTCCTTCATGAGTTTATTTAAAATTGCAACTCTGCCACTCCCTCTGAGACTCTTGATATCTTTTCCTTGCTTTATTCATCTATAAGGCACTTTTCCCCCATCACACTCCACATTTCATTTACTTATTTGCTTCTTTGTCTCTCTCCAGTAGAATAAAATATACACAAGGACAGGAAATTTTTGTTGAATGAATAAAAGGGTGCTCATTCTAACATCCTACATATGTTTCTGAGAAGGGCACTTCCCTGGGCCAAAGGGCATTCAGGGCAACTTTGACATGCACAGACCTCTTTAGGAATTACTAGATGTGATGGGTCATGCTAAAGTGTCATTATATCAAATTTTATCTGCCATTTCCTGGATTTTGTGAGCATTGGGGGTTTAGAAGACATGGAATAGGAGGTCTAAGTGCTGAATTAACAGCTCTAACCTGGAGAATGAAAGAATCCTATATTCAGTAGGATGCCAAAGGCTAATATAAAAAACCCAGGGAAGCACCTATCTTATTTTCTTACAAGAAGAAATAAAGCACATGGCCCATGATCTCATTCAAAGGAATCATCTCTATTCTATATAAATAAATATAAAAATTTTGACATTTCTCAAAGGACAGTCATCTAAATCCATTAATTAAAGTTTTAAATAATTTTAATTGCATAATTCTGTAATGTTAAGTTCTTTCCTAAGTTTTTATCTTCCATTCTTCCAACGAATACTCCTTCTAACTGTCAGGCACTGTACTAGGTGCTGGGGATTGAATGGTGCCCACCAACAGGACAGAACCTGCTCTCAAGAGACTGTAGTCAGAGAAAAGGACATTGATCTAACAACTAAATGAATAAATGATGATTGTATCTATGGCCATGTACACAAAAGAGAAGTACGTAAAGATCTGAAACAGTAAGATAGGAACTGACATAATCAGGAAAGGTGGGAACACTCTTGTAAACATGACCATCAAGGTAAGGTATGAATGAAAGTACAGTAGGAGGTAACTGGAAGTGGGTGGGGTGGATGCGTGGAGAGGAGAACCCTCTAAGCAGACATTAGCTGATTGTATATCTTTGAGATTCACAGAAACTATCACAGGCTCTAATGAAAGGATGAGGTATCAGTGCTTTCCTGGGAAGCTTGCTCCTCTTACAGGGAGAGGAAACCGGTAAGGTCACAGATCTGAGCAGAGGTCTCTAGGAACAGCAAAGCAGAAACAATCTGGTATCCTGCCCTAGTCATTTCCCTTGAGTGAAGATGAGTTCTTCTCCATTCTTTATATGGAAGAATTGCTCAGGCACTGGCTTTCCTCAGGCACTCTTATTTTAGCTTATGTTCCCCCTCCCCATTACAGGCAATAATACACTCAGTATCATTGCTTATGAGAAGCACAGTAACTCACTCCTGTTTAGGGTACTAAGTAAACACAGCTGCTGTTCAAAGTATTACAGGAAAATCACTGGCTTCATTACTTTGGGTGAGACACTTCCAGTTTTTGACTATCTCTTCTTAGAGAGATTGTCCTGGGGTGGACACTGTGGTTTCTGCTTCGGAAGCCAATTAGAAAGGGATCTCTTCCATCTTTCTTCCTCCCCCTCCTCACCCTTCCCTTTCCCTTTTTCTGATCCCCTTGTCACTCACTCACTAGGTTCTTCCAGCTGACTCAGATGACTGGGATGCTGAATGCGGAAGTGGATAAGACAAGTCACATGGGACACTTTGGGTCTCATTTCTGAGATGCCTAAAAAAGGGCAGCCTCCGCTTCAAGCTGCATCATTTTTGTGACAACAAAAAGCCAATGGAGCTTGGCTTAATTTCCAGAATCAGAGAGAAAATAAGCATCATTAAGAATCAATGAGATCTGTATCAATTTATAAGTGCACAGAAAATATTACTTCGAGTCTATCACAAGATTCCTGGGCCAGAAATCCCCATAAAACCCAAGCCTGACTTCTCCACTACTCCCTTGTTTTTGCATGCATACCTGTTAGATTCTATTCCACATCAAGGAGAGAAGTTACAGAGGGGAAGTGGTGAATTAGTAAAAAAAAAAATCACTAGGATTGCAACTTCTCCAAAAATCTTTTTTATCTCTTCTCTCATACAGCTGTTTTCTGTTTGTGTTCTCCTTTTTCTTCCTTTTCTCATTCTCATCTTCTTTTACCTCTTTTTCTTATCTATTCCCTCACTTGTCCCCCATTATCCTGCAACCTCTCATATTCATTTGCACTCTTTGTTTTTCTTAATATTGCCATATATTCACCCATTCACTGCATACCTATTGAAAGCTCTTGATGTACCAGCCTCAGGAGTACACAGCAAGAAAGACACAGTCATCAACCTCATGAAATTTACATTCCAGTGAAGAACATAAGTATATGAATGAAAGGTAACTAAACAAATAAATAAAATAATTTCAGACTGTGATAAGATTTGTAACAGAAGCAAAAAAGCACCAGATAAATATGAGGGTAAGAGGTTAGCAGGGTGTGTCATCTAGATCAGAGAGAGGTTCTTAACCACTTTTGTGCCCTGGACCCTTTTGGAATTTGGTGAAATCTATTGATCGCTTCTCAGAGTAGTCTTTTAAATATATAAAATGAAGTAAGTGGAAGTATGAATAAGATAATTAAACTGGAATATAGTTCTATGCACACATCTCTTGGCAATCCACAGATCCCAGATTAGATTTGTCATAGGACATCAGAAAGAGTTTAATTATTATTTTAAGTAAAATAAGAAATAATTGTAAGGTTTTAATGATGGGGTAATAAAGTATGATTTATATTTTTAAAAAGATCACTATTGTTCCTGTGTGGAATTAGATTTCACATGGCTAGTAGTGGAAGCAGAGGAATATTTAGGAGGTAACTGCCCCGGTATGTGAGAGAGAGAGGATTCTAGGTTGGACTCAGTAGTCATGAAGAAGACTATCCCTAGAAGAATGTTATGTAGAGTCTGCCTGTAAGGAATTATGCATCCCCTCATAAGAGAAGAAAGAGACTGGAAAGGCCTCTTCCCACTTTTTAAAAACCTCCTCTGAGTTTTCTGGAAGCGTCCTTAGTCATGCACGTTTGACAAACTCTTTCTGAAGTTTGAGGCCATTAACCCATAGAGGGTACAACAAGATGTCTCTATACTTACTTGAAGCAAAGATATTTCCAGTAAATCTTAAAAGAAGTTGGTCTCCTTCTTTTACTTGGAAGGGACGCGATGGCTCTGGGGGACCACTGAAGGCTTCCAAGCGCAAGCTCCGAAGCACCTGGCTTAAATCCTTAGACGGCACCACAAGGATAACTACTCTCTGGGGGTTGTCTTTCTGGTGGCACAACACAGCACAGGCAGTGGTGCTGAGCATGGCTTCCTCCAGAGCTTTCACAAAAGAAACCAAATGGCTGTTTTCCACATTGGAAGAAAGATGAAGCACAACAAACCTGCATGGGAGCAAAGACGCATGACATAAGGGCCACCTGCCACCTCAAAGGTATCACTGATAACAAATAACATCCAAGGAAAGGACCAATCTCGTCCAAGTATTCTTCAAAATCGAGCATGTTGATAACCGAATAGATTCGTGAATGACATTAACGAAACCCTGGGCAGTCAAGAAACCTTTCAAACCAAACCAAGTTCTAAACAGATGTTCATAGATGAAGCAGTTATCCAGTCTCAGATCATCTCTAAATATGGCAGCATATTCTAAATTATATTTTAACTAGCATTACCAAAGAGTATTACTTCAAACTATAGAGGAGAAAGATAATCAAGATCATCCATTTACTACCAAGGGGACAAAGAATACAGGTCATAATTACGTGGGGATCAAACATTTTGTCTCTGTCTCTGTGTGGTAAGGATGGCTATGAATGGACCCTTTTATGAGTTAAATTTTTCCCCTCTACCCAAATTCATATGTTGGAGACCTAACCCCCAGTACCGTAGAATGTGACTTTATTTGGAGATAGGGCCTTGACAGAGGTAATCAAGTTAACATGAGGTCATTAGATATACCCTAATCCAATATGACTGGGGTCCTAAAAAGGGGAAATTGGATATAGAAATATGCATACACTGGGAAGGCCATGTGAACATGACAATGACCAGCTATCAGCCAAGGAAAGAGGCCTGGAACAGATCCTTCCTCAGTCCTCAGAAGGAATGAAACTTGCTCACACCTCCAGAATGGACTTCTAGCCTCCAGAATGATGAGCCAATACGTATCTGTTGTCAAAGCCACCTAGTTTGTGGGACTTGATTAGGGCAGCCTGGCAGACTAGTACACACAACTGTCTCTGGGCTGGATCGCTACCCTCTCACACATTTCCCCCAGCTCTTCTCCAGGAAATTACCCTACGGGAGCCCCCGCAGCCAGAACATCCCTACAACCACAGACAAGGACAGACCAATGCAGGGCTATAAAGCCAGCCTTCTTGGTCCTCATGCTCCAGAGCTTCCCTGAGGTATCAGGATGAGGTGAAACTTCTACTGCAACCAGAGGTTTTCTGATCTTATTCCCTTCCTCTGTTTGTTTCTTTCATTCCCTTACAGGATTCACCTAAGAGTTCTCCCTCAATAAATTCTCATCTTAGACTCTGTTTCTGACCCAAGACAATTGTAGACGTAAGATCTTCCATTTTAAAATAAAATAAATTTATTTTTTTAATTTTAATTTTATTTTATTTTATTTAAAAAATTATTTTTTTAAATAAAAGCTATCTTTAGCCATAGGACTGCCTTCTCTTTATGAGTGTCTGCTCCTCATGAGCCTTAAAACTATCTAAAACTCTTTTCATAATGAACTGTCTAGAAAACATGGAAATGAGAAAGTAAAATGAGGACGCAGAAATAACGAATTCAGTTTACATATACATAGTTATGAGATGAGCATAGGATGAACAGAAAATTACTGTCTTTATGGAATTTCATAAATAAAGGTGCTATTTTAAAACTATTTGGGAGTTAAAAGAAACCTTAAGCAATACATCTAAGTTATGAACGGTTTCCAAAAGCACTTATTAAACTCTCATGAATGAAATTATAGACAGCATATTTGTATCAATTCCAGCTTACATTTTAAGCACACCCTGAAGAACTATTGATACTCTTATTTGAAGAATAAAAATTTAATCCTATATTCCATTTCTGTAAACATCAATTATAAATCATCAGGATATAGTATCATCAACTTTTATTGTTTGCTATTGTATTACCTCTCTAAATGTTCACATAATTCAAATGATACCAAGCCACTCTGTATGTTTCTCACCACCACATCATCCAGCCCAAACCAATCACTGTCTCGGCTTCTGAATCCCAGTAACTTCAAAGATTCACAGGCATTGTTCCCAGGTTTTCTTATGGAAGCGCTTTTTGTCCTATATAATAGTAGCAGAGGAGAGACTGGTAACATTTGTGTGGCATAAATCTTATTTAATGCATTCAGTCTTTCATTAAGCGAATCATCCAATAACAATACTTTGTGGCATTCTATGAGCCAGTAATTATGCCAGGCACCAGGAATACGAAGATAAGAAATATCTAGCCCGTGCTTTGCAGAAGCTCACAGGATTACAGCCTTATCCAAATACGGGACAAGGTGATCGGTGTGGGAATTAAGGGAATGTGCAGGAGGGCTTAGCAGCAGAAGGGAGGTGCTCAGGGAAGCTTGCAAAGTGAAAATGTTAATATTTGTGATGAGCTTTGGAGAATGAGAAGCATTTTATTACTGGCAAAAGAGTTCAGGGAAAAACCCCAAAACATGAATAAACTTGCTGGTAAATCCAGATACCTCAGGAGAGCCAAGATCAGTGGAGGAACCTGATAGGTAAGACCACAGACTCAGGAGCAAGACTGCCTACTTTCAAATCCTGGGTGGATCTGCATCTTATTAACTATATAAACATGGGCAAGATATTTGTTCTCTCTGTATCACTGTTTCCTTATTTATAGTATGAGAGTAATGACAGTACCTACATCGTGGAGCGAAATTAGTATTCGTAAAGCACTTATAATTGCAGTAATCATTAATCGCATTAATATTCTTATCCTAATTCCTACCGCAGACATAGGAATTAGCTTTCTTGCACAGTTCTCTTTCCTTTTTAACCTGCTCCACTCAGATCCCCTGAAAGGGGCAGTAATACGTATCATGTGTGACCTTCCACCAGTCAGAGCTGCACTGACTCACAGTAGACCAATTTTCAGCACCTTGAAAATTTTGTCCTTTTTCTTTGGAATTTGTCTAAGAGTCTCAGAGATTATAACTTGTCACTATTGTGCTTTAGTTGCAGTGCCCAGTGCCCTGGGTTATGAAAATAATAAGCACAGAGATTAGTAAGAAAGGAAAAATAGAGGAGATGCTAAAAGAGAAAAGGAGAAAAGTCATGATGAAAGAACCCATGCAGTCCTAGAGATGGAATGAATAGTCTTACAATAAACTCCTCTCTTCCTGAATTCACTGAAATGGGTATCTATTACACACCAAGGAAGAAAAGTCCTTGATACTGACCATCTTGGAGGGAAAAAAAATGGTCTAATGATAATACTACTCACAAGGGTTTCAGAACCATTTTAGCTAGCTACTAAGAATGAAGACCCAAGTGTGAAACCCACATCCTTATTTGTGAATAGAATTAGTTATGGTGGGACGCCTGGGTGACTCAGCCAGTTAAGCATCTGCCTTCGGCTTGGGTCATGGTCCCAAAGTCCCAAGATGGAGCCCTGCATCAGGCTCAGTGGGGAGTCTGCTTCTCCTTCTGTCCCTCTGCTCTCATGCTCTCTCTCACTCTCTTTCAAATAAATAAATAAAATCTAAAGAAAAAAGAATTAGTTACAGCTTTATTTTTTTTAAAGATTTTATTTATTTATTTGAGAGACAGAGAACATGAGAGAGAGCATGAGAGAAGAGAAGGTTAGAGGAAGAAGCAGACTTCCCATGGAGCTGGGAACCCGATGGGGGACTCAATCCCGAAACTCAAGGATCGTGATCTGAGCCAAAGGCAGTTGCTCAACCAACTGAGCCACCCAGGCATCCCATTAGTTACAGCTTTAAAACTAACTTAATGTTACAAGTTGAGCTGTCTTATGACCCATAAATTAGGAACTAAATCAGATTTAAAATGTCCACTCTGACAACTTTAGACTCTACTGATTCCTTCAGGGAATCGACCAGTTTAAAATAAGGAGGATGGTGAAGAAATAGCATTTAGTTTTTGGGTTTTGTTTTAAAACCACAAATATAATAAATTTTGTAATCCTTCAAAGTTAATAATTTATTAACACAGGAAGATACATTCAAACTGAATCCAAAACTTTGATCATTTACCAGAAACTTGCTTAATAAAATGTATTATTGATTTCTTTTTCTGATGACACTTCTTACTTTTTTTTCTACCAATGCCTTTAAATTTTTGTGAGGACCTATAGACTCTTGGCTGTAGTGGAAATGATCCTACTCCCAGGTCCAGGTGGATGTAAAACCTGAGCTAAATGATGCATTTGGCATTCATTAATACAGTTTGACAAAAAATCCAGTTTTCCCTATTCTGAGCACATGATAGGATTGCACTTCCTTTTTAAAAAATATTTGTAAATTTAAATTCAATTAATTTACATATAACATATTATTCATTTCAGGGATGTGGATCTATGATTCGTCAGTCTTATAAAATACCCAGTGCTCATTGCAACACTTACCCTCCCCAATGTCCATCTCTCAGTTATTCCATCACCCCCACCCCTCACTCCCCACTCCTCCAGCAACCCTCAGTTGTTTTCTAAGATTAATAGTCTCTTACTGATTTATCTCCCTCTCTGGTTTCGTCTTGTTTCATTTTTTCCTCTCTTCCCCTATGATCCTCTGTCTTATTTCTCCAATTGCACATACCAGTGAGATCATATGATAATTGTCTTTCTCTCACTTATTTCACTTAGCATAATACCTTCTAGTTCCATCCACATCATTGCAAATGGCAATATTTCATTTTTTATGACTACATAATATTCCATTATATGTATTTTATATATATATATTTATATTTATGTGTGTGTGTGTATACCACATCTTTATATTCTTTATCTTTTTTTATTTTATTTTTTTAAAGGTTTTTTTTTGAAGATTTATTTATTTATTTATTTTAGGGACAGAGAAAGTGAGAGAGAGCATGAGAGGAGAGAAGGTTAGAGGAAGAAGCAGACTCCCCGTGGAGCCGGGAGCCCGATGTGGGACTCGATCCTGGAACTCAAGGATCATGACCTGAGCTGAAGGCAGTTGCCCAACCAACTGAGCCACCCAGGCGCCCTTTATATTCTTTATCTTTTATTGTTTCTTATTGTTAAGCTTTAAGAGTTCTTTGTATATTTCAGAAAACAGTCCTTTCTCAGATGTGCCTTTTGAAAATATTTTTTCCCAATCTGTGGCTTATTTTATTTTCTTGATATTCTTTCCCGGAGCAAAAATTTTTAATTTCATGAAGTTCAGCATATCAATTATTTCTATCAGGAATCATGCTTTTGGTGTTGTATCTAAAAGTCATCGCCATACCCAGGGTCATCTAGGTTTTCACTTATGTTATCTTCTAGGAGTTTTATAGTTTTACATTTTACATTTATGTCTGTAACCCATGTTGGGTTAATTTTTGTGAACAATGTAAGGTCTGTGTCTAGATTCATTGTTTTTTACATATGGACATCTACTCGTTCCAGCACTGTTTCTTCAGAAGACTGCCTTTTCTCCATCGCATTGCCTTTTCTCCTTTGTCAAAGATGAGTTAACTATATATATATGATTTCTGGGCTCTCTATTCTGTTCTGTTGATCTATTTGCCTATTCTTTCCCCAGTACCATAGTAAGTCTCAAAATCAGGTAGTGCTCCTCTTCCAACTCTGTTCTTCTCCTGTGTTAACTATTAAGGGGGATCATCTCTTCATCTTTTCTTTTTCTTTTATTTTTAATTTTATTTTATTTTTTCAGTGTTCTAAGATTCATTGTTTATGTACCACACCCAGTGCTCCATGCAATACACGCCCTCCTTAATACCCACCATCAGGCTCACCCATTGCCCACTCCCTCCCTTCCAAAACCCTCAGTTTCTCAGAGTCCACAGTCTCTCATGCTTCATCTCCCACTCCAATTTTCCCCAATTCACCATTCCTTTCCTTCTCCCAATGTCCTCCATGTTTTTTCTTATGCTCCACACATAAGTGAAACCATATGATAATTGACTCCTTTTGCTTGACTTATTTCGCTCAGCATAATCTCTTCCGGTCCCTTCCATGTTGATACAAAAGTTGGGTATTCATCCTTTCTGATAAAGGCATAATACTCCATTGTATATGTGGACTATATTTTCTTTATCCGCTCATTTGTTGAAGGACATCTTGGCTCTTTCCACAGTTTGGCGATTGTGGCCATTGCTGCTATGAACATTGGGGTACATATGGCCTTTCTTCTCACTAATCTGTATCTTTGGGGTAAATACCCAGTAGTACAATTGCAGGGTCATAGGGTAGCTCTATTTTTAATTTCTTAAGGAATCTTCACATTGTTTTTCAAAGTGGCTGCACCAACTTACATTCCCACCAATAGTAGAAGAGGGTTCCCCTTTCTCCACATCCTCTCCAACACTTGTTGTTTACTGTCTTGTTGATTTTGGCCATTCTTACTGGTGTAATGTGGTATCTCAATGTGGTTTTGATTCGAATCTCCCTGATGACTAATGATGATGAACATTTTTTCATGTGTCTGTTAACCATTTTTATGTCTTCTTTGGAGAAGTGTCTGTTCATGTCTTCTGCCCATTTTTTGACTTGATTATCTATTTTTTGAGTGTTGAGTTTGAGGAGTTCTCTATAAATCTTGGATATCAGCCCTTTTTCTGTAGTGTCATTTGTGACTATCTTCTCCCATTCTGTTGGTTGCCTGTTTGTTTTGTTGACTGTTTCCTTTGCTATGAAGAAGCTTTTTATCTTGAGTTACATGGTAGTTTTACCAACTGGTTTATTTTATTCTTATGTGATATGACACACCTATTTCACCAACATTCTTGTATATGACTCATATATGACATGACTCTTGTATATGACATGTTACATTTGAACAAGATCATCTTAAAACCAATAGTGTTATGTGGAAAAGACATTTTTCATGAACAAAAATGTTTTCCCATCTAACTCTCTAAAATATTTTTAATATGATATGGAATAAATTTTATTTAATAAGTTCATGTCACCTTTCATTACTGTAAAGAAATCTTTTCTGGTTCATAATTAAATGACTCTCATCTTTTCCCAGAAATCATTCAGACATAAAGGAATGTGATATAATAAAGACATTTAATTCTTATTCTTCAGAATATGTTTTAGTTTCAACGAGTTTTTATCTTTTTTATTTTATAAGGCATGGAGTGCTTTGTTGTGTTCCTATTTCCACAGAAAATGTTCACCTATTTTTACCCTTTGATGAAAGAATGTTAAATAAACAGCTGGCATAGGGTCCCATTTTATTGGTTTTTTAAAAAGATTTTCTTTATTTATTTGACAGAGAAACAGTGAGAGAGGGAATACAAGCAGGGAGAGTGGGAGAGGGGGATGCAGGCTTCTTGCTGAGCAGGGAGCCTGATGCAGGGCTTGATCCCAGGACCCTGGGATCATGACCCGAGCTGAAGGCAGACACTTGATGACTGAGCCACCCAGGCACCCCACATTTTATTGTTTTATGCTCCACTGGATAGATAAAATGCACCTACCATATCTAGCACTAATAAAAACAGAGTATGTTATAAGATACTAATTTAGCATTGTTAAAAAATATAGGATTACTAATACTACTTACATTTCCACAAATTTGTTCATTAAGTTATTCATTAATACATGCAACATTTACTGAGCACATACTATGTTGTACTTGTGCTGAGTGATGCTAAATGGAAAGGAGAATTTAATAATACTATGGTATGATATAGGATGTGCACAAAGTATGGGACTGACACACAGAGAGAAAAAGTCAATCCCTCCTGGAGATCTTAGAATGTCTTGACAGATAAGGAAAGAGTTAAGCTACCACTTACAGAATAAACCAGAGTTCTTCATGTAAACATGTGTAGAAAAAGGATTTTCTAGCAGAGAGAGCACATATTAGGACAAAGAAACAGAAAAGAAAAAAGAAATCTGTACTTTGGCCAATTGAATTGATTGCAAATGGCCATCCTCCTGCTACATAGAGATACTGGACAAAAGCTCTCTCTTTCTAACACACAGACACACAGAGAGCAAGGTAGAGGAACTCGAAAGCCATAAATGAAATCCCTTAGGTCTGGAAATTAACAAAATCTCAAAAAGCTAGGGGCACCTGGGTGGCTCAGTAGGTTAAGCGGCTGCCTTTGTCTTAAGTTATGATCTCCAAGTCCTGGGAGAGAGCCCCAGAGGGCTCCTTGCTCAGCAGGGAATCTGCTTCTTCCTTTCCCTCTGCCACACCGCCCCCCCCAGCTCATGCTCACTCTCTCTCTCTTAAATAAATAAATAAAATCTGTTTTAAAAAAATTCAAAAAGCTAGAATTCTCTTCTCTCCCTAGGGAACATGAGCAACTGAGTCTATGGATATTTCCCACGGTCATCAGTGTCCTCCATACGCACACCCTGCCCCACCCACCATGCATACACACCAGCTGTGTGGGGGCTGGAGCTTAACATATTATCAGGTACATTATATACAGCCTCTAGCTATTAGCTGGAACTAACTCAGTCATAAAACTGGAATCCCAAAAGGGCAGCATTGGCCATGAAATGAGAAACAACAAAAACAACCAAACTCTCTTAGAACATTGGCTCAAGAAATCAACAAACACGCAAAGCAACTCTGTGCAGGTGGGAAGCGGAGAAGAAAAGTTGATCTGACTAAAAATCATAATCAATACTTGGAAATGAATTTCTAAGGACAGAACCAGCATTATAGGCAATATTCTAGATTATACCATGCTAATAGATAATAATAAACATGTTAATAGGTAAGTGGTAGAATAATCTAAATGAGACCATAAAATGAGTATGTTTACAATGATTAAGGGGATAAAGAAAGAAATGGAAAGCTTAATGAAAAACAGAGCATCATGAAAAAAAAAGATTTTTAAAATATAACAATAGCCTGGGGCGCCTGGGTGGCTCAGTGGGTTAAAGACTCTGCCTTCGGCTCAGGTCATGATCTCAAGGTCCTGGGATCATGATCTCAGGGTCCTGGGATTGAGCCCTGCATCAGGCTCTCTGCTCAGTGGGGAGCCTGCTTCCCCCTCTCTCTCTGCCTGCCTCTCTGCCTACTTATGATCTCTCTCTGTGTCAAATAAATAAATAAAATATTTTTTTAAAAAATATAGCAATAGCCTTTTAGAAGTGAGAATTATAATGAGTGAAATTAATAGTTGAAACAACTGATTTAAAAAATAGTAAAATATTTTAAAAATGGCAAAATATATGACAAGTCTAAGGAAATCACCTCAAATATAGCATAAAATGATATTAAAGATTTGTGTAAGATGAACAATAGTATCGATTATGTTTAACTCATTTATATCTATTTAATGTAACTGTTTATTTTTTTTATATCATCATTTCTCTCTAACATCACCATGTTGTTTTCTTGTTTAATTGGTTTTTTTTGGTTATCCTTTGCCATATAAACTTTTCCTTTCTGCTTTCTGCTTTTATGAATGAGACTGAGGCAAGACTGATGTTATTCCCTTTTTACTTAACCTGTTTCTGCTGAATGGATTGTTATAGAATTATGTTTTCTTTAAACGTACATTTCCATTTCCCATGTCATCCCTATGTAAGCATTGTTGTTTTTTTTTCTTTTCCATAATTCTGTCTAGTAATCAATCAGCATTTTCTAAGTCAAGGCTTTAATCAACATCAGGAAATTAAATTCAACTATGCCTTTGATTATTACTTCTTTTACGTTTGTTTTGGTTGTTCCTTAGATGGTACCCATAATTATTAGGTGACATCACTTCAAATGATTCTTTATCATACCTTGGTCCCTTTTCATCTCTGCCCAGTTATCTTTGTATCTCATCTTGTTGTCCTCGTCTTCTTCTGGTGTATCTTGATGGCTTTCTGCCTCTCAGAAATTTTGCTTACTGGATACTACTAAATTTCCAAAATAGATTACCATAATACTCTGCAGGGAACTGGGATTCTCATTATTCAAGTTACTGTGAAATGTTGGGATGATGTTCTCCTTTCTTATATGTTTTTAAGAGTTTATTTATTTATTTGACAGAGAGAGAGAGAGAGATCACAAGTAGACAGAGAGGCAGGTAGAGAGAGGGAAGAGAGAGAGAGGGAAGCTCCCTGCTGAGCAGAGAGCCTGATGCAGGGCTCGATCCCAGGACCCTGAGATCATGACCTGAGCCGAAGGCAGAGGCTTTAACCCACTGAGCCACCCAGGAGCCCCTCTCCTTTCTTATTTTTATAATTTTTTTGTGGTTTTGTTTTGCTTTTAAAATCTTTTTGATTGGTATTAAGTTTTTTTTCCATAAGAAACAATGTAGGACTTTTTTCCTTAATCTTGAATAAATATTCATCTACGCACTTCCAGTTTGTTAGCCACTTGAATCTCAGTCTTAGATCTGGAGAGCAGATCCATGTGCACAATTTAGAAATCAATTTTCAGTGTCTAATCATTTTTACTGACTATCATTTATCTGGATTACCACGTGCAATCTTCCCCTACCTAGGATAACTGGATTTTAAATGTTTTGAAGCAATTAAGTGTATGAAAATGTGCCACTCTCAGCATGATTTCTACTAGGGCTCTTATTGTCTCTATTCTTATCTCTATACTCATGGGAATTTCATTTTTGACAATGAAAAATGCTGTCTCTAATTTCTCTCTGCATTCTACTCTGTCATTTCTGAGGTATGTGGAAGTACAGCAAAAGAGGAGCAAAGGAACACTGATGTAATCAGTTCCAAAAATGATGTCTGTGTATTACGGAAATAATTTTATGTTTCTCAGACAATGGGAATAGACAGTCAGGGATGGACAAATTATTTTTCTATCATCTTTCTTGCAAATGGAGCTGCTTTTTTTATGATGGTAAATACATATCAGTCACAAATTATTTTTTATTAATCCTTTGCTATCCATCCTCTATATATAGTAGAAATACCAGATTCTAGCAACAGGTTACTGGTAAAATTCTATTTTAAGGATTAAGTTCTTACCTTTACAAATATATATATATATGTGTGTGTGTGTGTGTGTGTGTGTGTGTGTGTGTGTGTATCTTTACTAATAAATATATATGTGCCTTCACAAATATATATATGTATGTGTGTATATATATATCTTTACAATAAATATAGATATATATGTATACATTACATATATATGTATATATATATATATATATTTCAAGGAGTATCTGAGAGTGTCTTAATATATTAGACTGTACGTTTTAAATTGGAAACTCCAAGATATTTCTGGTTTTAAATCTTCCTTTACCATGATACACAAGAATGCGGATTAACTAAATTACAACTGAGATTATTTATAGCAAAAGTACGTATAACTGGATCACATATATTTTTATGCCCTCTTTCACTGATCTAACATGAGAGAAGCTTTAATTTCTTCTCCCAGCTATAACCTAATGTTCGACTATTGCCAGCTCCCTAAATTGCAAACATGGTGGGAAAGGACAAATAATCCACTTATTAACTTCCAGCTTTGCAGCCTCAAACTAAATAAATGATGTCTACACAGAGTCATGAGTAGATCTGAGATTGGAGATACCAAGGTTGCACCACTTGGTAGATATAGCTACTTGTGCAAGTTCTTACTCATATTGAGTTTCAGTCTTCTCACTAATAAAATGAAAATAGGATGGTGAGGAGATTGGGTAAGAGGATATACACAGGAGGCCTGGCACACAGTAGCTTCTCAATTAGTAGTTAGCATTTCAATTAAGTCTGAAGTTGTTTCTCCCTCTTCCAGTTTTTCAGAGAAAAAAAAAAAGCCTTTTCCTCTAGAACCGAAGAATAGAAAATTCCCTTCTACGTTCTTCATTAGGAAAAGAAAATAACTATTAAATGGAAGAATAGGAATTAAGATCAGGATTATTCTGTGTACCCTATTTGTTGTTAACCTGTCCTTCTGAATTTCATTTCTGGCTAGTAACTCAATAGGCACATTTGTCTTATCGATGAGGATTTCTTTAATTATAAAAATTAGGAAAGAATCTACCTATATGGCAAAAATAGACTTGAATTTAATTTGTTTTAGGAAAGTTCAGTTTAATTCTTTTCCTACATTTACACAACATTCTTGTATATAGAAATTAAAATCACTATACTACATCTTTATAATTAACCACATCATAATTTCTTTGAAAGCAAGATTTAATTTTACTTCTTCTGCATCAACCTTATCATATAGCACACATTTGGGCCAGTTATAGCTAAAAACAATATCTTTTGTGAATCCACAATATTTTATTTCTATATTAAAATGTTTTATGATATTTCAATACTGATATTTAAAAATGTGACATCAAATTACATTTTTCAATTATTTACATTTCTTTGTTTATATCATCAAGTCAGAGATATTAAGATTTAACTTACCGGTTGAGGTATAAAGGTATGACCCTATTTGTTGTGGCACTAGCTGTTCTTTTATGCTCTATCTCAGATCCCACAGTCTTTTTATCAGGGTGTGGAGAACAAGGTAGGAATACAGTGACCGGCTTCTGGAAAGGATGTATTGATGGGTGCTTAACATGGATCAAAGGGCTTGTGGATACTACCGGGTAGGAAGTATCTTGCTGTGTTTTTAAATATGCCACCAAAGATGGGTCAACTGGCTGAACCTAGATAAGGAAAAAATACAAATATTCATATATTTTAATAGCAAAAGATGCAGAGTACCGGCACATTACTAACCAATTTTCTGAAAATTTGATAGAACCTAGTTTTATACATTTCTTTGTGCATTGTTGACTAGAATCAATGCTATATTAATTTATAAAAAACACAGCATTTGGTCCCCCTTTTACAAAGTCTGTCTGAAATCTAGGTTCCCTGTCCTATGTTATAAATAACTGAGAAACACTCTTAATTGTAGGCAACAAAATGACCTAGAAAACAAAATAGACATTTTACATAATTTCTAATTAGAACTGTTGTTAGATCAAGTGATCTTCAGAAACTAGAAAAACAAGACTATATTTGTTTGTTTCCTCTCACATAAGAATGGCTAATAAAAATAGCTAGCATGATTCTAAAATTTCAAGTTTATGGAAAAAATCTATGAATAAATTGCTCATAATATGTTTTTTCCCCTACTTTTTCTTTTTTGCTAACCACTTACAATAACTGGGAGAAATAACTGAGCGAGCATGGGGGAGAGTCAAAGCTGCAAGGACAAGAAATATGGAGAAAGTATATCTTCTAAAATGTGTAATTTTATTATATCTCATGTATACCTTGCAAATAGCATTTGTATATATTAAATCCTCATGCCAAAAAAGGGTTGTTTTATGATTAAGTATAATGAAATATTCATAATTATAAATATTTTAATTGATTAGCTTCCTGTTTGCCATCCTCTCAGATGCAAATCTTGACTCATATAAATGTCCCAATGTCTGGCATCAGTTTTATGATAGATACTCAACATAGGTTTTTGTCTATAACATTAAGAGACATGCACACAAACACAACAAAAGTAGCTAAGAATGCTTTCAAATAAAGCAGGGATTTATTTTGGAATGAGATTCACTATGCTCTAAATCATCACTTTATCACTGATAACACTGTATGTTAGGTCATTAAAAGTGTAAGAGAAGAATTCATTTACTGGTATAGTAAAGAGTTGTATCTTCTTTATCCTTTCTGGATCATGTTTGCTGACCCACAACATCTATGAGAAGAAACTCACCAGTTTTTAACGTTTACCTTTAATTGTACCAGCACCGGTGAACCGAAAACTCCTGGAGGGTAATTTAAGGACACTCGGGAATCCATGCTTGGCTTAAGAGTAAGGCCTTTCTTTGTTACTGTGAAGGACTCTTTCTTTAAACAAGACACAACAGAAAAGATACCCAACTTGTACACGTTCACCTCCACACAGGTCCCCTGTAGGGATGGAGGACATGAAAGTACATTAACACAGTACAATTCTGGGAATATCTGCCGTACATACTCTATCTGCTGTCCTTGTAATCTCCCACAGTTGGGAAAGATTTCATTAACTCCAAAGGGATGGTCATCTCAGGAGATGAAGTAGAGGTAGATATTAGTTTCTCAAATTTGAACTATATGACAGAAAAGAGAGAAATAAATATATTTTTTAATTTAAATTAAATCCCCCCCGAAATGTGTAGTGAATGGACAATCACATGTAGTGTTTTCACAAATATTAACTATTTTTGGAATCTTCTCTTCCTTTACCAGAATAAACTTTAAATATTTGCCTTTATCCAGAAAATTCAACATGGTTTTAGGGAATTCCAAATGTCATCATTTGTGTAGTTTATGCAAAAGCTAGAGCACCTGTTCTGTCAGCAAATTCTTCCTTCTGACAATTCACAATCTCTTAGTAAATTCATTTTCTCTATTTCTCTCCATGCAGTGGGAGCAAATGACTGAAAAGAGACATTTGTGTTTCATTTTTATGTAGTGACATTTAAATTTGTAATGCATATATGCAGGCATGTATTCACGCTTTTTTATCACACAGAAAAGAAACTGAGTACATAAAGGAAAACAAAATTATCTACTCGTATGATCACCAAAGCTTAAAATGAAGAGGAAGACCTGAAAGTCATTTGGTCTATCCATGTCTCCCCAGACACCAGCCTGGCTCCGCCCCAGTCTGAGTGGATAATCATGCAGACACGCCCACAAACATTTCAGGGACAATCACAATGGAGAATAATCTGTCATTTGAAAACTGACTAAGGAAGATATTTTGCAATATCACTTCATGAATCCGTCATTGGGAAAATTCAGGGCGTGATGAATGTAGCTAATTGGCTGAAAGGAAAATGGTGAGAGATAAGAAAAAAAGTCTTCCCGGAACTGATAGTGGGTAGTGCATTTAGAGCTCATTTGGCAGATGCTGGGAACCGGAAGTATTTTTAAGCAGGGGAGTGTCATGAACAGAACTCTGATGATGGTTTGTTTATCTGACTCCAGAATTAGAACTCTTAAATGTCGTATGAACCACACAAAATTTTGGAAGGAATCCAGAGTTTAAAATTTTTTGAGCTAAAAATAGCGATAACTACCATTAGAAAACTATAAAAAAATATATGCTTTTATATCTTCCAGGAGACAATGGTCCTCTTATTTTGTTTTCCTTTTTGCTCTGATGATCCATTTACAAAACATTTTGCTGCCCATTTTGTGAAAGTCACATGCACTATCAACAATTTTTGCTTTTATAATGACAGTCACATAGACGGTCAAAATTAAAAAGCCATAGTCAAGGGCAATGTGGACCAGACTATTATACATACAGTCTTCCTGGACTAAATATAAAATATGCTAGTGACATGAATAGGAATAAATAATTAGAATAGGTGTAGCTTTCATATTCTACTATGTATCCTTGTTTGTAACTCAGAAAACACACAAATCAGAAAAAGAAGAGATGTATTATAAAGAATTTCATATTTAGTGGAATTTTAAGTATTTATTCCTTGCCCTTGTCTTCCAATAATGACAACTTACATAAAGATAAAAAGACAAATATTCTGTTTAAAAATAAATTCAGTGGTCCACAGAAGAATCTTTAACCTTAGTTCCCATCAAGTCTGTGCTGAGCTGAATAACTGTTATAACTTGTTTTCAAAACATATAAATTTGTGACCATACAAAAACTCAGAGTTACTACAATAAAGTTGACCATGAAAAATGGTAATTTATTAACTACTAACACGTGTTTATAGGCTTCCTTTTATCTTTGTAAATGCATTTATTCATTTAATCCCTATAACTCTATCAGGTGGACACTATTATTGTATTCATTTTTCAGATAAAAAAATTGAGTCATGGAAAGGTTACATAATTTACCCACACTAACATAGCACGGAAGTATAGGAACCAGATTTCAAACCCGGTTTATCTTCCTCCACAACCCACATCCTAACTACCACATAGACTGTCTTCTCTGTATTATCAAAACACAATTTATAGACTAAAAATCTATCTCAAGGCACACACACACACACACAATTGTTCTTTTTTTTTTTTTTTACATATTTTCCCAACTCATGAATGATAAAAATTAAAGCTACTATTATCTGGGAATTCCAACATTCTTAAATATAGACAGAGGTCCATCACATTTAAATATTAGTCTATTAGTAGTCTAAGATGTGAAACTAATTAAGCCATGATTTTGATTTTGTTTGCCAGGTGAAAATACAACAGTTGCTGGGTCCTAGACCCAAGTTCTTCATTCCTAAGTTTGGCCAATAATTTCTATTCTTTGATCGTAAAGATCAAAAGATAGCAAAAAGTTTGTGAATTCACTGGGGTTAATCTAATTAACCATTCCATTTTTTTTTTTTTTTTTTTTTTACCAATGGAGCAATTATAGCAATACACAATCTGAAAGTCTGAGTAATATTTAGTAGAGGAGTCAAACGGGAAATATAGATGTAGCCAAGGATTTACCAACCTTGTAACTTCCTCTCATTCCTTCCAGTGAATTTGGGGTTAGGTAACTTGATTGAAGGTTTATGTCAGACACTTTCACCATGATATCTCTGTAATTTCCCCTGTAACGTGCAGTAAATGGAATTGCAATGCATATTGGAAATGGAATTTTTTTTTCCTTATCTGAACACTCAACAATGATGACATTACTGACCAACTCTTCACTATCACTCACTATTAAAGAACTCATGCTGTTAATTATCCGGCATTCTAGATGTTGCAGAATATACGATGGTGCCGTAATGTAACAAGACACTTGGTGGCTGGTATCACTCAGCATATCAAAATACCTGCAGGAAAAAAAATACATAATTTCCCCAATTATTTGTGTACTATATCGTTAAATGCAAAAGAGAAGGAAGCAAACCATAAGAGACTCTTAACTGTAGAGAACAAACCGAAGTTAATGGAGAGAGGTGAGCAGGGAATGGGCTTAAATGGGTGATGGGTGTTAAGGAGGGCACTTGTGATGAGCATTGAGTGTTGTATGTAAGTGATGAGTCACTAAATTATAGTCCTGAAACCAATATTCCACTTTATGTTAACTAACTAGAATTTAAATAAAAAATTTGGAAAAAATGAAATAAAATATAAAACAAATATAAATGCATACATACATACATACATACATACAAGCTCTAGAGCCACATTGTCTTCATGTGAATCCCAACTATCCCACTTATTGATTCTGCAACCTTTAGCAAGATAGTCAACATTTCTGTGCCTCAGTTTATTCAACTGCAAAATTATAATAAAATAATACCTGTCTAATAAGAAGGCTGTGAGAATTAAATAAACTAGTATATGTTAAGTACTTAAAAACCTATGGTTGGCACATAGTAGATATTATATATATGACCTATTATTACTATTGTTACTATTGACATTACCATTATTATTTAGGTGGTTGATTTTTCAATTTTGTTCATTTTACAATATGAATCTGAAGATTGTTAATGCTTCTTGATAAACTAAGTACTAATATCTGAATCATTTACTAAATTTTGAGGAAAGGGGATAAATACATATCTGGTATTGGAATTATCCAAACATATTATATCAAATGTTTATTATGTTTTTTAGAAAACCTGAGAAAGGTACAAAAGTACTGTGAACTTATGACTAATCATGATACTTAGAAGCAAAATATTTACAATCCTTGAAGAATCGATACAAAAGCTTATTTTGACCATTTTTTGTACTCTTGCTTTTTATAACCATCACCTTTGCCAAAGCTTTTGGGGTCTTAAACATTTGTTGAAAATTTGAAATCAGTCATTATTTGTTTGACTTTAAACATCAATAATTATTATTAAAATAGCCAATATGTTAGTTCCCTCTATGGACCAAATTTTAGGTTACACATTGTTTCATTTTTTTTTTTAATTTTGTTATTTTTCAGTAATTTCTATATCTGACATGGGGCTCGAATTCACAACCCCTCGATTAAGGTTCGCACGTTCTACTGACTGAGCCAGCCAGATACCCCCACATTGTTACATTTAATCATCACTAGGGAGTCAGACAGGTACTACTGTCATCACCTTTTACAGATAGGGAAACCGAGGCTTAGAAAATTTCACTTGTTGAAAATCACACTGATGGTAAATCTATAGAATCAATAATTGAATCCAACTATATTTAGCACAAAAGCACAAACTCTGACATAATATCCTCAAATCATTCCAAAGCACTGGCTTCTTTATTCACTACAAACTGAAACTAATACCTAATCCACAATAGTTTGAAGATGGAATGAGATAAAATATTTAAACTTCTTATAATAGGGGGTTAGCATAAATTTCATGCTCAATAAATTAGATCTCTACATTAAAATTTACCAGCTTGAGTTTCTCCTCTTCTTTCTACTTCTCATTTCTTATCAGTGAAATGGCTAAAATGTTGGCAATATCAAAGATAAATGAGAGGATCAATATAAAATAAAGCATTCATACCCAGTTCTAGGATAATCAGGTTTTAACTATTTTTCACTTCTTAGTGAACTAAATTTTAGAATGCCCTTTAACATAGATACCTTTAAAAAATGTTGAAATTGCAGAGAAGTTTATTTATTTATATTTCTAATTCTGACCCTGTAAAGTTGGAAGAAAAATTACCCAGTACATTGGTTTGTCTGTATATTCTCTAATGATGGTACTTCAAAAAATGAGAAATAATTTCTGAATTGTTTAATAGAGAATACAGTGACCCAGCCTTGTATAACTTTAAAAAGGATTTTCTTCTGTGCCTTTGAAACTATCTGCACTAAAAGACTGACAGATGAAGTGAGGAAAGAGACCCGTAAATGCTTCTGTTTCCTCTAGCCTTAGTCAAATAGATCTAGTCCAGCAGTTAAAGTAATCAGATTGGTTTATGTTACTCTTGTTTCCCTTTTAGTCTATACACACTAGGACAATGACACTAGAAGAGATAGGTTTCTTACAGAAAGCTATCCAGGGAGGAATCACGACAGATTCCCAGCGAGGTTTTGTTTATGATACACATATTTTAAGCGGCCTCATGGCTTCCTAGCCTGAAGGATTGAGAGGACTAGTCATCTTTGTAAATATGCAAGCCAAGCACAATCGGTTTGGGTGCTACAAAGAGGAAATCACCAAAGAGTGAACACCTAAGGGAGGTGTTAGAGGGAGTGGTTCAGCAGTGACTCATTAGTTAATGCTTTGAGTCATTTCTGAATGTGAGAATATGAAATATTATTTTTTTCTCAAGTGAAATGGGCAACTACTTATTAACTAATTTAAGTAGTTGTTTTGCAGGGGCAGTAATTCTTTAAAGCTATGGGGTCTGTCAAGCACTGAATTTACTTCCATGACATCTATAAAATTCATTCGATTTTCAGGCCTGGAGGAACCTCACAGCTAACCTAACACAACCTCTTCATTTTTTTGATGAGATAACTAAGGTCAAAATAGCAAAACGAGTTGCTTGAGAGGGAAGACTCAGTTGTGGTGTTTTCCTGGAAATTGTATTGTACACCTGAAAGGAGCATCACAGTTCATGGAGGGGTTAAGTGAGGGTTGGAAGCATGTGGGAGGTAGAGAAAGTGAGGTTGTTGAGAGTGAAATCAATTACACACTCACAATTAGCTTAACATGAACATCGGTAAGGAGTGTGGTGCTGGGCTCTTTATGTGACTATCTCATTTGACCTTACCAAATAATCCCAGGAAGTATATGCTATTTCTGCAAAGAAGAAAATAGGGCTAAGAAATGAAGCAAGTTGAGCAGGGTCACAAAACTAGTATGTAAAAAAAACAGGAAATAAAATTTAAGTCCATCTGATTCCCAAAGCAATGATTTTTTTTCATTATTCCCCATTGTTTTGTAAGAGTGTGATCTTTACAGAAAAACTGGCTGTGAATATTTTATTTTATTTGGACAAATAGTGATTATTATCCCCTTGTATAAGGGAGATAATTCATGAAGTATACCTGTCAATTTCAACATTTTTTTTGAAGTCAGGGGCTCTTTGAGAATCTGGTAAAAGTTCTGGATCATCTCCAAGGAGATAAAATAAATATGAAACTAAACACTCAGTTTTAAAAACTGCCTAAAGCTTACCTATGCCCCCTAGAATCTACAGACACAGGTTAAGAATTTATGATAATTTATAAATAAAATAAACGTGAGAATTTATTTGAGGGTACAGCTAAAATAAATCTGAGGCTAGAAAATGCTTTCCTAGTGTTCGAACTCTCACAGCTTCCTAGTTTTCTCTTATTATAATTGAAAGAGTAGTGATTTAGAAGAGTGTTCATATTCTGGACAATTGTTCATTTAAATTACTTCTATAGTGGATTCCTCTTCCTTTAAAGAAACATTTAATGTTCGTTTCCTGAAATTTAAAAAAAAAATTGGTAATAGCAGTCACATAATTTTACTGGTAGTAATTTAAACTGAATTATTGATTTACAATATCTTTTGGAGATCCGAAGTGGAAATATAAAATCATCATATAAAAAATATATATCATATATAAAAACTATGTATAATAACTACAGAAACACACATATCAGAAGGGATATGCAAGCACCTCTCACATTACATTTACTTACTCCTTTTCCATTATGTTATTCTTTTGCTTTGGACTTTCTGAATCATTGGAAAGAAGACTATTCAGATACTTGCTGGAGATATCACGTGTTTTTGAGGATGTGGTAATCTCTTCTCTTTGGCTCTCTGAGGTCTCTTGAATTTCTCTTTCTGTTGTCTGGATTATGTCATGCATCTCTTCCCTGTTGCCATTTGTGTTCTCAACAGTCATGTGTACTATTTGTTTATCATCTTCATTTTCAGCATTGTCTGGGAACATTTTGTTCTGTGACTGCCCTTGCTCTGTTACATCTCCATTTAATGAGGTATTGTTTTTTTTCTCCACTAATTCTGAACTCATATGTGCTTTATTTTTTTTTATCTGGACCTGGTTTGTATAAGGACTTTGCTCTCCATTTGTGGGAGAAACAGTAGCTGTTTCTATGACATTTTGTTCCCCTCTTGCAGCAATGTCTGCTGCTTTGATATCGTGAATGGCGGACATTGTTTGCAGTGGGGTACATTCATCATGCATGCCGCATAAATTACACATTTCCTTTTCTTCTTTCTTTAGAAGTGTAGCAGTGCTCCCCAAATATTCGTTTATTTTCATGAGGCAGTCTATGAAAGTAGAGATTTCTGTACACACAGAGATACATAAAAAGAACAAAATATAAAACTGAATCAAATTATATTTCTCCACTGACATCTAATGAGGTATGGCAAGATAACCTTAGAAACCTACCAAGACCCTTACCAGGCATTTAACCCTATCTCCCTCTTGAAGGACAAGTTATTTGTGCAACTGTCACTCTTTTAACACATTTAGGAATTGGGGACAAATTGCTTCTTACTGTTGTGGCAAAGAATAAGTCTAATCCCTCCTGCTCATAAAGATGCTTTGAATATTTGAAGGCAGACACCATGACCCCACCACACCCATAAAACTCTTCGATTGATGTCAATATCTTCCTCAATAGTTCCTTTATTTGTATGATTTTGAGTATTATTCTTCTCCTTTGAATGTATTATATCATTTATCAATAACCCACTTATAATTATTTGCCTAAAATTTAGCAAAACATTTCAGATAAGACTTGGGTAGTTAGCATACCACAGCTACACTATCTCTACTGGCACAGATGTTACATTTTATTAGGTGCTTTGTTGGCTGCTATAAGAATTAAGTTAGGTTTACACTATTCCTCCTGCTGAGCTTGTGATCATTTACAATTTTCAAATTAGCCTTCCAAAGAATAGCTCTAATTGTATAGGTTCTGATTCTCTGACTAGAACATACACTGGCTACTCAAAGGCTGCTAAACCCAGTCAAGCCTCTTCATGCTGATGTAGAACCTTCCCCATGATGTGATCTGATATAGTCTCTCACTCCATCCCCATGTCCTGCCATTCTCTTCTTTGTCCATCCTTCCTCTGAGGTTACAGCTCACAGCTGAGGTCATCTGATCACTTCTTGCAGTCTTAGCAACTCTCCAGTCTTTAGAATTCAATTCTGAACTAAGGAATATGTAATTTATAGCCCCATAGATCAGTATTTTAAGAATCATCATTAAGTCATCTTTTTTATGAGTCTGGGTTTATCTTTGGGCTCCAATTCTGACAACTCGTGTTTTTTGTCTTGTACCTAAGACTGTCTTTATTTCGATCTTCCCTTTTGGAAGTGGTGTCCTTATCATTTTCCATGAATAAGTATATATCTCAATATGTTGCCTAGGACCCTATCCAGTTCTCTCCAGAGACTAGAGTCCTGGCTACAAGCTCCAGCTGCTGTTGTATGGTCATGCTACCTTTGGGAAAATTTCCCTGATATCTACCAACTGCCCCCTACATAATTTCTTAACATTATCCACTGGATTCCTGATTGATGAGGCCTGCCCACTTGCCTTGACACTGTATTATTTAGAGTTGGATCTCATTATACCACCATCTTCTTATCTAGAATAACTGTTGTTTTTGGAGGTCATATTCATCAGATACAATGTTCATCCTGCTATACTTCTCAGCATCCATAAAGGGGACTATTCCCAAGAATCTGCTCCCCTCTTAGTATGTGTGGGAAGGGGGTCCAATTCTATAGTTCAGCCAGCCCAGTCTTTCTAGTGTTTTTGCAATAATGGTCTCAAACTCAAGTAATTCTACACATAGAATATCATAGTCCAATATAGAAAAACTGCTTGTTCTACCTCAAACTAGGGATATTTTCCTACCTTTAATCTTGAATCCAGCTAGTAATACCCTTGCCTAGAATGCTCTTTCAAGAGTCCTAATTTCCAGCTGCATAAATCCAATTCATTCCTTAAGCTCAGTTTAAATACTGCATCTGGTCTAGCAAAGTTCCCTATTTCCCACTCTGAAAATGGAATCTTGCCTGCTTGTGAAGTCTTAATGTGCTTCCTTTGTATGTCTTTAATGGAACTGGTCTTAATGTCCCTTGCATTATTGTGCATTTGTCTTACCTTATTTCCCCTAATATATTGTTAGTCCTTTGTGGACAAGTCTCTATCTTAGCCTTCTTTGCATGCTCCTTCCAACATCTCAAAGAGACTACCCTACCAACATTTCTTAGAGAAAGAATAAATCAAAGAAATACTTGCCTTGTCTCCAGATACATTGATCCTCCTTGTCAAGCAGTACATACAGCTGCTGGCAGGTAGAGTGCAGAGTGCCTGCTGTGTGCTCCAAGAGTTGGTGAAGGGCCCTGCTGAGCTCTTGACCCAGAAAGACCACTGTGGCTATCCAAGTGGCACTACCAGACCCTTCCCCAGGGTTTTCACTCAGGAGGGCCTGCTGTAACATCAAGTTTTGTCTCCAAATCTGCTTCAGTATTTTGCCTAGTTTACCTGAGCCCATGTCCTCTGAATCCATTTATGCCCCAGGAGGGGAATGCTTCTTCTCTGCCAGCAAAGCCTAAAGGTTTAGCAAATTCAAACTTGGCGATGGTGCTTCAAATCTAGGAGATGATCCAAGTGAGCCAGCCAAGCACTTTCTCGCAATATAATAGTTTATTCAGCTTCTTGTTGACCAGTGAAAAGTTACTAGGTGACCAAGGAGGGGCGTTCCTGCACCCTGGCTGCCATTGTGTACAGAATAGATTAATCACAGGGGTAGAACTAGCTCACACCATCCCACTCGCTGTGTTTAAGTTTTACACATTCAATCTGTATATGGGAAGCCTTGTAAGCCTTTCAAGTTTTGAGGCAACGAAATATAGATTCTGTGGCAGAGTGAGAACTTTATTAATCAAAGGTAAACTGTTTTGCCAACAGATTCCTATGTGATATTTAAAAATTCTTATGAACGAAATAATATGACGTTTGAATTCCTACCAAACAATCTGGGAGAGTGGGAGTGGTGTGCAGATGAATTAAGATGGGCCATTACTTACTTGTCGAAGCTGAACACAGTTACGTGCAGGGTCCTTACAATTCTCTCTAATTAGCATATATTTATCATTTTTTATAATAAAGAGTTAAAAAAAAAGATTTCTCTGCTAGGGCAAGTCTACTACCATTGGTTAACGAGGTCTTATTAGTACCTTTCTAGAGGGCAAGTCTGCAGTAGGATCGAGATAGGGTCTTGGATTCTTTACTCTGTGATACTCTCTCTCTAATTAGATAAAATGTCCCTTCACTAAAATAAAGCAAACCAGAAGAGTGACTCTCTCTGAACCAACAAGGACTCTGTACCACGTATAATTAAAAATCAAATGCAGCAAGTTCTCATCACCCTTGGCCTCTCAGTTGGCAATTATGTATGAGGCCATTGCAACACAGGACTTGATACAGGAGAACCTTGGGAGGGGGTGTGGGGGAAACCCAGGACAGCCTGCTTCCTCCCCTCCAATCCCGCCCCTCTCTCCTGATAAGAAAGGACATAGCACTCGAGGGACGGGGCAGTACATTCCACACGGACTCATGTTCTCTCAGAAGTACTAGATGAAGTGAAAGCTTTCCAGAGCAGAGCCAGACCGCTGCCTCCTACAGCCATTGCATTATCTCATCTAACACGGGGATTCTTAGAGCCATACTCCTGACACCTGGAAGATAAGACAGGAGAACAAAACCCAGTGAATAAAGAATAAAGAATGATACCACAGGCCTAAATACTGCCCCAAAGGCCTGTGGTTTGAAGAGTTTGTGGGGAAAGGAAAGGAGAAGTATGCAACAAGTACCAGGTTGGTGGCAGAAGTAGGGGCACGGTGAACCTCTATTCACCAAAAAGGCGATTTTTTTTTTTTGAGATATGAGTTCATACCACATCATGGATCACATTGTTTTAATATTTTATACCTTCTTCTCAATACTAAACATTTTCTGGTTCAATTTTCTTTTCTTTTCTTTTCCTTTAACTCCTGAAATAAGTATTTAGTTCTCAGTAATAGCGTATATTATGGCTTTAATAAAGTATCATTTCTGAAAACTTTCTATAGCATTTATTGTGGCCTGGGAATGGGGCCTTTTAGGACTTGGGAGAGATGCAGACACATAACAGATTTTGAAAATGCAGCTCAGTCTGTGTTGTGAGGTAGAGCAAAAGTAGCAATAAAAAGATCATGCCAGCTTTGAGGAGTAGAAAAATAATTCCCATTAGAGGCCTGGGAAGTGTTTAGATTAGGAGCTGAAGGACGATCTGGGTTTGAGCAAGCTAGACAATAGAGAAAAGGCACATTCCAGCATAGGAAATAATCACATGATCAAAGGTGTGAAGCCATGAAACGACCCAGTGTGATAAAAAATGGGAAAGCATGGCTTCGGAGGAGGATTCAATAAGGAGTCAGAGGAAGTGACGAGAGTCTAATAATTGAGGAGAGTCAGGAAGACAAGTTGGAATTTTGTTTGGCAGGCAAAAGGGAGACATTAAATATTTTTAAACGAAGTTGAAATATGACCAAAGCTGCACTGCGGATGGTTAAGATGGTAGAAACCCAAGAGGGAGGAAACTTGAGGGCCCATGTTGGAGTAGCAACAGTGCAGCCAAGGGAAGGGAATGCCTCAAGAGGGGGTTTGCTGTCAAGTGACTGGAACTTACTAAATCATTAGTTAGAGGGACAAGTAGCAAAAGCATTGAAAATCCATTCATTCATTTATTTGAGAAATATTTATTGGTCATTGGTGCAAGAACTGTGCTTGGTGGTAGAATGTGACTAAAACTTTTAGTTTGGATGGCTGACTAGATGATTAAAAAAAAAAACTCATTGAATTAAAGAATTTAGGGGAAAAAAACATGAGACTGGATGGGGTAGAAAAAAAATGGATTAATTTGGGATTTGTGGAGTTTGTGATAGCTTAGGACAGTTCTTTGAAATATACTAGAAATTAAGAAGAAAAGTCAGAAAAGTCTTGGCATGTTTGAATGTCATCAGCAAACAGAGCTGATGGATGAATCTATGGAAGTAGAAGAGATCAGTGGAGATTTATGCCATTCATGTTTTGAGTGTTGAATAGAACTGGTAGTCAAATGCTAAACACTGGACCAATACACAATTTTTTTTCACTTCTAGATATGTGGGAAAATTCTTTCTCAGGGGAGGGGGATTAAAAAAAAAAACAACAACAAAACATTTCTCCTTAGCCTCGTTGACATTTGCTATCTTCAAGTCCAAACTTGCTCTCTGCCAAGTTCTTCTACCAAGAACATGTAATATTTGCAAAGTCAGACCTACCACAGGCCATGCTACTTTTACTTGTTAAAACAAGCATCTGCGTGTTCCTGCCTCTTGTTTTCAATGAATTGATGTCACTAACCATGGAAAGAACTGACATTTGCCATCAAGATTTGTGACACCCACAGACGTTAAGTGCAGAAATTCATCTTGATGGATTTGACATTTGATTAGCATCTTCATTGTGGCCACTAGTTATTGTCACTTCTAAGACTTTCTTTTACTTTCTTTACTGAGAACTCTTTGCTTCCGCTGACATGAAAGAAACTCGTATGCAGTCATGAACTCATGTAAAACATTATGTGGTTGAAAAGCAACAGTTCTTAATGTTAAAAGTATCACAGTGAGTAGAGATGAAATTCGAGTTGAGTAGGTCCGACACTGATTTACTACCAAGAAAGAAAACTCTGCGAGATACTGAGGAACATGTAGATGCCAGCAAAACAATGTAGTTTGAAGCAATAAAGTATGCCACTTTCCATGGAATTTACAGTGAGTAATGGTTCATAAGTCAGAGGGAAGCAAAAGAGTTACATATGCTTGAGGTCCTATGAGTTAAGATTATAATTCCTCTTATCTGATTTTGTTATTTTCTTTCAGGGCCTGCAGTTGCCTACATCAGAAATTTTGGTGTAATAAGCACAGACTAAATTTGCCCCATTGTTGAATTTCTGTTTATCTTTTCTCTGTTTCAGACAAGCTCATACAATTGCATGATGTGTGGAAGGAGTAGGAAGAGTAGTCGTTTTGTCTTTATTTCCCCCAGTAATTTGTTACTGAATTCTCAGGGTGCTTATCAATTTTTAAAAGTTTTTAAAGTCCAAGTGGTTAAAATTAAAGCTAAGACTTCTGGTTAAACAATGTAGGTTAAATATATATTCCATCTCTGCTTTCTCCCAAAATGCCACTGAAGAGGTTAAATAATATATAACCTTTAAGGACAAAAAAAAAAAAAAAAAAAAAAACAGGTGCTACAGTGATAGACAAAAGATGTCAACAAATCTGTATTTGTTGATCTTTTGGAAGATCAAAATCAGATGGACAAGTTAAATGACTTAACTGAGCAAAGAGAGCACCTCTAGGGATAGAAAATAGACCAGTTCTTGCTATGGAATCTCAGAAGGTTCCAGGAATTAGAGACATTCAGCACCACTGACGATGATATTGAAGTGGGGAATATAAGCAAGGTATTATTGAAAGTCAGATTTGGGAGGAGGTAGATTCCTAAATCCCTTCCTCAGCCCCAAATAGACAGACAACACTCTCCCATATATGAGAAGCTAAAGATTTTCTCTATGAAGAAGCTGCAACAGAGAGGTAGGAGGCCTGGACTGAGCCAAGAAATGGAAGGAGGTGCTATGATTATGACAAGGGTTAAGTAAAATGTAACAGTGTTAAATAGTGAGGTCCCACATTATTCTGCTCAGTTCCAAGAACTGGGGCCAGCAAGCATGACCTCTTAGGCAGATTAGAAGTTTCCTCTCTAGGGTAACTGAACACCCAAAGAGAAAAATCTATCAATAGTGGAACATTTAGTGCCCCCCCCCCTACTCCCTACCCACAAAAGTTTGCCCTGCCCCCAGGTCATCAACAATGAAGCATCCAGTTGGTCCATCATACTGCCTATCCGTGCATATAAAGTTTTCTAAAGGGCTTCTAATGCCTCACTTTTAAGTATGTAATAACAGAACAAGTGAGTCAGGCATTGGAAAAAGTCTCTAATATCATGTTAGACACTTAAGCAAACATGAATAAAGAACATGAAAAAAATAGAGTGAACACAGGGAAGAGGAGAAAATATCAAATAAAGCTGTAATTAACATCCTTAGAGCCTGGGATAAGAGAAAATAATGCATCTACAAAACCAAACAGAGCAAGAGATTTTCTAAAAAAGGAAACATTTGGACAATGAGAAAGAACTCACACAAACGTAAATAAGATAACAGAAATTTTTCAAACTGGTGTATGGGTAGAAATAAATAGTTGAGGAAATCTCCCTGAAGGTCAAACAAAAACACAAAGAGACAATAGGGAAAAAAGGGGGTTAAGTAAAATTGATGGTTCAATCCTGGCAGTCCAACTAATATAAACCCTAGAGAGAGAAAATTGAAGGAAATAAATTAGAAAGTTTCCCAGAACTAAAGAATTTCATATTCTGGATAGAAAGGTCCCAGAACAATGCATGCAAAAAGAAAATCATAACTGGGCATGTCGTAAGGAATATTCAAAACCCCAAGAACAAAGATCTTAATAGCCTCTGAAGAGGAAAAAGGTCATTTTTAAATCAAAAGGCACAAACCTCTCTACAGCAACACTAAGACCTAGAATATAACAGACTCATGACTTTAATATTCAGAGGGAAACATCTTTCTTTCTTTCTTTTTTTTTTTTTTTATTTATTAGAGAGAGAGACTGAGACTGAGTGGAGAGAAGGTCAGAGGGAGAAGCAGACTTCCCGCAGAGCCAGGAGTCCGATATGGGACTCGATCCCGGGACTCCGGGATCATGACCTGAGCGGAAGGCAGTCGCTTAACCAACTGAGCCACCCAGGCGCCCGGGAAACATCTTTCTAACTTAGAATTCTGTTTCCCCCAAACTGTCATGCAAGTGTGAAGGGATACAAAAAAGAAAAGTTGCTATGATATGGTGGAAGGATTGGCTAACACTATGGTGATAATCATATTGCGATATTGTGACATTGTGATTTATCCTAAGAAGTACATATTTGGTTTTAGATCCTATTTCTGGAACAGAGCTACTGAAACCCTTGGAATTTCCTAAGCAGAGAGAGCAATCAAGGTGCCCTTTGTTACGTTAATGAAGTGGCTTTTGGACAGTCCCTGTGGGTAAGGTGAGGGCTGGTTGTCAAAGTCTGCCCTCCAGGGAGGCAGGAGGGGCTGGAGGCTGAATCAATTACTAATGGCCAATGATTTCATCAATTATGCCTACATAATGAAGCCTCCTGTCAATTATATTTTAATATAGCTGGAAAAAATAAGAAGATATTTTTTAAAGTGGGAGGGGTGGGGACACCTGAGTGGCTCAATGGGTTAAGCATCTGCCTTCAGCTCTGGTCATGATCCCAGGGTCCTGGGATTGAGCCCCACATGGGGCTCCCTGCCCAGTGGGGAGTCTGCTTCTCTCTCTCCTTGTGCTTGCCACTCTGCCTGCCTGTGTTCTCTCTCTCTCTCTCTCTGTCAAATAAATAAAAGCTTAAAAAAAAAGTGTCCAGGGTGGGGAAGGATTTTTCAGGTATGCACATATCAAAAAATTTACCTCCTGCGTACATTTTTTTGGGAAGTACTAGGGGTTTTACTCATCAAAAACAACAGAGTTAACAGAAGAAAAAAGTCCTGGGAATCAGGAACTAGAAAAGACAGCAAAGAGAGAGATGGATCAATTAAACGCAAAAGGAAGTCCAGGGTGGCAGCAATGTCAAGGGCCTGGAGAGCTCCTAGTCCGGGGTGTGGCAGTTATCTGAGGGTCCAGGAGGGCTGTCTGCAAGGGGAAAATGGAACTAAAGTACTATCTGATGTTTCAACCACTCAGAGAAGTTTTGCTATTCTACGGGAGAATTTGGGGGAAGAATTATATATAACTGAGCAAATGAAATAAAAGGAGGCAATTAATAAAATGAAATTCTAAAGGAAAGGATACATAATCATAGAATACTATATATCCCTGCTATGGATAATATTTACCTAGCCATAATAACAAAGATGACTGTAATTATTTTTGAGTAATACTGGTGAGATCAGTACATTACCAGGAGGGTACAGGCAACATATATGTGGCGAATGAGTATAATCAGATGAATACAAGAGCAAAAAGCTTATTTCTATAGCAGGAACTCAAATATTTAAAAATAAATCAAATATTCAAGAATAAGAGGAAACTAATATTTAGGAATATTTTTAGCAGAAGAAATCGCTAAAAAAAAATTGAATGTGATTGCTTCTGGTGAAAATTGTAGGAAAGAGGAATGCAACTCCAGACCTCTAAGGGCTAGTCAGGTGCTCCCTGCTGGGTTCCGGTATTGTTAGGGACTGGCCTGACATTCACAACTAGGCCCTGGTATTCTCCTGTTGAACACAAAAAATTTCACAGAACATCAATATCCTACAAGGACACTCTGTGACTATAATGGATCAAGGCAAAATGAAGACCACTCTATAATCATGTCTAAACACAAATAAGATATGAGCATTGTCCTAACCACAAAATACCAAATATCTCCCTGTTTCAGCTCATATGACTGAGGGCTACTTCTTACCAATGGTAGCTTTAGTATTTCTCTAGTCTTCCCTCCCCATAGATAAGATTTACAGAAATACCCATTTATAGAATTGTCCCCATTTCTTTTTTCCCCAATTTCTAAGCAACTTCTTTTCCATAGCAAGAAATAACCCCCAAATCACACAACCAAAGCCCAAGCCTATATAAGTCTCTTTGACTGAGATTCCCCACGATGCAAGTTCTCCTTTACTAAAATGAGTAATAAGCCCTACCTATTCAATGACAGGTATGTTCCTAGGGGCCTTTGACTGTAGGGCATTGACAGATACTTGGGTACTTCCGCTGAGAGGATGGAAAGGAGCAAGTGCTATTGATTTTCTTTAAAGTTGTCATGCTATTGATTCTTAAAGAACTATATACATGTAGGTGTTTGATACTAATGAAATTTATATATTAAAAAGAACTAACACCAAATATTGCATTCATATTACAGTGACAAAACATAGTCACATCAAGTGGGTTACTTCAGAACAATGAACACATATTCTTATTGACTTTATAAAGAGTATTTTGTCATTTGGAAATGCTTGGAATTCAGCGGCAGGCGTTCAAGAATGAACTTAAATTAAAAGTAGTCAGTTGCACTTGGCAGCATCCTCAAAGAGAGGTGGGATAATTACCACCTGGTAATGGCCCCATATCAAATACTTCGTCTGGAGCACAGAGCTCTTGGTACAGCAGAAGGTCAACAAATGTTTGATGATTAAGGCAATGATGAAATGTAATAAATAATCCATGCATCCTTTAAAGAAATCATCAGACTATTCTCCTTAAGAAGTAATTTTAAAAACTTCCTTAATATTATCAAATACTTGGCCAGGGTTCAAGTTCCCAGTTGTCTCATAAGAGTCATAATCACTTTATTTTTCACACAAGTTTTAAAAATTGGGCTCCACATAAAGTCCAAATAGACAACTAACTCCCTGTTAGTGATTTTCATATGAATTAAAGAAACAGAAAAACTCATTGAAAAAATACCAATAAAAATGTTGATAGGGCAATTTAATTATAGGTTTGAAACTTATATTTCATTTTTGCCATTTTTATGTGTGATGAGAAGTAGAAGTAAGAGCTGATTTAAAGTAAGGCAGCCGAGTTACAAAACTACAGCAGACATATTTACAGAGGTAGTCACATTCCTTTATATGTAAATAGTCAATCTTTACCATTCAGTTATAGTAATTATTGAATTTGAGATGCCTTGTCACACCTGGGAGTTTAATACTGCAAGTCCTCCATTGGCAAGTTCTAGAGTCACTATAAAGAAAGTCACTGTAAAGAAAATGGTCTATCAAACTGTCAGGGACTATATTCAAATTGAAAAGTAATTAAGGGTATTTCATTATTTGGTTAGCAAAACCTCCTCTTTTGACAGCATTAATGGCCTCCGAAATTAATACTAAGGTTTAGATTACAGCTTTGCAGTACTTCTCTATCGAGTCATTGATGTGTTTGTGAGAATTCTGACTCTTTATACAGTCATGGGCTGATGACATGAAACCAATGAAGTACGTTTTTATGTGGAATAAAATCGAGATAGTTTTCCTCTCGGCCAAAGTTTTCTGAGACACATTTTTAAATGAGGGTGTGCCAGATGCGTTGCTACTGTGTATTTTATGGTATCCCAGTATTTTTTTTAAAGATTTTATTTATTTGAGAGAGAGAGAACAAGCCGGAGGAGCGGCAGGCAGAGGACTCTGAGATCATCACCTGAGCCGACGGCAGACACTTAACTGACCGAGCCATCCAGGGACCCATGGTAACCCAGTATTTAGAATGTTTCTCTACCTTCCTCATGGCTTGACTTCTTTCAGGGTGCGATTAGAGTTTTGAGGGTAGTTCTGGCAAAGAGAAAGAAGTACCTGAAAGAAGGAGAATCTAGAAAGGAGAAAAAAGAAGTCTCGCATAAACTATATATTCCTCCAAGTTCACCTCCAGGTTCCCTCCTTTCCTCTGGACAGTCACAACATAATCTACTGATAGAATATGACTGTGCTATTTTAGATGTCAATTCCACAAAATGACCCTTCACCTATACTCTAAGACATCTCTTTGAGACCTTATTCTTAGACATATCTTATAAGGACTCATCTCTTGGGAAGTGGAATTGCCATCTTATTCCTCAAACTGCAAAAATAAATTTGCAAGAAACAAATTCTTCAGCGAGAACCATACCCTCACAGTCGCAGAAATTTGTTTTTGAAGTGAAGATAGGATGCTGAGGGATGCATAACTTGCTGCTTTTTAGAAATAATAGCACTCTGCCAATTAAATATGGATAGGCTAAGACCATTGCAGAACCCCACAATATCATCAGCAGCAGGAGAACAATATTACACACATTCAATCCTCAAGTTTCTTTGTAGCTCAGAAATAAAATTCATGATAGAGAGAAAATATTAAGTTCTTCAGAACCACAACTTTCTCCTGTTAGGCCACTGTTATCTTGACACATTGGTCTGATGCGTTCCACTGCTGTCTTAAATTATGTACATCCACTACAGATATTAACTATGTCCAATATCAGAAAACATTATTGATCTTTTTTTTTTTTTCTGTCACTTTCCTTCTTATTACTCTGATCTCCAGGTTCCGGGCCACCCTAGGATCTCAGCAAGTGGCAATGAATGGAGGAAGATGGCCATAACTGGCCCTAGGCAACCATTTATATTACAAAATTATCATTGGTATGGCATCTCCTTTCTAGAACTATTTCTCTCTTGTCCCTCCCTTTCATCATATCTTCCTGTTCTTTTTCTCTTGGTGCCTTGAATCAGCTGCTAAGAATCCCTTGGATAAACCCATTTGCACTAGAGTCTTGGCAGGTCTGTGAGTTTCCTCACTAGCATTAATTTATTATTATTATTATTATTATTTTTAAGAATGAATGTGCAATAGTACCTCTCAGTCTATGTGTTAGGTCTACACCATGAAATGATACCGTCAAGAACATTTTTTTTTCCTGTCCTTTTGAACGCTGTTATTTAGCAATGCATAGTTTTTTACTGTTTCATTTCTTAATTCAGAATTAAGCTATACAATTGTAAGGGAACTTAATTTGATTTTTAAAAACCAAAAACAACAGTAAATTCATTTCCGTTCTCATGAAGGATTCATATTTGTTAGGACACAGATGATCCAAGATGGTGCCACCTTTTAAAGATGTTTTTACAGTTCCTGATAGACCCAGATAACAGCTCCACTGTAATCCCAGGTTCCCATAGTGAATTAAATCTGTTTTGGGTTATTTAGGTCACATACTGCATAAACGCCCTCTCCGTGTCATTTCTCTGTAAAGAGTGAGTGTGCTTCAGTTTTCTCTATAATATACATTTATTTTTGGAGCTCATTAAACAGGTTACGGAAATTTAAATAGGTCTAGCCAGCAGACAGAAGCTAAAGCTGAAGTTAGAAGTACTCTCTGTGGTATTATCTAACACAAGATGAGGGTCGTTTTTAACTCTTGGCTGCTACCTACAAAGGAACTAAGAGCACTATTTGAAAATCAGGTCTGAAAATCAGGTCTATGCTTTTCTAAATATGCTGTGATTGCTTAAGAATATTAATTTTGTTTTAAAAGCAATAGATAGTGATTTCTATAAGCAATCCTTGTCCAGGTAGGAGTGGGAGTAAGAAAATTCTAGTTTAAATAATATAGTCCAGTGGATTTTTCCCCACCATCCCTTTGTACTCCCTTTGCTGCAAATATAGGGTTGTAATCCCTCCTTGATTTTAAACTGGTTTGTATTTTTCTAAAGTCTAAGAAAAGGACAAACTAGGTGCTTAGGGATTAATTATTTAACTATATTTTAATAAAGGTGCCATATGAATTCATTCGATTATACAGGACAGTACAGTAAATCAATGCCTCTGTATGGGAAACTTCCTTATGCACTGAAAGAGTTAACCCCTCTGTGCTTCATTTATGTGCTAGGTGGGACTAATGTTCACAGGAGAAATGTGTTCAGTGTGTTTATTACTAGAGAACTTTTCTTATTCCAAATGTATAAGAGAGATAATGTATTCATCCACGGAAAGGGCTGACTTCTCTGTTTGGGTACTTTTGGAAACCAAAAGTTCATTAATTAAATCTTCACAATTTTAACGATAGCTTAGAATAGTAAAAAGGAACAATTTTGAAAGAGTTGATAATTACTAATTCAATTACTGGTAGTGCAAGGAGCCTTTAGCTTTATGTTGTGGGATAAGCTATAAGATTTTAAATATATATTTTTAACACACTCAAAATATTCTCAGTAAGAAATTCTACATTTTTACAGTGTGCCAGACTCCCAAATATTTCATTGTGCTTCACTTGTTCTCACTTCAGCAACAAGCTTTTAAGTTTAATACCTGCAAAAGAATCTCAATATTCTTAAGAACCCAGAAAGTAGAGGACATTGGTATAGATAGCAGGGAACGTGTTAGGAATTAAAACACACACACACACACACACACACACACACACACACACACACACAAGAAAATACTTCCAGTATGATTTTCAAGAGGAAGAAGTGATCCATGGGAGGGCCATTCATGTGAGTATATAAGTGTGTTGTTTTGAGGATTTTTGCAGCAGTTGAAATCCTCATCCTTTTTCAAAGGAAGAAATAGCAGTGTGTTTGCATGACCTTGTAGACTGATATTTTGAGCCATTACTTAATCCAGCAGCTGTGGCAATTGCCCTTTTGTATGATACAAAATAAACAAAGGAGCAGAATATAATAAGGCAAGTGAATTCAAGAGCAAGTCAGCTATGTGTATACAGCTTCGACTTCCATAGAATGTTAACTGTTTCAGTGGGTAAGTGGTGATAACCTCTCTACGGTTTTAGCTGTGAGATTTGGGCCAATAATAGACACTGCAACTTAATTGGGGGCAACTTTAATCATCAACTGTGAGCCATGACTAGCACAAACAACGAGACGAGATCATCGGCCGTAATCCACTTGAGGAAGGCTAGGTAGGTGTTTATCACCAAATCTCTGCTGGATAAAAATGAGGACAAGTGACCTACCCATCTACATATTACAGAGAACAGGAGCCCCGAAGTGAGATATTTGCCTGCCAGTGAATATTTATTGTGTGCTGAGTATTCTTCTGATTCCGTATGTGACTTAAAAGAAATAGTTCTTGTCCATGTGGATCTTAAAAATCTAGTAGAAGTAGCCAAACATTGCATTTAATAAGAATCAAAGGACACCAAAAATTTACATCAAAAGAGCAAATTAGCCATGTGATATCTAGTGTTTTAGAAGAATTAATGCTATAGACTAGACAAGGAAAGGAAAGGGAAGAAATGGCCTAACATCACAGGCAGGCAAGTGAGGCAGGGGATGCTAAATCTAAATCAACTTAGACATCCTCAAATGCAACTACAAATGTGTGGCGAAGGCCCTGACTTGTAGAGTTAGCAATGGAACCGCAGATGAACCAAGAGTCCACAGTCGGGAGAACTTGGGGGTGAAGCCATCCCCAGGGATGCAGCCGAGCAACCACGACATTGTTCCACTCATCACATAGGTAGACCAAGCACATCCTGTTTCTGTGGGGACAAGAACTGTGACACAGCTGACATCTTGAACTTAAAAAATAAATTCTTCTAGGTTATATCCCAACTTCGGTTTAATGATGAGTTTCTTCTACTCAATCCGCAAATTTCTTAGGCTGGTAGATAAATGAATTTGTTTGGCCCAAAGAAAACTCTGTGGATATGAGTTTGAATGAAAATGTAAGCATGGTGGGTGTTTGGGTTTGGGGGGTGGTGGGATTGGTTTGGGAGCTTTTTTCTGACCTATGCTGTGGAAGGCACTGGAATAAAGTTTTCCTCACACCTGCTACCTCTCTAGGGGATCCTGGGATTTCTACTACTCCTCTATGTTAATTGCCAACATGACATTTTTCCCTATGTTTACTCTCGAATGATTTTCTAGGATACAAAAATGGTAAAGCAATGGAAGTATATAATATGAGATAATTACTTCCATCCCCTTTCAGTTAAATCTTGAGACTCAAAGCTTTTAGATCTCTCATAAGCCTTCTGAAAAGTCCTGTTTTTGTCCTACGGCTGATTTCATCTGCTAGATAAAATATAGCTTCCTTTGAGGTTTTGAATGATATATCCTTTGGAGAGCCTCAATACCAAGATAAAGTGGAGCCTTAGAGCACTTTGTAAGCTCAGACTCAAGGGATTTCCCATAACGAGGGAGTCCCTTTTTAATAGTTACAAGAAAACAACAGCATACCCCTTCAAACAACTGTATACTGTACCAGAAATACAACTGGCTTCAAAATATACATATATCCTTACACATACATTCTAAAATATGTTCTACGTGTTGTAGAGAAATAAAAGCCATCCATTTTGGTGAGTCCTGATAACTTTCAGTTTTAAATCCTAAATTGTGCAAGATAATCTACAATTATGTTCACTTGTCACAAATGCTTACTAAGCATCTACTATGTGTCAAATACTCCTTTAGGCACTGGACACACAAGTCCCTTTCCTCATGAAGCTGATGCTAAAGTGAAAGACACATCCTGTTTGTGTAGTTCAGCCTACTGAGAGAGGTTCAGTAGTTAACTACTTAAGATAGACTTAACCAATTTCTAATGCTGTGTATTCTGCCTTTATTGTGTATTTTTGTTTAGTTTATCTTGGTGCTACAGGTAAAAAGACAGTTCGCAACCTGTTGCAGCGTGTAAAGGTTATCTGATATTTCACAACAAAGTTAATATAAAATTCTTTCAGAGCTGATTGTTTTGTTTATCTTGAGTGCTAGAATAAAGTAATTGTTAACAGTTATGCTTGAAACAAATCACTCCATTTCAAAATAATTATGAAGACTCTTCTCCCTTGTTGTCAAGCATAGTATCTGTTTTGATGATACTGTACCAAAAAATGTGTTTTTAAACTGGTTATACTTTCACAAAACATTATAATGACTGAGAAATTGAAGATATATTTAGTATCAATGTTTTCCCCGTAATAAATTGGGTCTGCTGACTGGTTAAGGGTCCATTTTCATAATGTCAGGTCACTGGATGGAATTTGGAGTTCTTGGAACTTCAAAAGGCTCATTATGTAATATAACATTCAAATCTAATTTGAAAGGAAATGCTTCACCAGAGTCCATTTCCTGAGCCTGTCTTGTGAATAGATGCAAGTTTGGACACTCCCTCTTGCTAATGCCATCTCTTTTTGTCATTCCTGTATGTGCTTTCTTATAATTAGATATTGGAATGTTGAAATCCAATAAACTTAAACTTAAAAGGAATTGTAGGATTCCAGAGCTGGAAATCTGAGTTTCACCTAGTCCCACCTTCTTACTCTATGACACTGAGGGAAGAAATAGCTGCCCTGTATGAGATATTACTACAGAGCACATCTGCTGCCTGCTAGTTCCATTTTCCGGTTCTGGTACCTGGCTCAGTGCTGAAGACGAAAGATGTGTTCTTTTCAATAAAAAAAAAAAACATGAATTGCAAACTCCATGCGCTTCCTTGAACTAGAACTGTTAAATTATTCATAACTCCTTTAAGTATCACTTATTTCTAAAATTTGGTCAGTAATTTGTAATCATGGTTTGAGTAAACATTTAGAGATACGTAATCATATATAATGTATGATAACCTACTTTATAATTACATATATAATTTATTTAAAATTGTATAGCCTTCTTATTCCTCTTCCTTCCAAAACAAATCCAAATATTTTATTTTTAAACTCATAAGCATATGATCATTATAAATAAAACCAGAAAGATCAGAAATCATATGAGGAAAAAGGGAAAAAATGACCAGGAAAGAGATTAATTTCATTCTTTTTTTCTTTTATTTTAATTCCAGTATAGTTCACACAGTGTTATATTAGTTTCAGGGATACAATGTAGTGATTCAACAATTCCATGCATCATCCAGTGCTCATCACAACAAGTGGCTTCCTGAATCTGCATCATCTATTTCACCCATCCCCCCACCATCCTCCCCTCTAGTAACCAGCACTTTTGTTCTCTATAGTGAAGGTTCTGTTTCTTGGTTTCTCTCTCTCTCTTTTTTTTTCCTTTGTTAATTTATTTTGTTTCTTAAATTCCACGTATGAGTGAAATCATAAACATTGAACCTTACATTGAGCTTCCGTTGCCTTTCCTCAAGGCAATGACAGGATGAAGTGTTTTTGGTCTTATTTTTAGATAAGATGTTAGGAAAACATTTCTTGTACTGAATTCTAGATAATTTCAGCATACAGATCTTTACATAAAGGACACTGAAATAATGAACAAGGTCTCCACAAGAAGCTTTTTAAAAAGCATGAACATATTTCTTCATGGTTCTTATATTGAGTCCAGTGAAGGCCATTTGAACATTAAATTGTATTACTGGCAAATAATTTTGCTTTAGGGCAAAGGAGTATTAATTTAAATATGTGAATTACTAATAATCTCAATTGAAGCAAGAATGGAGTTTGAAGCAATTAAAGAAATGGAGATTTGCCTATCCTCTTAAATTAATTAAACAAGAGGCCATTAGATAGATGTGGTTCTAATTCTGGGGTGGCCTATGTAAATAAACCAAAATCTAAGCCTATAAATGCCTCAAGATTATGCAATCGAAATGCTAAGGAAAACCAATCCCAAAAGCCAACTAGGCTTTAAGCTCTAGCCAATAAAATAATTCCCTTTCTTTGCTTCTGTACTTCATATAAGATTTTTTTCCTGGCTCCTGCTTGGTGAGTGCTCCCGACCACTGTGGGTTAGGTACTACCTGATTTGAATATATTTTTGCTCAAATCCTTAAAAATTTTTTAATGTGCTCGAGTTTATCTTTTAACATTTCTTACAATCTTCAAATATAACAACTAGGCTTTAGGCTAGAATCGATGCCAGCTCATTCAATATTGTGTTGTAAACAGCAGAATGAAATATATCTCCACCTACTTGGATTACCTGGGACTGCGTGGGAAAAATTGATACTCTTCCCAGGATATTCTTCTCATGATGCCTTCATTCCAGCCAAAGTCCCCATAAGGAGACTTGAAATGGGAGTGGCTTCCCTGGGTTTTCATCAGTGCGGTCTCAGGAAAACAGGATTTTCTCCTTCTAACTATAGGACTCTGTAGTCACAGCCTGGCTTCTGTGAGGGAGGGCAGGTTACGTAAACCACATAAACTCTACAGGCAGTTTTTGTTATGGTGTAATCAAATCATGAAGATCAGTTTTTCTGAAATAATCATCAGTTTATTAATTTTCCCTTTTTTTCCTTGTTGGTGTCAGACCTTACTTTCTTAGGGTATGGACATTTTTCTTTTGCACTCATGTTAGTCCGTGTCCTCCAAAAAGCAAATACCAGTCTCAGATTAACCATGCTAAAAATTTATTAGGGGAACTGCCAGTGAGAGACAAGGGTAAGGAGCTGGGAGAGGCCTTGCCCTGAACTTGGGTGAAGGAGAGAGAGAGGGGAGGAAGGAAGGATGGAAGGAAGTTAGGAAGGAAGGAGGAAGGAAGAAAAGAAGGGTTGATTCTAGGTGGGCCTTGCTGTTCTAAAGAAAATTCAGTATGGCAATGGCAATCTGGGAGGTCTTGAGCCAAAGGCTTTGTTGCCAGAGGAATCCTGGGTCTCCCAGGAACAGACTTGCCTTAGGATGGCTGCCACACCCAGTCATTGGCTGGAGGCCAGGGGAAGGCGTGGCCAGCACTTGGCAGCGAAGACCAACATTACTTGCACTCTGAGCAGTCAGAGATCCAATAGACACATTCTCAGAGCCACGGTAGCGATGTGCATATAATAGCCTTAATTGACCCTGAACAGAGTTATTTATACTACTTTCCATTTTTGTTTGATATATAAGAGTAATCACTTTCTGAGTGTTCACTATGTGACAGACACTGTGAAAACCTTTACATGCATTATGTCATTTTGCCCTCACAAACACCCTGTTATTATTCCCATTTTACAGAAGATTACTTAATAAGTCTCTTGCGCAGACACGCTATGATGGACTATCATGTCATCTTCATGAAATGGAGAACCATGTTTCCCAGAATCCCCTCATCTATATGGTTCCCCTACCTATAGTTAGTCAAAAGAACTTGCAAGAGATCTGAAAATTGGAAGTGATGTAGCAAACATTATTCTCTGCAAGTTATTTTGCTGCCTGATGAGGTGATAGATGAAGCTGTGATCAGTGGGTTCCAAGAAGGTTCTAGTTCTCCTCTGCTCTGACAGTACATCTTTTCGCAGCCTACTGGCCCTGATGATCAACAGCGACCTCATGTATACCTCCAAACACTTGACTGTGGACCCATTGAGTTGGCCTCCACAGAAAGAACAACTCTCCATAAAGCTCCCCAAGGGATCCCCTTTTATGGTTCTAATTTAGCAATCGGCTGCACTTGGCTTCTCAGATTGGCTGTTTGCTAACTACACTGATCTTCTAAACTTTACATTCTAGACTTTCACTTCTCCAGCTCCTCCCACAATTGTAAAGTCTAATTCCTATCATAAATCCTTTTTCCCAGAACACGAAGTGACGCTCCTCTTCTGCCTGAACCCTGACTGATAGAGTAACAGTGTAAACATCTGTTGAATGAATGGGCAATTTAGGCCTAGCCTAGGGATTAAGATGTATGCAGTCAGTCTTCAGAGTCCAATACCCTTTGTTTTGGATTCAAGTGAGCACAATTCATTTGTTTCAAATACCAAATATACAAGAAGAAAATGTGACTATAAATTACTGAAGTTAAAGTCCTTCCCTGGTAGTTTCCCATATAGGAGTTCATCCAACTACCCCACAATGTATGAGACGCAAGGCCAAATTTTTGCTCCCTGAAATTAAATAGGTAGGAAAACCTATAAATGTACCAGGTCGAGACTCTAGATTTGGGCGTCCTAAAAAAGCAGAGGATAACATTTTAGTCAAGAAAATTTTAAGAGCAGGCTTTATAAGTCAAATTTCTAATATTAAAAACATCTCATATGTCTATAAGTGCCTATAGAATATATCTCCAAGAAACTGAATGGAGTTAATTTAATTACTTAGTAAATACATATTTACTATGTCAGTATATCAAATTGAGTGTTGAAAAAAAATCTTTAAAAAAATAAGGGCTTTGCCATAACTTATATCAAGCTGTTTTTTTTCTGAGAGTAATTTTACAATACACTTCTTTCTTTTATGCTTTTCAACTTTAATTTTTGAACAATACAGAATCAAAATGCCCCGAATGTATTTTTCTTTCTGTAAGCCTAAGCATGGTACCCCTTTGCTAGCTGATGTTCTATTACATTCTGCCAATAGGAGTCATGAGAGGGAGTTCAGAAGCGGGCAAAGGGGAAGGGAAAGGGTCGAAAGTGCCTCCCTCCTCTTTCTTATTTTTTCTCTCAGCAGTACCTGGCAGTGGCAGTCTACTCCAAAATGACTGTTTATTCTCACTCCTTCTGGCACTTCTAGAACAAGACTCATCAATTGCCTTAAAGAAGCCAGCACCAGCCCAGTGGACCCCCTGATCAGAGGTCTGAGCCTGAGCTCTATGAGGCCCCTCCTCTAAGCTGCTACTCTGGAAACCTCCATCTTTTGCCTTTTGTTCCCATAGCCCTTGGGGCAGTACTTGCTTATTCTCATTAGCTCTGAGTATACCCTTGGGCTTCCCTCTTGCAGGCCTCCCAAAACACCTGTGTCACATTCCTTACATTCAGTCTTTCTTGTCAAAGCACTGGATGTGAATTCTGTTTTCCTGTCTGATACATTCGTTATTACATGGCTTCTAGCAAATAAGAGGGGTTGAGATCTTCCCTTCCTCCTTCTTCCCCTCCAATATTTAGAAGTGTTTTTAAGGTATGCCTTAGCTATCCTCAAGAAACATCCTGTCAGTGGCTAATGAGGCACCTGCGATTTTCCTCAACTTCTCAGTTTTTTTGTGATGTCTATTCCTGGAGCCTGCTGAAAGCTGTGAAACACTCAGCCTGCTGATACACATCAAAGGTGAGGTCTTCCTCGATAGCTCAAATGGTGATCCGTTCTACTAATTCTGCAGCTGCATAGACTGCCCACTCCTTGCTCCAAAAATTTCCAGCATAATATAAATTCCACTCTCCAGGGCTGCTTTCTTTGAAGACTTTTACCTATTAGTTTTGTGTTGGTTTTTCAGTATCTTTCAGACTTGAAGGCCACAGCTTTCACTTACAGTTCTATTTTATTATGAGTGCTGCCTTTCGGCAGAGGTCTGAGTCATGGGGCTGAGCTGAAGGGCAATCTGTGTCTGAGAGAGTGAACTACTTAGAATTACCTGCACTTTCATAGAGGGGACAATGTCCCACCCCCATCCCTTCCCTACTTCAACCAGATTATCATCAATTTTCTTAGTTTCACTTTCATTTCCTCTGAAGATTTCATTTGAACAAGGGAGTCTTTTGCCATAAAAAGATTTTCAAAACTACTAGCATAGAGCCTCTAGGTGTACCCAAACTTATCCAATTACAAAGACAAAGACACCTAGGTTTCAAGCTGAGGCCACCACTATAAATGTAAAAAAATATATATACACATGTGGTCTATGATTCTTAGGATTTAATATAAAAATTTCTCCCAAGCTTTATAATCTTGAAAAGAGTGTGCTCTTTATTTGTTAAAGAATATTGCTGTGTACATATGCCAGCACCCTGATTGTGAAGTTTTAGCTTCTAGAATTATGAAAAATAAATTTCTATTGTTTAAGCAAAAAAAAAAAAAGAATATTGCTATGTGCACATGGTCTCCTAGGAAACACAAAGCCTATGTTCCTTAGAATAGTAGTTATGGGTCCAAAGAACTTAGAAAAGGTGTGGAGTGACATTTAATACTTTGGAGGTCCCAGTGTACAAGAAAAACTTCCATCAGATAAAATGATCATACATCAGAACCCCTAGATTTCATTAAACAAGAGAAAATTAAGAAATGTGTTGAGGGCCCCTGGGTGGCGCAGTTGGTTGAGCGACTGCCTTCAGCTCAGGTCATGATCCTGGAGTCCCGGGATCGAGTCCCACATCGGGCTCCCAGCTCCATGGGGAGTCCGCTTCTCACTCTGACCTTCTCCCTTCTCATGCTCTCTCTCACTCTCTCTCTTTCCTAATA
>CM052800.1:25779793-25818005 GCA_028533885.1 Nasua narica | reverse complement strand
AAAAAAAAAAGAAAAGAAATGTGTTGAGCTTCAGATATCTCCAATAAGACATTGTACTTTCCGTTAATATGCATTAGTTCCAAGGAATAAATGAAAATTGCATGTGAAAGGGATTTGAAAGCTGCGGATTTCTAACAAAAATGACAGGAAGATATTTGCAGTGCTCTTCTCAATAAAAGTGAATGCCTAGAAAAATATTTGAAAATATAGAAAAGTAAATGAAAATACAGAAACTTAAAAGCAATCAGGACCCTATGTAGATGGGAGATATTTAAAGACAGGATTTTTAAAAATTGGCTTATTTAGGGGCACCTGGGTGGTACAGTCAGTTAAGCATCTGACTCTTGATCTCAGCTCAGGTCTTGATCTCAGGGTCATGAGTTTGGCCCCTCGTTGGGCTCCACACTGAAAGTGGAGACTATTAAAAAAATAAAATTGACGTATTTCTGTCAAAGTGGTTAAATTCACCATACATTAGTGTCTGTTAGTCAAAATAAGCAAAATGTGGGAACATTTTAGCCTTTAAACATTGAGCCATTTACTTGTGATAGTTGCAATAATTTCTGTGTGGTTCCAAAGATTTTTTATATTTTTTTCAAAAGAAAACAGTTCTTTTTATTTAACGATTTTATTTATTTGAGAGAGAGAGAGAGAGAGTGTGCACGCAAGTGGGGCAGGAGGGCAGAGGGAGAAGGAGAAGCAGACTCCTTACTGAGCAGGGAGCCCCATGTTGGGCTTCGCATCCCAGGACCTGAGATCATGATGTGAGCCAAAAGCACACATATAAATTGACTAAGTCACCCAGGCTCCCCCAGGAAAAATGGTTCTTTGTAGAAATTTCTGTGAGATTTTTTTTTAAGATTTTATTTATTTGACAGAAAGAGAGATCACAAGTAAGCAGAGAGAGAGATAGAGAAAGAGAGAGAGAAGCAGGCTCCCTGCTGAGAAGAGAGCCTGATGTGAGGCTCGATCCCAGGACCCTGGAATTATGACCTGAGCCTAGGGCAGAGGCTTTACCCCACTGAGCCACCCAGGCGCCCTGAGATTTTTTTGATGTAGTCTATCCACAGATTTTAGAATGGATTGCTCTAATGTAGATTTTTCTCTCGTACATTATCCAAGGTATTCTCACAGATAGCCTGTTGGCTTTCATATGTGTATTTAGTTGGAATAAGTATTCTTTACTACCTATGGTGTGACTTTTATTTAGAGAGTAACACCTTACTCATATTTAGTTTTCTTATTTATGATCCATTTAATCCAGTTGAAATAAATGGGACTGTTAGTACGTTAAATGAATATTTCTTGACCCTTATAGACATGTATCATTCATGGACTCACCTGCATAAGCTTAATGTTGAGCCTTCATACTTTAGCACAACTTATATCTTAATAGCACCATAGAGACATAGTAAGTATTTTGATCATTAGATCGATTCAACAATAATTTCTAACAATTTTGTAATTATTTTTGAAGATGTTGGATGTATCTTCTATCATGATAGAAAGATCCACCCTCTCCCATCCTTCTGAAGAAAGAATGTTTTGTTGAGTCGGACTTCATGCCATTCCAGCCAACTGGCTCTCCTATTCAATTTCTAGCAGAAAAGACTACCTAACATAATCTATTCTAAAGCTAAAACAATTTTTGGTAGGGATCTGTAATTCAATAGCTTACAGCTAGTTACTCTGTGACAAAAACTGCTAGTTTTCTTCAAACTGTCACTCTCCCCTTATTCATTTTAGTAAAAGAACCCTGGAATTTTAACTGAGCAATGGATGCCCAACATAAGGATTTCATTTCTCAGCCTCCCTTAAAGCTAGGTGTAGCTATTTGACTAAATTTTAGGCCATAAGCTAAGGGTAAAAATAATAGTGGTTTCTAGATCTGGCCTATAAAATAGTACACTGTGCATTTTCTTCTCTTCTTCTAACCAGCTGGGTTGTGGATGTGATGGTGGGAGCTAGAATAGCCATCTCTGGCCATGAGATAAATTCCACAGGTTGATAAAGAGCTTGATCCAGTTCTGCAATACTTTTATGTGAACTAAGAGAGGAATAAGTTTCTATATTATTTAGGGAACTATTATTCTGACATTTGTTGCCACATCCTAAGAAGTAGCATAAAACCCCAATACATGGAAGTCTTATAATGGGATATAGAATGGAGTGGGTAATTCTGACTCAACTAAGTATTACCAATATGAATTTGAGAAAATTACTTACAGTTTCTTATCTTCAGGTTCCCTTCCCTTCAGTGAAATGTGGGTTGCTATGAGGATCAACATACTTTATCCATGAAAGTGCTCACTGGTGTAACTGACATAAATTAAGCCTTCAAAAACATTATCTAGTCTTATTGTTAGACCATTATGTCAACCCATTCAGTTATATTGATTATTTTTGGCAAATAACTATTTCAAGAGTTTCTTTGGAAGTTATGTCACAAATTAAACTAGTTTAATTAATTATATGTGGTAAGTGTACTTTATTGAGCTCCTTAGGGCTTATAGTAGCATTTGTTATCATCGTTCACAATTTTCTAGGTTAAATTTTGTTCTATAGTATAAATTTTGTGATCTTTATTTTTGGCTGTGTGTTGAATTGGATTCTAGAATTGATTTTTAAGTAGAAACCTCTCAACTTTATCCATAGGGATACCTTATTTCATTTCCTTGAAGAGGTGGACACACCTTCAACTGAGGCTCATATACTAGAGGCTCTATCATTTTCATCTGAGTTTGTCACCCGTTTCCAGGTTGAGGTCTTTGGACCTTGAACAGACATCTAGAAAAGCTACACCTTGGAAGCATTTTAAAGATCATTTCCTTTAACCCATGCTGACCAAAAAACTCTCAATAGCTTTGCTATAAGAAACAATAGTGAATAATCTTCTTTGAGCATTACATATAGGATGTGTGGTTCCCTAATCAAACTCTATGAGCTTTTTCAAAAGTGTGGTTCAGCAAACTATAGGTGTTACACAAACGGATGGTTTCCTGATCTGATAGACCTAGGAAATACTAAGTGAAGCATGATTAAACAGGTTTTTTGTTATTGTTTTTTGTTTTGTTTTGTTTTGTAGGACTCCTTTAATAAGATAATATATGTCATAAATCTTTTGGAGAGAGTATTGAGGAAAACATTTTCAAACTTGATCAAGTAACTCTAGTTTTCATAAAGCATTACATAGACCTAAGACAACACTTTAGTTTGGAATTGCTAATTTTATGACTGGCTTAAACAGGATCATTTGGAGAGCTACATGGTTCTCTGTGGGCATATCCATCCCTTCAGATTAAGTCATTAGTCAAATACTTCCTTGGATCTATCTTTGTTCTTTAACCCCTTTAGACTCTGAGTTTATATAATGACCATTCCTCAGGCCTGATTCTGGCTTTCTCTTTTTCCTTTGAATCTTGCCACTGCTCCCTATGGGCCTGATAGCCAAAAACCTTAACTTTTTCAAGGTTTTGATATGCTACTTTGCCTATAATCAAATCTACTTGCTCTCAAGTCAGGTTGATGCTAATGTTCTTGCGGAAGGTCTTGGGGAAGACCTGCCTGATAATGTTTTTTTTTTTTTTTTTTCTCACAAGCTACTGTGAGTAATATGATTATCCGCAATGTTCAAAGATGCCACAAGGAACTTGTGAACTAGAATTTAAAATGCATAACTAGGCTCCTAGAAATCATAACTAAGTAAACTCTAAGTTTCATGAACTATCAAAAGAAATGTGAATCAGAACATCGTTGACTGTATTACTGATGCAACTTGCAAGAAAATGTGAAAGGGGATGGATGGATGACTTTGGAGATTTGGGTCTTGTTATTGTTTTGTATTGTTTAACTGGAAGATTACAGTCATGTGTAGGCCTGTACCTAGGAAACACCTCACTCAGTGAAAGATTTCTATCAATATCGCAGAGATGAAAGCTGCTGTTAAAGTCTGTTATCTGGGCAAACCTTTGGCTATGGATACAAGAATCCATTTAAATACCCCGGCTCCAGTCACTACTTAAACTAATAACAGTCTGGTCCCAAGGGGAGGTGGCTTGAGGTAGTAATTGCACTGAGCAAGACCTATGCATCTGACGATGGTGCTAAGCTTGAGTTCCAGCTCTACCATTTATAAGGTGTGTGACCTTGGGCAAGTTAGTTAAACTCTTAAACCCCTAAGTAACCTTATCTATAAAATGAGGCTAATAACAGAATCCAATTCATAGAGCTGGTATGAGGATTACGAGAGATGGTTTATGTACTAGGCCTGCGTGTGGGTAGTTAATAAAGATGACCCCAGCGTCAATAGGTATGGGTAGTATTTAATAACTATGACCACCTACGCATGCACATGTGCCAGCACTGCTGCATATGTGAGACTCCAGCCTTGTTGAAAGAGTAGTATGTTCTTTTCACAGCTTGTCTCTATCAAATGATACACTTATCCTCTGGCTCTTATCTATTATTCTTAGCCATGTTCGATATAGTAGGGGCAGCAGTTTGAGGTTCAGCTTTGAAAAAAGTAAGACAACAATTCATACATCTGTAGTAAATGGCAGCTATGTATCTTAAAACTTGCCGAAGGCTGTGGACTGTATGAGAGGTGTGAAGCAGGCACTCAAAGTCTTTTGAGAGAAACCTAAGGTACCAGGAAGCTGCTCAGGTCAGGCGTCAAAAGCTGCTGGCTGAGAGGAAGTATTGCCAGCATCTCTAGAGCATCCGGTAGAGTCCAGACTCCAGCAGTGGTTATGAGGGGGTGGTGGTGGAGTGCAGATAGAGTTGGGGAAACCAGGAGAGGAAAAGCCAGAAAAACTACAGCTGTCCCCATTACTTCAGAGACAACCTCTCCTCTCAATCTCCTTTTCTGATTGGCCTGATCCTTGAGGGTCCTAACCTAGCAGCTAGCAAATGAGGGAAGAGGTGAGCAACCAAGAGAAATATGGCTCGTCCTCTAACCATGCCGCCATGACACCACCCCAAGGAAGCATTCTAGACCATAAGCAGGCTTGTGGGAAAGAGGATGGTGACTGAGGACAGTATTTTATATACTGAATGAACCATATGGATTTAGTCTGTCGTGCTAGATCAGACTGGACATTTTTATCAAATAAATTAGACTCTTCTTTTCATTGACACAGATCAGAAAATCTAAGGGACCTGGCCTATATTTCATTCACAGGCAAGAGAAGAGTAAATCCAAAAAAGCGTACTTTGGAAGGGACAATGAAAGAGAGACTAAAGTTCCTTGTATTTAATTATTGCCTATTGAAGTCAGCTAGTTCAATAAAGTATTTACCCATCTGATGATCATGTTTTACTTCTTTTTTTTTCATGTTTTACTTTTTATTTGAAAACACACTCTGCACTTTAGGAAGATGGCCTAATGAATTAAATTGGTGTCTTTTTAAAAATTGTAACTTTAGTAAAAACCGTCCCTACTTGGGGCATCAAGACAAGTGACTGATTCCAGTGCTGTTTTATTTTCTTGTATTTTCTGGAGATGAATGAAAACCGAAAACAAAAACCTTCTTTCTTAGTGTCCTAGTAACTATAATTAAAAAAGCCAAGCATTCATGGTTGAATGAATGTATGAGTAGTGGTTCCTTCACAAGTGAAAGAAGAAAAGTTCAATCGAGCATGACTGCCACAGTCTCCTTAATATGCTTGCACAATGTACTGAGCAGACACCCATGTATTCTGATTGCTAAAGCAGATTGAAGCTGAAGCAATGTGGGTATGAGAGTTTGCACAGGAAAAAATACAAAACCATTATATAGGATGCTACTGAAGCCATGTGGAGTGAAGGAAATGCAAACTTGAGAGTTAGATCTTTGAAGGTTGGTGCACCTGCTGTTTGGCATAACCGAGAGAGTATGTCATATTTCACACATAGAAAATGATCAAATGGCAGATAGGTATCTTTTCTTAAAAATGTGCCTTAAAGAAACTGAAAACACTACCTTTTCAGACAGAGAGACAGGATATATGGATCTCTCTCTCTCTCTCTCTCTTTTTTTTTTTCCTAGAGTAGGAACAGCAGAGAAGAAGTTGCTAGTAACCAATGTACAAACTATATGTGATGAATGAACCTTTACATCATGTGTCCATCTGTGGGACTGTTAGATGTAGAGACGGTAACTGGGTTAGCATCTTCATTGTCAAATCTACCAAAACTTTTACATAAGTGCTGAGGCTTTCTTATCCTGTGTTCCCCTTCCTCCAATCTATTTTTAATTACCTGGTTTTGGGGGAAATGATTGAATTTGTTTATGTAACACAAAAGAGGTACCTTACAGTTAAAAAAAAAATCAAATCTTCCTTAACATTGGAATTTGTAGAAACTGGGAGGATGAATTGACTCAATTGTCCATTTTGTTTCCCAAAGCCCAGAGGTATCAGATTATCAATATCAAAAAATTTTATAAATCCTTCAAAAAGCTGGTGAATTAGTCATAGCTATTGTTTTAAGTTACAATCTACAAATGCACATATACCCTGAAATTTATGCGGATTAGACTGTGTACTTCTTTTGGGTAGGTGGAATAGAAGAGTGATTAAAAGGGTGGTCTCTGGAATCATATGTATGTGCTCTCAAATACTGCATTTGCGATTAACTTCTGCATCTGATTTTATTCCAGTTGAAATATTGGCATAATAATAGTACCTTCTAGCAAGAGTTGTTTTGAAAATTATATGAGATGAGGAAGTAATTTCATTCTCCCCTCTTTAATCCCGTCAGTGATTTCCCATTTGCATCCCAATGACTCCTGATAAAATCCCCAAACCTAGACATGGCCTATAAGGCCCTACGTAATGTATGTGCCTGTCCTTCCAGTATTATCTTGTCTACTCTATCCACATCCTTGCTCACTATCTAGCTGAAAGCCCTTATTTCAGTTCCTCCAAAGTTCCTACTTTTGCTGCCTCTGAGGTTTGACAAATGCTCCTCTTTGCCAGGAATCTATTTCAGTCCTCTCCCACACAAGCACCACACGCATAGCTCACTCCCACCCAGCCTTTACTTCTCCGTTAAAACGTCACTTGTTTCAAGAGGACTCTTCTGATTAACTAGTCAAAAACCATTCCTCTCCTTCTTGTTTTCTTGCATACAGTCTTGTTCGTTCCTAATTCCACAAACATTGGGAGGGGGGACTTGTTTGAAGTGAATGGAAATGTAGACAGGAATCAGGCAGACAAGGAATATTACTTGTAGTCAACATGTCAGGTTCTGGAAGCTATGAATATATTTAAACCTCCCATAGGTGTTACCGCTTGGAAGAGCAGCACAGAATTCTGGCTCCCTGACGGCAGCCCACGCTGTAAGAGAGAGGGGACGAAGGAGTGGGGTTCATGTGAGAGGGGACGAAGGAGTGGGGTTCATGTGATCCTCCTTCCATGTATGCCCAATAAATAAGATATTCCACTTGCACCAGGCAGTATGTAGAGATGAGGAATGGGGGCAAAGAGGCAGTAGGGTTAGAAACTCCCTCTGCTTGAAGGAAAGATTGGTAGGGGAAAAGCATTTCCTCCATTCTCAGTTACAATGTATTAATATAAAGCTCATGCAGTGACCATTTTTGAGGTTAAATATAGACAAATATCAGCAAATTCATATGGTTTAAACATAATCATACAAGCATAGGTTGTGTATACACGTAAATATGTAAATGCATTTGTTTGCATGCATAGATATACTGCGTAGTAAGTAGTATATGCAATATATGTTCACTCTACTGTGTGTTCTATGTGTAAACGTATAATAGCACATGCATGTGCTATATATACATACATATATATCTGTGTAATAATTTGTGTAATAGCTGCCTGTGCTATCAGAGTGCAAGCTCAAAAAGATAGTGAGACGTGTCTATGTTTATCTCTGCATCTCTGTGACTCATCACATCTTATAATATCCACAAAAATTTAGTTGAATGAATAACAGTTACAAAGTGTTTAACATGTTATTTGACTTACTTTAAGAATGCAATAGATACTAGATTAGGCTGCCTCTGCTGATAAAACATTCTTAATATATTGACTTTTGACCTGGGCTATATATTTCTAAGACTTCCATTTTGGAAATTCATAAGTTTGCCCTCTGGACCACTCATATAGCTTGTTTCCCACTGATCATAATTTCAGGCAAGATCCCATAGTTGCAACCTTCACAACTCCTAAGTTACAACCTCAAGGAGAAACAAGGTGAGTGGGACTATTGCAAATTAGAAAAATATCTATCCTGTCCAGAAAGGGCAGCTGGGTTTCCAGTCAATTCAGACTTACTTTGTGGGAATGAGTTCAGTGTTATCAGACATTCTGATTTTTCAAGAGAAGCTGAAAATCCATATTTTAATATAAAATCTTCTCAATTTTAGAAACTAATTAAAAATTGCTAAACTCTAAGCTTCTGAAAGATACTTGGACTTCATGCTGCCCACAGTTAGTTTGTGACCTTTGCTTTTATGGCAGTTGTCTTGTGGTATGAGGTTTTTATCAATCTCTTTCTTGTTTTTGGTTTACCTTTCACATGGGGATGAGTCTGTGCTTTTCAGATTAGTTTTTTAGTAGTTTAATTTCATTGCTGTATAAGGGATCTATTTCTAGCTGTTGTTTTTGTATTTCTAACCTCTCTACCTTTTGCTTCTTTAAATCCCTCCCTCCTTTTGTTTCTTGAGGTCAGAGAGCTGTCAAGGTTAATTATCTATTATAAGGGTAGTGTCTTTAGCAAAAAAGGAAAAAAAAATGAAGCTATACAAGCATTTTCAAACTACAGCACAAATAGAATTTTCTGGCATGTTTAGTAAACTCAATTTTGGAAATATATGAGAACGATTGACGTAACAAAAGTAAAAGTAATGACTTTACACTCCGTGAATGTATTTCATCTGCGAATCCACGGGGCAATAATTAGGTTCTCTGGAACTTGCTTTAACAATATTTTTTTCGGGGTTGCCTGAATGGCTCAGTTGTTAGGTGTCTGCCTTCTGCTAGGGTCATGGTCCTGGGGTGGTAGGATACGGCCATGTTGGGCTTCCCTGCTCAGTGGGAAGCCTGTTTTTCCCATTCCCTCTCCCCCTGCTTGTGTTCCCTCTTTCACTGTGTCTTTCTCTGTCAAATAAATAAATAAAATCTTTAAGAAAATAATTTTTTCTTAAGGAACTTTTTTCCACAGAAAAATAAAATTAGATATTTATGTTAGCAGTTGTAGAAACTACTGGATGTCAACCACTCTAAAATGCAATCTATTTTAGGATACACAAATCTTTTTTAAACCACGAGAACAAAAAATCACTGTGACCTAAATTATAACACAAATCACTTAGAATTTTTATTACATACATATGTGAAAATGCTCTTCGAGAATTATTTAGATTTAGATTTTGACCTAATATCACACTGCTCTTTCCTTGATGTTTTGCAGAAATATAGTGTACGCTTTTTTTTTTTTTAAGATTTATTTATTTATTTGACAGAGAGAGAGATCACAAGTAGGCAGAGAGGTAGGCAGAGGGAGAGGGGGAAGCAGGCTCTCTGCAGAGCAGAGAGCCTGTTGTGGGGCTTGATCCCAGGACCCTGAGATCATGACCTGAGCTGAAGGCAGAGGCTTTAACCCACTGAGCCACCCAGGCGCCCTGTGGTGTAATCTTTTTAAAGACCTTGTAGATTGTAGATGACAGTTAAGCTCAACTGCCAATGCAAGGAACTGAGATGATGATAATACAAACACGCGTGGTCAAGGGCACGAACATGCAGACAATGACAAGTTATAGTACAACTACTGCCTGGCCAACCACAGTTCATCTGAAGATGAATCCCCATTTCAGAAGTAGTAAAGTGTAAAATACATTATCAGTGTCAATGAAATAATTTAGTCTCTACTGTCTAAATAAGTTTCTGAAACATTAGTTTTATAGGAAAACCCATTTTTTATTTTTATTTATTTGTTTTTAAGGATTTATTTGTTTATTTGAGAGAAAGAGAAAGAGAGAGAGAAAAAGCATGTGAGTGTAGGGGGTGGAGGGCAGAGGGAGCGAGAGATAGAATCTTAAGAGGACTCAGCAGGAGTCCCACATGGGGCTCAGTCTACCTGAGTCAAAACCAAGAGTCAGCCACTTAACTTCCTGAGACTTCCAGGCACCCCTATTTTTTTTTTTTTACATTTTTTTTAATATCTTTGAAATTTTCCAGTCTAAAGTATAAGATATATATGCAGGACAGCAGGAGACATAAAATTCTCATTTAATGGTACATTCACAATTTATATGAGTAAAGTTTTCTTCGCACAATTGAGGTCTTCAGTTAGAGTTGGGTATCTGTGTTCTCTCCTGTGAGATACAAACCCCTGAAGATAATGTACTCTTTCAGACACAAGAGAATGATGAAGGCTTTGAGGAGATAAGCATTGAGAGGTTTATGGGGTCCGCTGATTTTAAAACTGGCCCCCAAATTTGGTTCCTTCATTCATCTTTTTTTTTTCTCTGCAGCCACCGGCTTAATTCTATCCTTTTGCTAATTCATATAGTTTTATAGGAAAATTTATGTTCACTTTTTAAAACGTTTAATGTGGGTACAGGGGGTAGGGATAGGGTGGCTGGGTTATGGACATTGGGGAGGGTATGTGCTATGGTAAGTGCTATGAAATGTGTAAGCCTGATGATTCACAGACATGTACCCTGGGGCAAATAATACATTATATGTTAATAAAAAAAATTAAAAAAAGTTTAATGATTTCTGAAAAACTTTTATTTATTTATTTTTAAAATTGTTATTATTTGAGAGAGAGAGAGAGCGGTGGAGAGGAGTAGAGGGAGAGGGACAAGTAAACTCTGCCCTGAGTGCAGACCCCCATGCAGGGCTCCATCTGAGGACCCTAATGTCATGACCTGAGATGAAATCAAGAGTCAGACGCTTAACCAACTGAGCCACCCAAGTGTCCCGAAACTTATATTTTAAAATAAGTAATTTCCACAATCTCATCAACATTTGGTCGAATTTAACTGAGTATTCGACGTTGCTCCTTTGTCAACCTTATAATAGACATCCATTAGGTAGTTTCCTTGTGGTGAGAAAGTTAATAAAACTTTCAAACCAACTCTTAAAACTTATAGTAAAGTATCAAGTATTTAACGTAATGAATGTATTTCATTTTAATAAAACAAACATTTATTCAAGGCTCTATGGTGGCACTTCAGGGAATTCAGATAGTAATAAAACATTCCAAGTACCCATAAGACCAGGCAGACTGACAAGAGTACTCCTGTAGAAGTAATGGAACTTCAGGGAACACAAAAAGTAATAAGCAAAGCTCCTCAGTACCTGTAATACAAAATCCCCTAATATCAGTATGCCAGTAGTGGTAAAAACCAGGGTCAATGGGAAAATCCAAGAAAGAGTATTATATATGCCTAAACTTAAGGCACATCATTTCTCCCCAAAAGTCAGGCATCAGAAAAAGATATCCTTCTGGTCAAAACTTTAGAAATCTTCTCTGAGTAGCGTCTGTCTTCAGCTCATGATCCCAGAGTTCCGGGATCAAGCTCCACATCCAGCTCCCTGCTCACCGGGAAAGTGAGCCTTTCCCTCTCCGTCTGCCTCTCCACCTGCTCATGCTCTATCTCACTCTCAAATAAATAAATAAAATCTTAATAAATAAATAAATAAATAAAAGTCTTCTCTTTTTTTGAGGAAGAAATTTTGAGAAAGGTATAGACTTTGAATTCACATTACCTGGGTTCAAATCCTTTTCTCCTTTCTGTTCCTAGATGAAATAAACTCCATGTCTCCATTTTTTCACCGGCTAAGAAAGGACGTAATGATAGTACGTACTTTCCAGACTTGCTATGAGAATTGAATGTTAAAAATGTGTAACGATACCCAGTACCTAGAATCTATGTATTCCAGGATCTTGACCCTTCCACCATTATTATCCTAATCCAAACTGCAAACTACCTGAACTACTGAAGTTGGGTGTGGGGCGTGTAGTCTGAAACATCCTCAGTCGGACATAGTTTAGGATAACATACGAAGGTCATCTGAGGGAATTGGTTTAAAAATCAAATAGGTGATGATATTTAAAATAGAGTAAGTAATTACATATGGAGATGTGACTTCACAATTCTAAGTGTCCTATGTTAGTGCAAGCATCCTTTTAAAAAGCATTAAAAAAACCCCTGGTGATTACAAATGTACACATTTAAGATGAATGAATGAGAAAAAAATCTTCTTAATATAATGCAAATGGAAACTTGTGGTTTATAATAACATTCCTGGGCACCTGGGTGGCTCAGTTGGTAGGGCAACTGCCTTCGGCTAAGGTCATGGTCCCCGAGTTTCTGGATCGAGTCCCGCATCGGGCTCTCGGCTCCACTGGGAGTCTGCTTCTCCCTCTGACCTTCTCCCCTCTCATGCTCTCTCGCTCTCTCAAATGAATAGGTGAAATCTTTGAAAAAAAAAAAAACATTCCTAGTGATAGAAACATAAAAGGATTCAGAAAGTTAGGTTTTTTTTCAAAAATTTAGACACAAGTGAAAATAATATGCTTTGAAAAAAAAGAAAAACAAAACATTGATGATTCAAAATGTGGCTCTGGTGATCCCGTTATGATGTCAAAGTTGTATGCTAAAATGTGAATGAAATTATTTTATAAAATATGAATGGAACAAGCTGTGTTTATATGCTAATCTATAATTTTATAAATATTCGCTTTCCTAAAATGAATTAAATACTGTAAGAAGACACATGCCTACTTTATCTATATTCCTTAAGTTTTTTATTTGGCAAAAATAATATTGGGTTTTCCTTTACAGAAAAACATATTAAACTCTGTTGTGTATATGATTCTGGGTAGCAGAAATTTGGAAAGGCTTAAAAGGGAGGTGGGATTTGAACACAGTTTTGAAGAATAATTGAAGTAAAAAGAATAGAACTAAATGTATTATGGGACTACTATTTTCTAGGTGCCTTAGACAAGCAATTAAATTCTCATAGGTATTATTATTCCCATTTTACAGATGGGGAAATTGAAGCTCAAAGAATTTAATTAGTCTTTTCAAAATACCACAACCGACATGGTCAGGCTTCATTTTCAGACTGGCCTTTTCAATTCCAGCACTGTGATTTCCCTAAAAGGCAATCCAGTGCAGAGGGTGGATCCTAGAGAAGACTGGTTTGGACTTCTCTTTTCTTTATTTCCTAACTGAAGTAAATTACTCAACCTCTCTTTCTTAAGTTTCTTACCAAGAGGATAACAACACTGTCTCTTTAAAAAGCTGTTGAGATAATTCAGTGAGCTTTTACAAGTTCTGGGAATAGCAAGTGACACCTCAATATGGGATTTAGGCTCCAAGATGTAAGGAAAAGGGGAGGAGGGAAGGGAGGGAGGGGAGGAAAAATTTCCATTCTGTCAAATTACCTCTTCCAGAAGCAGAGTGCATTCTGGGTAAGAGGAATAGGAAAAGCAAAGACACAAAAGCCAGCAAGGGACACAGTTAGGCCTTCTGTCTGACTAAAAACTGAGGAAGTAAGGGTGGGACTAGGTCATTTTGGAATAAATCCAACCTATGTGGAAATTATTGGGAATATACACCCCAATGGCCTTGGCAGTAAACAGATATCATACCTCAGTTTTTATGAAGTTAATTTTCTTATATATTTTGCTTCCTGAAGGCCTCACTGTGAGGACTGCTAAGTAATTTATAGTGTTCATAAATTAGACATGTTCAATTTCTGCACTATTGACCACTTAACCTAAGTCTTAATTAAGCCTATATTTATAAAATTGGAAATAGAGTTCTAACTCATAGAGTTGTTTTATATCTACAACATGTAAGATGTTTGGCTGGAATCTGATACGATGAATGAACAATTACTAAAAGAGTATTTTTGACAGATTTCCTCAGATACCTTTCATTTTTCTCCATACATTAAGGTTCTTAAAACCATAATATATCTTAAAAACAATGTATACATTCAATGTAGGACCACTGTTTTTCTTTCACTTCCCAGAGCTATTATTAAATCATTGGTGTGCCTTACAGCTCTTAACTTTATTTCCCTTCAGAGAAGACTGTAAATCCAGAGGTTGTATTGTATTTGTTACTACTGTATTCTCAACACTTATCAGGCGATAAGTGTTCAATAAATTTTTTAAAAATAAATGACTGAGATACTGTTTCAAAGAGACACAAGGCCCCAATTAGTTTATAAAATCTACCAAGAGAAGTAACTTGAGGCCAAAGCAATGCTTGGCATTCTGAGACAGACCATTACTAATGTAAGAATTTTTGTTCATTTATAACCTGCCTAGCTCAGAAAAGGATTGATGATGGCTTACAAAAATAAATGAAAATTATGTGAGAACTCTTAAAGAGAAAGAAAAAAACAAAAACTAGATTAAGACCCTAAAATGAAGCCAGGAGAGCCACATAAATACAGTTGTACAGGAATCCAAAGAAAAGGAAATGCTTGAGGTTCAGATAATGTCGAGAAAATTTTCTGGAAACAGGGCTTGCTATGACCTATTCAGTTCGAATACATGGAGATTTGGTGTCTCAAGCTTTTTACAGCTACTTCAGAGTCTTCTAGGCAGGAAGGGGCTTTTTGGTGGGAAGTATTTTGGTGAAGATGACGCCTACCACCGGCCTGGGCTCCTGGGAACGCTTCTACATGTTGGACCTCACCAATTATCTAATTTTTATAATAAGCTCATCACTTTCCCTAATTGCTTCACTTTCTACAATAGGTGAAGTGGAAAGATAAGGATATTTCATCTTTCAAGGGAGAGAATTTCAGGTACAGTCTTTGAAGAGATGTTTATTAAGGAAAAAAATGAAGGATTTCGCCTTTGAACTCACTGACAAAAAGTGGTATTAGGTATTGGGGGACGCACAAGTGGGTGGTTTGTTGTTGTTGTTTTTTCCGGAGGATCCCCTTTTCTTTTGCTGCCTCCTGATTATCACTTCCAGGAGCTGAATGTCAAGGTTCATCTCGATTGGGTGATGGCTTTCCAGGATCTAAGAATCTCAGGTACCAGGACTGGGGCATCCATCCCTTCCAGCTGAAAAAGACAAGAAAGGGGAACTTAGAATCAGGGAATAGGCTGTGTTCCTTAAGGTTAAAACTTCTTATGTAAAAAGAAAATCACCGCTGTCCCTTAGAGTTGTGTGGGCTTGTCACTTCAGTCGGAAAATGGAGCAATTAATCCCTTCCTTACAGACACAGTTTGAAGGAGAATCCTACTAGGCTCAGCCTAATCTGCACCGAGTTTGGTAGACAGATTCCCCGGCCCATTAAAAGCAAGAAGCTTTACCAAGAAGCAGCCTGGGAAAACCAGCGCCCTAGATGAGTCTTCAGTTTGGGAAACGCTGAAGTAACAAGGAAAGTACTTAGAGGAATCCTAACAATCAGTGCTGGTGAGGTTCCGCCCATTGGACAAGCAACCCCTCTTTCAGCGCGCACGGAGGAACCGACTGGTGGGCAGGGGCCGGGAAGAGTCGCCCGCATCTCCCTCCTGGGACGGTAATACCCTCGCCGATCTTCGCTCCCGGACGCGCCCTCGAAGGTATCCCAGCCCCGCCGGCCCAGGAGCCTCGCGGCCGAGCTGCGCCAGGTGGCGAGGGTGCCAGGCGCGGTCAAGTGGCGGCGAACTGAGTCAGCCGCCCAGCTATGCTGCGGAACCAGGACGGCCGGCTCGGCCGCCCCCGCCGCTGAGCCCGGGCTGCCCCCGCGCGGGCCTCCGGCCGTCCGCCCCCGCCGGCGGAGAGGAAGAGGCCGAGGCGCGGCGCGAGAGCACCTGGGCAGGCGCCGGCGGCGGGCGCGGCGCTTCCGGAGCTGCGCGCGGGCTCGCGTTCCCCGCGCTCCCCGCCTCCAGGTGCGGCGGCCGCGGCGCGCCAGCCCGTGTGACAGCGCCGCCCGCGCGGCCGCCGCCCGGCCCCAGACGCGGTGCGGGCTGCCGACGGGGACCCGGGAGGAGGAGGCCCCGCGCCTGGGACCGACGGGTGAGGACCGAGTGAACCGTGCAGGGCGAGACACCGGTGCCGGGGCTTCCCCGCCCGCCTCGCCTTTCCCAGCTCGGCTGCCCGCGCGCCCGGCGAGTACAGGGGGCCGCGGGTGGGCTGGGCGGCGGGGCCGGGGCGGGGCCGGGCGGGGGTGGAGGGGAAGGTCTCTAGCTGGGCCGGGGCTTTTCGGCACTTTCCGGGTAAATTTCCAGAGCGCGAAGTGCTTGGCTCTGGTTTCTGCCCCTTGGATTTCCCTCCCGCGTGTGGGCGTCTAAAAGGAAACCAGAAGCGGGTAAGTGATATAAAAACTCCTTACTAATGTCATTTGACCTGGGAGGGTGAGAATCAGCACAGACAACTAGGCACCTCCTCCATCACCCCGCACCCCCAAATGAAAAGAAGCTGCCCCTTAGCGAGTTTCAGGCACCACTTTATTTACTCGGTAGAGGTAATGAGTTTGCTCGGATCTCTGTGCTCCCCCGCACCCTGCTTTCTATACACTTTAAGAGGACAGGCTTGTTAATTAACTTTAATCACAGTCATTTGGCCTACACCTGCCTGAACCCAACACCGTACACGGGGACCTGTCGACAGTGAGTTTACTAGATTGATCTTTCTCATTTTGTTTTGGAGACAGGTCTCTCGGGGGAATGGGTGTCCATCTCATTTAGCGAAGTAAGTTCGCCCAGACTTGTTTTCTTAAACACTTTCCTCATCTTCTTCCGGCGATCTGAAGTTACTTTGATTTGGTGGAAGTTTTCATGAAATTACATTGCGAATTATATCCTTTGATAATTAGAGGAAAAGATACAATCATGACATTTTTGGTTTTTGCAAGTTTGTGTAGTAATAGGAACTTTTTTTGTTTTGTTTTGTTTTTTTGAAGTGTCCTTGAAGTAGGCTGCTCAGTGGAATATATCCTTCTGGTTAAAAAAAAAAAAGCGTATTGAAAAAGAAACTATTTTTAAAAGTACATTTAATCGGATGTCATTGTGATTACCAATAATAGTATTGTACTTACAAGCTCAGTATTGATTTCCCCCGCACTTAAGCACTCTACACCCGCATGAGCTTATGGAACTTTGCCCATAAGTAATTGGAAGATGAAGTTTGGCAGTTTTAAAAAGGAAGCTAACTTTTTTAAGAGGGGGGAGCCGTCTAAACGTTTAGTTATGACTTTCATACACTTACAAGAGAAATAATGAGGGAAAATTCTCATGACAGGACACTGTTTAACCATGTTTAAAAAAGAAAAGAATAAAATGGGTCATGGAACTAAGCTGGAGCCTTAGAATGGAAATGTCTCCCTGGCTCCTTTTTAAACATATATTTAACACATAGACATTCAAAGTGGTTTTTAACCCCAAGAGTGTTTTATATAGATTTGGTTTGTTAGTACTCAGAGGTTCATTTAAATTAAGATGTATCTAGGGGGTAAGTCAACTGACTTGTTAAAACTTACTTATGTGGGTGTGTGTTTGTATTTTTTCTGTCCTCTCTAAACCTGTTAGATTTAAATGGGTTGCCCATGAAAGGAAAGTTGATTGTGTGTGTGTGTGTATTTTTTTTTTTCGCTGATGGTATATTTAAAGATAAACTCTTAATCATCTAATGTCACGACAAGCTTCCAGCAGTGACTCGTAGATATTCAATTAATGCTTTTCAGTTCAACTAGTAACTGTGCTTAAGTGTAGGACTCAGATTACAGTGAACTGAGATTTTTTTTTAATTAAAAAAATAATTTATTGGAGAGAGAGAGCATGCAGGAGGGGTGGTGGGCGTGGGTGGGGGAGGGGGATAGGTAGAGCAAGAGGGACAAGCAGACTCCCAACTAAGCAGTCTGATAAGGGGCTCCATGCCAGGCCACTGGGATCACAGCCTGAGCAGAAGGCAGACACTCAACAGACTGGGCAACCTTTGTGTCCTGAATTGCAATTTCCTTGGAAACTTTTACATTAGTATTATGGAACTATGAAGTTTTAAAAACCCCAGGACTCTGAGTTCTAGACTTCATGATATCCAAGAAATGTTTTGTTTTGAATTTCTACCCAACCTGCCTGCAACTTTGAGAAAGTTTGGTGAAAGATGTTTTGAAATTGCCAAGTATTATGGTGGTCTTTGCTTTCATAGCTTTCTTTTAACAAGAGTTTTTTTTTTTTCCTTTCTCATTTATTTATAGACTCATTTATTGGATCCAATCTTGGCACTTAGTAAATTGAGGGATTTTTGGAATTCTCTGTAAAATATTAATTATGTAGAGAACTTTTTATTAATATTCAAAATAGTTCTTAGCTTTGACCAAATGTAAATTGATGAGAGGTTAGAAGCTATGAGATGTCTTTTTAAGCTTTACTATGAAGTCCTGGACACTGGTAGTTTGTTATTTTAGGTTTTTTTTTTTTTTTTTAATAGTATTGGCCAGATTAAACATATAATGATAGTTAAACCATTTTGCTTGCTTACTTCCTTATTTGAAGTAATAGTCAATGGGATTCTTTTTATAAGATCTTTTCTAGTTTAAGTATAGCATATTTGTTTACCCATGCTGGAAGAAAAAAAGGAATCCTGATCTGGGCTGGGTAGTCATTTTGACCAGCTTCAAGGGTAAAAAGTACTAGTGAAGAGGTGGGAAGAATTATTTTTCTATCTGATACCATTTGTGTACAAAGGTGGGTGGGTAGCTGGGGGCATACTCAGGGAAGGACTAAGAAGGTGGTGAACATACCCTCATGTTTCTCACAAAAATGGGAGACACACAGGGACTCTCTATAGGTCATATTACATAGCTTCAGCAAAAGGAAAGAATGGCTAATCAATGTGAAGTTGAAGAGATGATCAAGAAAGAGCGGAAGAGAAGTGTGGTCTCCATGCTGATTATCAGGTGACTTAGGCTCATAGAGGTGGCGATGGCAACAGTCATTGTCAAGTGTCTTTCACAATATCCTGATGAAGTTTGGAGTCTTTAGACTGTTGTTCAAGGCCCGTGAGAGGCAATTCCACCTTCCTTTTCTGGCCTCACCTTTCCTTACTTCTTGAACCTTAAGTCTGCTCTGGCTGTTCCCATCTCCTTGCTATTATTACTGGAAGACATCTCACTCTGTGCCCCTTTATGGCATTTCTTCTGCTTCAGATAGTGCTGCCTACATCTACATTTCTTCGTACTCATCTTGAGATTCCCTCGCCTAGCCCCTTCATGGATCGCTCCATCCTGAAAGCTCTGAATGGCTGCATATTTCACTGACCTCCATGGAATTAATTTGGGGTTTTTAGAGTTCCCTGGCACTCATGAAAGATGATGGTTCTACTTCTCTATGTAATTAACAATAAAGCAATATTTAAAATGTAAGCCATGTGAAAGTCAAAGTCACAAAATTAGATTTTTCTTGTTACTATTTAAGTGCTTTTTGGGGGTATATCAGAGTGTTCCAATTTCAGTATTCCTTCTTTACCGGCGCTTAACTGAGGGGTAAATGATTGTTTGCATGTGTGCGATTTTCCTTTGCCTATAGATCCTTCTATATTCCTTTAGATTTTTGAACTCTTTGAGAGAAGACATTGCATCATTACTTTCTTTGTGGCACTTAACACTGTTTTCAGATGAGGTTATAGGGGTGCTGTAATCTTGAACTGCAAATATTTCTCACTATTATTACTCTTAGAAAAGTTAGTGTTCCTCAAATATTTATTGAATGAATAAATGTAAGTAAATGAGTAAGTTGGGAGACATTTGCTGAGGTACCCTCTTTTCTTAAGGAAAAGAGACTTTGACAATAATGGAACCAATAGGAGTGAGCTCCCAAATTCAGCTGGAAAAGAGGTCAGAGTGCTATTTATAAATGCAAAGAGAGGAAACGTTCACAGTAGGCTATTTTGAAACATCTGGTTGTTAGTCTAAAACTGCGACTCAAATTCAGAGAAATGGTCGGGGTATACATTTATACTAAAATTTTAAAATTAAAATATAATGTATGATAAAGTGCACAGCATTAAGTGTAAATCTTAAAATCTTCCTGTTAAACTGCAGTATCATGCTAGTTTTGACCTGAGTAAATTAAAGGTATGTTCAGTGTAGCATGAAATGAAACGGAATCCTGAAGAATGTGTGCTGGTGTTCTTATCAAGAGATCTAAGTGGTCCATGGTCCAGTTCTTCTTTCAGCTGGCCCTGGGCAGAAGCAGCCACCCCACTAGTGGCCCACAGGTGGGAGTCCTCCGCAATGATGCAGGCTTTGGCTTGATTCCTTTCTACTGTCCCCACTTTTGTTCTTGTAGAAGCTTGGCAAGATGAAACCTTTCTGGTTGCTCAAGAATTATGGCTCTCCCTCAAAGATCTGAATTAGAACTGAAAACAAGTTTCAAATGTTAGTCAACTTAAAAATCTAGATGCACAGCTTGAAAGAAAAAGATTTATTGATGCTATGGAGATTATCAAGCACTTAATTATTGAGATTATTATCCAAAACACCTAAACCTAGGTACTACTTGACCTACTAGTAACTTCTCGTAATAAGTCAGTGAATTATCACTCCTAGCCTCCCCCGGATGTGAAAATGGTTATTAAGTTTTAGATTTTGAAAGAGTAGTATTTTTCAGATTGTGCAGTAAATAATTAAAATATAACTTAAAACAATCCTTTCTCCTTGATCCAAGCTGCAGAATGCTTTTGCCCAGGCTCTGGCTATTTTCAGTTCAAACCTTTCCCTCCAGCAGACACTAATTAAATGCTGATTGCTTGCCAGGGACTGTTATCTTTATGCATATTTACTCATTTCACCCTCAAAACAGGCACTATTGTCATTGCTGCTTACCGATGACAGTGGTGAGGCACAGAAAAATGAAAGAACTTTTCCAAGGTCATATAGCTAGCCCATGGCAGACCTGGGATCACTGGTAATCTCTGTGCTCTGGGTCCCAAGTCTAGTCTTCAGGTGAAGTCCTCATTCTCACTAATGTAACCACATCTATATATTGCTAAATTAATAAAACTGTATTTACTGCTGTGTTAGGTGCATTGTAGGTTTATTAGAAGAATAATTTACAGTGCTAATTTAAAAGCATGTAATTTTACCGGGCAGGCAGAAGAATACCAGTCAAACCAAGTGCAGTAATGCAATATATGACCAAATGCAACATTGTTACAAGTGAGTGAGTTATAATAGCCAACATTGATTGCACATTTACAGTTTATGTCAGTTTATATATTTTACTTGTTGAATCCTAACAAATCCTATCAGTATGAGGTATGTTACCCTCATTTTACAGATGAGGAAACCGACCTTCAGGGAAGTTAAATAACTTAGTAAGATACACAGTTAACAAATGGAGAAGGCTGGTTTGGAATTCCAGTTGCCTGACTCTGGACCATGGTGCTTCTGCGTGGGTGGAAGCAGGAATGGAGCAGGCAGGGAAGACTCATGGAGGTGGTGGTCCCTGGTTGTAAGATTTGAATTAGCCTCTAAAGGAAAGGAAAAAAGTCCCAAGCATGTACAGGAAGTTCAGTTTGAATAAAAGCTGAGAAGCTGGCTCAGCCCTTCTCGTCTGTCTCCCTAGCTCCTTGTTGTGCTACACAAACAAAACAAAACAAATCATGTAACATAAAATTTGCCATCTTCACTATTTCTGCGGGTATAGTTGGGTAGTAAGTAATTTCCTTGTTGTGAACTAGATCTCCAAAATGTTTTCATCTTGTAGAACTGAACTTCCACACCCATAAAACAGCTGTCCCCCCAACCCCCCGCCAGCCCATTCTACTTTCTATGAATTGTTCTACTTTAGATACCTCGTAGAAGTGGAATTGTGCTGCATATGTCTTTTTGTGACTGCCTCATTTCACTCAGAATAATGTCCTCAAGATTTATCCATGTAGTAGAATATTGCAGAATTTCCTTTTTAAGGCTGCATAGTATTCAATTGTCTGTGTACACCACATTTTGTTTTTTACCTGTCAGTGAACATTCAGATTGCTTACACTTCTTCTTTTGCCTCACATTTAAAATTAAACTTTTAAGATCCTGGTCTAGTATCTTCTGGAACAATACTCAAGTACTTTCTATTCTAGTTAAGCTGTTGTTGTTTTTATCATCACTATTGCCTGTTCTCGTGGGCAGTGACTACTTATTTGGGTTATATTTGATTATTTGATTTTGACTTCATACCATGGTAGTATATTGTGTCACAGTAGCTGTCTTTCTGCAGTGATAGATGCAAAATACATTTTAATCAGCTAAATTTTAAGTTACCATTGCTATATACAGTAATGTCAAAGGTATTTTCCCATAATTTATGTCATTTTGTCTCAAATCTCACCCTAAGTACAGGTAAATGAGTGTAGGCTTCCATTTGTAACCACTTTGATGGGCACACACCCACACCAACTGAAAAGGTATATAACACTTGAGCTTTCACGACATGGTATATTGAAACAGGATTTTCCCGGTGACTGTAAGTGCTTATGCATAGCTAGAGAGTCAAAGGAAAGGAAAAACATGAAGTGCTTGGTTCCACTCTATTGTTAAATCAGTTATGTGACTATTTGGGGGCATCATGGTTAACAGCACAGGTCATGAAGTCTGATCCTTAGCATTCTGGAATCTATACAGTGTTTATCTGCTGTGTGGCTTTGGGCATGGGACTTTCCTCCCAAGGCAGCTTTGAGGATTAAAGGAGATCCTACACAGATGGTTTGCAAACATCTGCAAATATTGGCTATTATTAGTAGCCTATAAGTCTGGGGGAGAATGAAAGAGGATGGAGGTGTTTTCATGGGTAGGGAGGAGTAGTGGTCAAGGTAGAGAACAGGGCAGGGAAGGTTAGGGCCTGCGGGTGACCACAGTTAAGACAGATGGCCAGGTTGGGGGAACTGGGCTTCCTGTAAGGGATTTAGTGGAGGTAGTGTTGCCACAAGGTTAAATATGTGAATGGGCGGTAGAAGAGAGGGGTGCTAAATGGCCGATTTTTTAGTATTTTTGGCAGCCAAGCACTCAGGCTAGAAAACTAAGTTAGGATTTTAGGCTTTCAACCCTTTGCAGTCTATTTTATACTATGGGATGGAGTAATGTGACAACAAGCACATTTTCTCTAAACCACTTCCTCTTCTGCATGCTTGTGGGGGAACAGTCAAATATCATCTTTATGAATACTTGGAGTTAACATCTTGGTATGAAACTTGTTTACTTGATGTGCGTATACCCTGGTATGTATTTCTTGTGACTATATTGTGTACTGAAGCAAAGGTGGAATTCTGTTACAACCTGTGGCCTGAACTAACTAGTTCAATATGTTATCCATATGGAGCTAACTGGTTTTTAAGGGGTTAGCTATTTCTCCACAGTAAGTTTATTCTCAACTCGAAGTCAGGAACGCTTCCTTCATCAGCTATAGTGCCAGTCATTTTCTGGGGGTAACTGGTTATTTGTAGAGATTTAGAGGAATAAAAACTGTATGTGAGGTTTCTACTTTGGAGATCATTGCAGGGTGTCATAAATCAATTTTCCTATCTACTGGTGCCATTCAATCATTATGACCAGCAAAAGCATTTTTTCCACACATTTCTGGGTTTCCCCTAGGAGATAGTTCCACTCCATTAGGAACCACTGTTCTGGAATACAGTAAACTGTTATTGTTCTTCAAATCAGTAAGACTTGTACTGATAACCTTGAAAGTTTCATTATTCATGTGGCAGCTTAATTCCATTTTTATTTGGTAGATATTTTGTAAGGTTCCTTTCGGTTTTGTGATCCTGTGATGGTTAAACCTATTTTGACACATTTGTGGTTTCTAAATATTCTAAGGTTATGTTTCTGATTTTAAAAAGGTGTGCTTTAAAAAATGGGTTAAAGTTATGACTGAACTTTATGGTGCTACTTTTTTCCCCCTCCCATAAGATATGAGAGTTAAGCAAATGGGATTCCAGAAGTTGTGAGCACTGAATACTTTAATGGCTTCGTGGTTTTCAAGAAGTGACCCATGGTTTTCAGTTGTTTCTTTCCTAGCTCAACTAGACCCACTGGTAGTGGGTGGAGGGGAGTGGCTCAGTGTGGTGGCTTACCTTACTTGAGGCACTGGGAGTGGGAAAGCGGTCCCAACCCATGAATTTTTAAAAACCCCACAAGTGGGTTGGAATACTTCCAGATGACCTCCTGCTAACCTCCAACTCCTAATTTGAACATCTTTTTTTAGTGGGTGACAGATTGGAGAAATCTATATGTGAATCCTGTCTCTGCTTCTGGCAAGTTTGGTGACCTAGACACAAGCTTTAACACTATGTGTGTTTTACACTTTCTGTTTTAAATCATCTGAAATCTGGGAAGAAGTCATTCAGCAAATATTTATTGATTCGTACTATATGCCTGACAGTGTTCCAACATAAAGGCTAGAGCAGTGAACAGTACACAAGATCTCTGCCCTCTTGGAACAGTCCACAGATACGAGGTCATAACAGAACCATAAGATAGAGTAAGAGTAAGGAACAGTGAGGCACAAGGCCGCTGGTATGCATGGGGGGAGTAGGGAAGACCTCTCTGAAGTGGCCACATTTGAGCAGAGACCTGCTAATGTGATGGTGTGAGCCATGGGTGTTGAGTTGAGAAAGCAGATTTGAAGGAGCTGTAAGGGTGAGAAGTGAGCTCATGAGATGGGAATAAAACTGAGGCCCGCTTGCTGGCAGCTGAGTGATGGAGTGGACAGCCAGGGAATATATGAAGTTGGAAAGTCCCAAGGCGTGATGTGGTGTGACTTTTGTTATAAAATGAATCCTTCTGGCTGCTCTAGTGAGACTGTACTATGTGTGTATGGGGGGGTGGGGGGCAGGACAGAATCAGGGATATGAGTGAGGAAGCTGTTGTAGTGGTCTGATGGACAGGATGGTGGCCTGGATGAGGCTGTGAGCAGAAGTGGGGAGAAGTAGTTGGTTTAGGATGGAATACCAAGGATGAACTCAATAAAACAATAAGATTGTGTGTTATTAAGTGATAGCCAAGCCCGGCATGGAGCAGAGAGCCCTAAATACTACTTCCCTGTTACTTCCTCTTGAAAATTGGTTGGGATAGGATGGGCAAATGTAGAACCACATCTGTAATGCCAACTATTTGTACGTTCCCTAACATGTACTACATATACATCATGCACTATGTTTATAAACAAATAACTTGAGTGGCATTTATTGGGCAGCTTATATGGGCTGGTCATCATCTTGGCAGAGTTATTAGTTTATTATGGGATAATAAATAATTATAATAGCAAACACTTAGCTTTTCTGTGTGCAGTTGCTCTAAATGCTTCACAACAGACATATGAAATAGGTATTATTATTTTTACTCCTATTTTCCTGATGAGGGGAAACTGAGGCCCAGAAAGGTTAAATACTTGTTGAGGCTCACAAAACAAGTAAGTAAAGGAACTAGGATTTGACTCAAGGTTTCCAGCTCCAGAATTTTGATTTCATACTGCACTATCCCACTTCTGTAGGTTACTATGCAATGAATCGAATATGATTAAATGCTTAAGAAGTAAATGCTGCAGGAGTACAGAGAAGAGAGTTTTTTTGTTCAGTAGAGAAGTTGTAAAGGAAGTGGCATTTGAGTTAGACTTCAAAGAATGGGAAAGATTTCAACTGCGGGGAGATGATGATAGGGATGGAAATAATTATAACGATGGAAATGTGTGTCTACTAAGCACTTAACATGTAGTAAGCACTGTTTTAACAATCTTCTTCAGTATGGAGGTACCTTTGAGTGTTTCCATTTTATGGATATGGAAACCGATACACAAACGTGCGTATGTTGGGGTGCCTGGGTGGCTCAGCTGTCTGCCTTTGGTTCAGGTCATGATCCCAGGCTCCTGGGATGGGGCCCTGCATCCGGCTGTTCCCTCTCCCACTCCTCCTACTTGTGTTCCCTCTCTCGCTGTCTCCCTCTGTCAAATAAATCTTTAAAAAACAAAAACAAAACATACCCCCATATGCCTGTGTTTATACTGCTAGGAAGCAGAGAAGGTGGGTGGGGTTTGCGTCTGCCACCAGACCGATGGGCGGTGGGTTAGGAGGGACATTCCCTCCTAGGCAGGGGAGAGTGATGAGCTTAGGCTCAGGTGGGAGGTATAAAGTATATTTGGTGAACGTGAGGAATTTAAAATTGTAAAATTTTCTTGCACATCTCTGGGCTTCCTTGGGTGTGTTACAAGTACAGATTTCTGGGCCAATTATCAGCCATTGTTGCTGTACAGAAGACCCACAGACCAGTATCGTGGAGAGCCGCTGACCTAGGTCACAGCATCCATGCCAGTGTGCCCAGGTGCGGGCCAGAATACAGAGTAGCATTTCAAGGAGTGTGCACATGGTAGCCTTTGATGGAATGGGCCTGTCCGTCTCCTTGCATCACATGCATATGGGGTAGAAGCCTCTGCAGAAAGAACTGGCTCTGTGACCACCCTTGAGTGGTCAGATAGTTAAAAAGTCTGGTGACTGGAGGATGGAGCTGACTGTAGGCTTTGTGGGAGGGAGCCTCTTTCAAATCCTGAAAAGGAATAAAGTTCCTGTTCAGCATGCAGAATGATCGCAGAGAGGTGATTTTGGGTATTTGGTGTATCCGTCCTTGATTCAGCCACCCAGGAAGTGTATGTGTATACTCCAAGGGAAGGAAAGGGCACTATGCATAAAGAATACATACACACACACCACGAAACTAACATAATGGGGCTCTCAACCACTTCTACTCCTACCGTCCTCCCCTGTCTCTTAAACATGTCTGAAGCAAGCATTCTGCAGAGTTCTAGGATTCCAGTTTTACATGTATATGAAGAAAGGAGGGATCCATTGTATTTTAAGAGGTTGAAAGGAAGCCTTTTCAGAGGTGATAATACCTGCCTGCCTATTCAAAATTTTAAATTGGGCCTAGGATTTTCCCAAATGTTCAGATTTGCAGGCAGATGGAACATATGCCAGAGGCATGGGGCTATTAAACAGTTTGTTGCTTCAGGAAAGATAATTAACAATAATGAGCTAAAGTGAGCGATGATGCTGGTAGAATGTTTGGCATGGTTGAAATTGAGACTGGAGCTAGTCCATGCAGTAAATAATGGGAGATATGATATCTGCACATAGTTGCTGTTTACATCAATAGTAGCTGCTATTATTGTCATTATTAGACTGAGACCAGACTGTGGTAGGACGTGGTAACAAGCTTGGACTTTATCCTATTGAGGATGTGGAGGGATGTGCTAAATTTGGATTTTCCGTAGCTCACTGATACATGGAGACCGTGCTGAGGTATTTGTTTAGAGACTGTCATAATCCAGGCAAGAGATCTAATGAGCATCTGAACCATGGCAGGGGCAGTGAAGACAGAGGAGTGTATTAGTCAGTTTGGGCTGCTGCAACAAAAATACCACACACTGTTAGGCTTTAACAACAACAAAAAGACATTTCTTTTTCTCACAGTTCAGGAGATGGGGAAGTCCAAGACCAGGGTGTTAGCCAATTTGGCAATAGTTATTTCTATTTGTGATGTGCAAAAAAAAAAAATTAGATAATGTATTTATAAAATAGTATAGATAATGTATAGAGCAAGAGTGGTATATCTGAGCATTAGTTTTGTACATAACGTTGGGGTTTAGCTTTTTTTTTGTCTTGACATTTTGTTACATTGAGTGTGACAGAGGGACACCTTATTGTCAAAGTCATTTCCTGCCTTGCATCTCTTGTTTGTATTCTTATTTCTGTGCTCCTGCAGTGCTGCCTGAGTGCAGTATGTGCTTTCCCTGTTTTCACATACCTGTGTATCAGTGTTTGCTGATATTTTTAAAGGATCGAGGCAATGGCTTTTGGGTGACTGGCAGATAAGACTTGCGGTATCTGAGTTGTGCCTTTTGGAGAGCTATTTTGATTTGTGATTTCCAGAGACATTGCATCAACACTTGTTCAGATCAATTTACCTAGGTGGGGCGTGTCTCCTTTTGTTATTTCAGCATGTATTATGCATGTTCTGTATTTTTTTTTCTTTTTATTGAAGCATAATATCCAGAAATGTGCACATATCCTATATTTTCACAAACTGAACACAGTCATATGAACAGCACCTAGATGAATTGACTTTTTAAAAAAAATTTAATGATGTTGTTTGGGAGAAAAATGAACCTACATGAATCTGCTGCTTAAAAAGGAAAATGTGACCTTTAAGCTTTTTCCTTTTCCTTTTTTTTTTTTTAAAGATTTTATTTATTTATTTGACAGAAAGAGATCACAAATAGCCAGAGAGGCAGGCAGAGGGAGAGGGGGAAGCAGGTTCCCTGCTGAGCAGAGAGCCCAATGCAATGCAGGGCTCTATCCCAGGACCCTGGATCATGATCTGAGCTGAAGGCAGAGGCTTAACCCACTCAGCCACCCAGGTGCCTCTCCTTTTACTTTCATATTAATTTATTTCCTGTTATCTAAATATTTAAGAATTACCTGGTCTTGTATACCAATATTGTACATAAAATGCTATTGCTTTTTTTTAAAAAAAATTTTTTTTTTGAGAGATAGCACAGGAGCATGGTGATGGGGAGTGACAGAAAGAGAGGGAGAAGCAAACTCCCCACTGAGCAGAGCACCAGATGTGGGGCTTGAACCCAGAACCCTGAGATCATGACCTGAATGGAAGGCAGATGCCTGACCAACTGAGCTACTCAGGTGCCCCAAATGCTACTGCATTTTTGAAATGAAAACTCTTGACCTGAGAAATATGTTTAATTGTGCTTTTTAGAAAATGTTTAAAAGAAGAAAATTGTTCATAACTAGTTACTGTTAAAAGAGAAATTATCTAAAATTTGGAAGTCAAAAGAATATTCTTTCAATGCCTTGCGTGGGGGTGTTGTTTAACAGGCTGAGCCTAAGGGTATTTAATTCTCATCCTGTGTTCTACTTTCTATTTACTGTTTAGTTCGAGCCCTGAATGGGGAAGTTATCCGTTAAATCTAACCTACCTATCTTAGTCTAACACTTAAAAAAAAAAGTCTTTTCTAATGGGCTGTCTAAACTTGTTCCCATGATTGCTCCTGGAACTAGCCTTACCATCTTACTGGTTCCCTCATTAATTAAAAGGTTGAATAAATTATTTGACACATGTTCATTTTGTATTTGTGGGAAAGTCATTTTTTACCTTCTTTGAAAATCATTATTGGATACTACCATGGCATTTCTGTCCTGTACTTTCACACTCTTCCTAGGAATTGACTTCCGAGGGCATGTAGATTCTAAATTCTGAGTGAACTGAAGTATCCTCATTTCTGTTGCATTTCTTCAGAGAAAGTTTATAAGATATAAAACTAGATTTTAATAACTAAAATGCCCTAATAAATTAATATTCTCTCTCTCTCTTTTTTTTTTGCAGGCTTAAGGCACATAAAACATTCACTGTGAAGAAAATAACATTTTGAGACATTTTTCTGTCGCAAGTGATAGAGGGAAAACCAATACAGAAGTGTTCTCTCTTATGTGTGTACCTCATTGTACTGCTTTTGATATGTTAGCTTAGTAATGAAGCCACCATTATGTCCTCAGTCAGTGAAGTAAATGTTGATATTAGAGATTTCCTAATGAGCATTAATTTGGAACAGTACCTCCCACGCTTCCGCGAGTTCGGTTTGAATACTGTGAAAGACTGTGCCGCAGTAAATGACAATGTGCTACACAAAATTGGAATATCACCTACAGGACACCGGAGGAGGATACTGAAGCAGTTACAGATAATCTTGTCAAAAATGCAAGATATTCCCATATATGCAAATATCCATAAAACAAAGAAGGACGATGAGACTTCAGAGGATCGCCACACTCCATCTTCTGGTCAGAATACCTCCACAGAACTTTCTGATACGGGTGGTGTGCAGGCATCTAGCCCGACGCAGTGCGAGATTGTTACCAAAAATCTTGATCGAAATGACATTGAAAATACCCAGTCTCTTGAATCAGAGGATAATCTGTCTCTTCTTAAACACAACTTTCCCATTCCAGAAGAGGAACCACACCTGGATTTGAGTTCTTTCCAACATACTTTATTTGGTCATGAGAATATTAAAATGGAATCTTCGGTTATAGAGAAAACTACGGATTGCGCAGTTGAAGAACAACAAACAAAAAGATATGATGTGATCTCAGAAAAGGCTAGCAAGCTTCCTGATGTAGATCCTGAATGCCTTTCTACCCTTGGCTGTTCAATATCAGAGGCAAATTCTGGAAATGGAACTAATGGTTTATCAGAAAGATCACCACCACCCCAATTCTTTCAATTTCAGGGAGAAATGGTTGTAAATGATTTGTATGTTCCATCATCTCCAATCCTAGCACCTATGAGAAGCCATAGCAAGTTGGTTTCAAGACCATCTCGGTCTTTTCTGCTGAGACATCGTCCTGTGCCAGAAATTCCAGGGTCAACAAAAGGAATTTCAGGAAGGTAAGAATTTTTATGGTGAACTGTAAGTATTCAATTTGGGGGAATTTAGTTACCTTTAATACATATTTTTAGTGTTTATAAATTTGACTTATGTTAATTTACCTACTTAACCAACCTTTGTGTTCTTCTTTTAAAACTAGAACATGCCATTTCTTTTACATACTATTTCCCAGAGTCTGTTTCCAACTTAGAACTGCCGGGACTCTTTAGTTTTCTCCCATGTGATTGGGGGAAATTCTCTTCAATTTTACCTTCCCATACTTTCCCTCACAGCTGTATTCTATTCTTCCACAAGGGCAGTTCTCACACTGAAATCGCTGATTCTGTCTTCCCGGTGGATTCTTTGTTCTCTGGCGGGGACAGCCTTTCTAATGTGTGTATTTCTACTGCCTGACACAGTGCGTTGGCATGAATTAATAAGTCAGGACACATCTAAGGAGCTCCTGCTTGGGTGCTGGGCACTGCCCTGGGGGGCAAAGGAGGTAGGGAGGAATAAAGTCGCTTGATTTGTAGCGTAGGAAACGGATATAAGAAACATGGTCACAGTACAGTGCGAAACCAGGTTCCCTCACACCGGAATTCTGAGGAGGGGCCCCCAGCATGTTGGGTTCGTAGTCCTTTGAGGTAACTGCCGGGTTTAAGAGCTGACTTAACAGCAGAGAGAGATTTCATCCCTTTCTCAAAGCTATACCTAAAATAGTTGTGGTTTTCTCCAGGGTTGTGGTGGGATGTTTTTTCACTAAAAGCTAACACTTGTCTCTGCTGGGAGTCTTGAGGTGCTTCGACTGTTAACTGCTGTGGCACCAAATGCAATTACGGATTTCCTGCACAGGCTCTCGCCTGGCATTTCTTCAAGATCCTCCTTCCTGCGTGCATCCACTCTGTCCCTACTGCTGGTACTTTTGCCCTTGGGCATCTGTGGTGATTATTGTGCAAGATCCCGGTTGTGTTTGCAGGAGGAAATGTGGTGGTTTAGTATTTGCCAAAGAAAATGTGGCCATTTACAGGACTGTTCCTTTAGAACTTCTCATTAGAACATAAACTCTTTGAGGGCAGAGAGCCTTGCTAGTGCCAATAGCGATGTCTACTCTTTCCTGGGAAATCAGTAGTAATAGTGTCATTTATTAAACACCGTAGTTTTTAGTTTGGTTTATAATTTTCCGTCGGTTATCGAAATCTCACAGTGGCCCTGTGACACAGGTATTATTCATCCACATTTTTATGAGGTAACTGGGCCTCAGTTCATTTTCTAGGATCACATGACTGGTAAACTAGGGTTTCATTCCAATACATCAGACTCCAGAGCCCACACTCGCTTTCTTAAGTGCTCATTTAGTAAATATTCTTAAAAATGTTGATTGCATATAGGAGACTTGAAGTATTAGTTATACCTGTAGAAGGTGACCAGTTTTTGCATGACACTTCAGTTTTAAAATGTTCTGCTAATTTTAAACAAAAGAAGATAACTGAGAAGGGTTTGCTATGAGTACACACATTAAAAGTGTTTCTTTACCAAAAAAAAAAAAAAGAAGAAGAAAAAAGTGTTTCTTTGCCAGAACAGAATCCTTTTTGGGAGTCATAAGGATAACTTCAGATAAGAAACATTTGGCTTAAGTTTTAAACAAGATGTGCTGTTTTCCATACATTTTTGAGTATATTTTGGTGTTTATTCAGTTGTAAGTAAGTTGCGTATCACATGAAAGGCTTGTAATTTACATTATTTGTGAGTATGAGTCTTTGAAGATGAGAATTGAAATAATGTTAAAATTATTCGTGAATAGCTTAGTACTAGTTGCTTCATAGCCCTGCCAGATTACCCCTTGTGACCTTTTTTCTCTGATTATGGCAGTAAATGGTACCTATGCATCTATGGTGCTCATATCATAACATGAGAAAGTAAACAATCATTTTCAAACTGCACTGTGTTTTTCCTTGTGGTCCTGGCTGAATTGCAAATAATAATTTTGCAAGATTTTAAAAATGTTATAATATGACTTTAAAACTGAAGATTATATAACCTGAGATTGTAATCAGATAATACCTAAATGATATCTTAGCATATTTCTTGATGTACCAAATAAGAATATTTTTTTGTGGCCAATGCTTGTAACGTAATTCCTTTACTAGTTAAACATTTCATGTATCTGTTAAAAGGCATAGATGTTGGATGTGTTATCCTGGTGTGAGGCTCGGCGTGCCCTGTGTTTCTCTCTCCCTGAACACGAATTCCTCGGGCTGCATTTTCCCTCCTGATTTATCTGACACAATTGACTCCTGATCAGATGGGTTATCTTTATCCTTTCCTTGAGTTTTCCCTGAATTCCTCCTGCTCCTAATCTTGGAAAGGCTGGACTGTGTGGGGTACGCTCAGTGAACCCCAGAAGCTCTCTAATCTTGAAGAACCAATGCTTCCCTCATCAGCTTCACCTGGAAGTCTCCCTTGGAGGCCTCCAAGCGGAGAGGGAGTTCTAGCATCTTGCCCTTTCCCCGGGGGAGCCTCTGAATGTTTTGAGGGAAGGGAAAATAAGCAAAGATGGGGGGAGGCAGATGATAGGCAGGGCTCTACTGTGATTAGAGGACATCTGCTACAATTTAAGACTGAGGTACACTATGTTGACTGAGGGCCCTTTAAAAGTGTGAATTATAAGCCTGTAGTCTCCAGGCCTCTTTGAAGTTTTTATCGATAATAGATAGCAATCTTCGGTATTTTTCGTTAGATATACATAGACATGATATGGACATTAAAAGTGTCCTATTACATGGTAAAGTACTCGTTACATGGGTAACACTTTAATGTTGAAATATACATTAGCAGGAAATGTACAAAAAAGTAATAAGCAATTGTTGGGTACATTGAAGAGGAAAAAGTACGGAAACTCATCCTGTCTTTCTCACGTTCAGGAAAAACTGCACGTTTCATGTTATAGCGGAAAAATGCTTAGCAATCCAAAAATTCGTGATTTTCTTTTAAAATACCTTCCTATAAATTCTTTGAAAAAAATAGGCTGGTTATTTCAATATTTTCAAAATTTTGACTTCATCTAAATAACAAATCGAAATTTAGTTCATGGTTTGATCTATTCTTAGAGGATGATGATGTGTCTGCTCCATACTTTTTATAAGTAAAAAGACATTAGGTTTGTACTTTTTTATTTTTCAGGCACCACTTTGTTTGCAAAAATATATAAAATTTTTAAGTTTTTGCCTAAATTATAGTTCACCAATCGTGTAGTATTAGTTTCAGCTATATGATACAGTGATTCAGCACCTGCATACCACACCTGGTGCTCTTCACAGCAAGTGCACTTCTTCTCAGTCCCCATCACCTGTTTAACCCAGCCCTCCACCCACCTCCCTGCTGGTAACTGTCAGTTTGTTCTCTGTTAAGAGTTCTCAGTTAAGAGTCTGTTTCTTGGTTTCCCTCTCTTTCTCTTTCTATTCCCCTTCACTCCTTAGTTTTGTTTCTTAAGTTCTACATATGAGTGAAATCATACGGTATTTGTATTTCTCTGACTGACTTGTTTAGCATAATACTCTCTAGTTCTATCTGTGTCCTTGCAAATGGCAAGGCTTCATTCTTTTTTATGGTTGACTAATATTCCATTGTGTGTGTGTATACACACACACACACACACACACACACACACACACACACACACCACATCTTCTTTATCCATTTGTCAGTCACAGGACCCTTGGGCTCGTTCCATAATTTGGCTATTGTAGATAATGCTGCTATAAATATCGGGGTCCATGTGTCCCTTTGCATCAGTATTTTTGTATCCTTTGGGTAAATACCTAGTAGTGCAGTTGCTGGGTCGTAGGGTAGTTCAATTTTTAACTTTCTAAGGAACCTCTGTTTTCCAGAGTGGCTGTACCAGTTTGCATTCTCACCACCAGTGCAAGAGGTTCTCCTTTCTCTACATCCTTGCCAACACTTATTTGTTCTTGTGTTCCTGATTTTAGCCATTCTTTTTTTTTTTTTTTTTAGCCATTCTGACAGATGTGAGGTGATAGCTCTTTGCAGTTTTGTTTTATATTTCCCTGATGAGTGATGTTGAACATCTTTTCATGTGTCTGTTGACCATCTAGATGTCTTCTTTGGAAAAATGTTTATTCATGACTTCTGCCCATGAAAAAATACATTTTGAGAATAATGATGTGGATTTTTGTGTTGCAGTCCTTCTGTAATTATCATTATCCTTATCCTAAGGACGTTTTTTGGAACTTCTTGGATTGAGACTTAATTATCTGTGTATTGTAAATTTCACATTCTTGGTCTGTAGTTAATACATTCTCATGTTTTCTGAAATCAGATTTGTATGTTTTAGTTAGATATTATGTAACCTCAAGAGTTTTAAACTGATGCCTAATGATTGTAGTTTTCTTTTGAATTGAGTTCTATAATGACTTGTAGTTAGTCTGTTATGAATTGCAAAAATTGCATTTTTTAAAAACATTCTGTGAAATGATGGTCCATATACAGTGTGTAATTAGTTTTTGGTGTGGCTGCCTCCTTTAAGTAACAGGTAAGTATAGATCCTCAAGGGAGCTCTTTAACATTAATTAACCTTTATAGCACTACTTTTCTTGGTAATTTTAGGGATTAAAACATATATGAAAAAATAACGTCTGTAGGCATGCTTAAGATCCACTTTAATAATCAGAGGGTTTTTTTTTTTTTGCAACTTGGTGTTTTACTTAATATTATTTTTGAGATTTGTCCACGTCGATGCACATATTTTATGCAATAACTGCTGCATAGTATTTTATTAGAAAAAAAACCCCTACAATTTATTACCTGACTAGGTTGTTGACATGTTTTCTCTGTCACAAATGAAAAATGTGATTACTTTTAAGGACTTTAAGAAACAAATGTGCGTATAACGTTTCTTGGGAGGACCAACCATTTTTTTTCTCTAATAAAAATAATAATTTGTTCATTCATACTGAGTGTTTATATTGTGAAGGGCACAAGTTAAATTTTTTAAAAGCATTTTCTCATGAATACTCATAATATTCCTAGGAAGAAGGCCTTGTTTTTATTCCCCTTCAATAAATGAAGCCAGGCTCAGGACTGTTAGATAACTTGACCAAAGTCACAAAAGCGTAATTAACAAGAGAAGAGGGTAACTACTGCCTTTCTGTATGGATTTTTAATTTTGTAAATCAACCATGCTTTATATTTCAAATTTAAAAGCAGTCTACAGTTTTTAAGATCAATGGTGGGAAATCAGTAGGGCAGAAAGAGACAGAAATGAGGAAGGAGTGTGCGCTTTTGCCTCTTGTTAGCTGTGGGACTTGGGCTGGGAGAGCCTCTATTCTTTATTGGTGGGATTAGGCACCAGGTCGTACCTCATAGGGCTATTATGAGGATGAAAGATGAGATGCAGATATATAAATTCCTAACATAATGCTTTGGGCATAGTACGTATTAGAACATAAAATAGCTTGTGATAATTTATTCATGGATAAATGCGACTATAAGTTACTGATAATTGATTTTCAAAACAGCTTTTTTTCTGTATTGAGCTAATCTTTAATCAACAGTAGATCAAATGAAGTTTGTTGATTCGGTAATTCCTTGCAGGTGGATATTTAGTATAAGAATTAAAATCACAAGCATTCTTCTTTACATTTCATATAGCTGATAGTAAAACCAGCAAAATATAATTTAAAACACCACTAGTAGATACAGTGGTGTGGTAATTATTTTAATTAATTATTAGAATAATTAAAATTATTCTAATTCTTTTTTAAATATGTTTTCAGTATACGTAAGATATGTTAACTTTTCATTCTTTTTATTAAATATTATATAATTTTCTTTTTTGGTTTTGTATTTAAGACACATTTGTGTACTCAAAGGTTCCAAAAGTTTTCTTATGTGTATTTCCAAATGTTTTAGAGTTTTAGCATTGACTTGTAGGTCTAAACTCCATTTCAAGTTAATTTTGGTAAATGATATGAAGTAATGGTTGGTATTCATGTCTTTTTTTCCTTTGAGATAACCATTTGTTCCTGCAACACTTGTTGAAAAGACTATCCTTTCCCTATTGAATTGCCTTGATATCTTGTTCAAAAACTGGTAGACCATAGATGTGTGGGAGATATGTGGTATTTTTATTCTGTTCCATTAATTTATGTGCTTATCCTTTTACCAATAACACATTGGTTTGATTGCTATAGGTTTAGATTAAATATTGAAACTGTTTAAATCCTTCAGTTTGTTCTTTTAAATATTTATTTGGACCATTCCAGGTTTTTTATATGTGCATGTAAATTTTAGAGTCACTTTGTCACTCTCTATATAAAAGCTCACTGAAATTTTGTTTGAACTTATGTTGACTGTGTATATCAATATTTGGAGAATTGATATCTTAACAATATTGAGTCTTCCAATCCATTAACATGGTATATCTATTTATTTTTGTCTTTAATTTTTCAGTGTTATATGGTTTTCATTGTGCAGATCATGTTTTGATCTATTTACCCCTTAGTATTTCGTATTATGGGTATTAGTATAAAAATTGTACTTCAAACTATTTTTCCAGTTTGCTCAATGCTAGTATTTAGAAATACTATTGAATTTGTTAACGTTTTCCCTTCTTGTGGGACCTTGCTAGACTTACTTGTTAATTTGGAAATCTTTTTGGAAGGTTCCTTAGGATTTTCTACTCAATAGAGACTTTCTGCTTATAAAAGATCTTCCTTTTTCCAATGTGCATGCCTTTCTTTCTTTTACTTACATTGCTCTGGTGGGGACCTCTGAAATAATATGAATGTATGTGTTGAGAGCAGACCTCCTTGTCTTTCTCTTAATCTTAAGAAAAACCATTCAGCCTTTAACATAAATTATGGTGTAGGTTTTCCATAAATGCCATTTACTAGGTTAAGGAAGTTTTCTTCCTTTCCTCGTTTACTGAGAGTCTTTGTCATAAATGGTTGTTAAATTTTGTCAATTGGTTTTTCTGGATCTATTGTTACGAGAATGTGACTTTTCTCTTTGATTTTTTCTTCATTTGGTGAATTACATTGATTTATCCCATGTTAAATCAACTTTGCTCTCCTGGCCTAAATCTCACTTGGTTATAATATATTATTTGTATAGGTTGTTTGATTTGATTTGCTAATATTTTGTTAATGAGTTTTGGATCTGAGTTCATGAGGCATATTTCTCTAATAGTTATCTGTAGCTTTGCTTTCGACTGGCTTTGTATCTGTAATACTGACCTTGTGGAATGAGTTGGGAAGTAGTCTCTCCTTCCCTATTTTCTGAAAAAGTTTGTGTATTATTTCTTCTGAAATGTTTAGTGGAATTCACCAGTGAAATGTTCGGCTAGGGTTTTTTGTGGGTAGGTGACTAGTTAGTAAATTCAGTTTCTCTAATAGAGGGATATTAAGATTTTTGTATTCTTTATTATATTTGATAATTTATGTCTCAGAGAATTTTTCCATTTCATCTAAATTGTTGAATTTATTGGCATAAAGTTTTTTTCCTAATAATCTGTAAGTATCCCTTTAATGTTTGTAGCATTTATAGTGATGTCTTCTTTCATTCCTGATACTGGTAGTTTCTCCCTTGCTTCTATTTTCCTTCCCTGAGGTTTATCAGTTTTATCGCTCTTTTTGAAAAACCAGCTTTAGTTACAATGATTTTAAAATTTTGTCTATATTTTATTTCACTGGTTTCTATTCTTTTTTTATATCCTTGCTTGTAGTTACTTGGGCAGATATATATTTTAAGAGACATTAGGGGCACTCTTGATCCTTACATTTAGATGGAAAAATA
>CM052800.1:25573793-25779693 GCA_028533885.1 Nasua narica | reverse complement strand
ATAAGAAGCGCTATTAATGAGATCCAATCCAATCTAAATAGTCTAACAGCTAGAGTTGTGGAGACAGAGGATAGAATTAGTGATCTAGAGGACCAAGTGGTTGAGATGAGAGGCCAAGAGGAGAGCTGGAACAAACTGCTCAAGAATCATGAGAACAGAATTAGGGAAATAAATGACAACATGAAACGTTGCAACGTCAGAATCATTGGCATCCCAGAGGGGGTAGAGAAGGACAGAAGCCTAGAAGATATTGCTGACCAAATTCTACATGAGAATTTCCCCAATCTGGGGAATGGAGCAAGTGTTCATGTCCTAGAGGACTCTTCCATATAGTAGTGCATATTCATTGCAAAGCTGTTTCCACAGTGTTTTCTTTCTCTGTCATTATTATTATGTTGGATTCTAATTAATTTACCTGAAATCTTTTTCTCCCAGGACAGCAAATTTTTTGAGAAAAGTCTTGTGTATTTTCATACTATGCTCATAGAGCCAACAAATCTTTGACTCAATATTGTAAAGCTAATGACAAAAAAACCCTACATAAATACTGAGATCTAGTTAGAAAATTAGTTTCTCACAAGGGTATGGCTAGCAGTTTGAAATTCCAGTGTGCATACTAGCATTGGGCAACTGTATATTCATTTACTTTTGTGAATTATAAATGTGAGAGGCAAATGTTTATAAAATCCAGTGAAATCTCTTTTAAGGCTACTGAGAAAAACATTTTTGGAATTTAGCCATTCTGTTTAATTAAAATCAAATATATTTTCAATAGTAGTTTTTTCTCTTCAGAAGAATGTATGTTTCTATAACTAATCCTTTACTCAAGATAGTAATTTACCTATTTTTGCTTATCTGTTTTAATTTATCTATTTCCCCCCTTTGCTTTAAGCTATTTCCGTGAGAGAAGAAATGTTGCTACCTCAACTGGTAAGTCTGACAAAGGAAAGGGAGTCTCCACATTTAAAGTCTTTGTAAAAAAATAAATAAATAAAAAATAAATAAAGTCTTTGTAAATTAGCACTCATTTTACAGTCCTGTGTCAAAATTGTGATTAAAAAAAAAGCAGCTCACCTGTGGAATAGGGAATAATGGGAATAACTGTCTGCTAGGGTTCATAATACATCAGATGCTTTTAGAAATGAGTGAATAAAAGATAGTAATATGTACTCAGACTCCTGAAAACCTGCACATATTAATGTAAAAAGATTTTTTGTGCCTGGCTTCATTTATCATTAGCCACAGTAGAAGGCATTTAACTAAATTAAGTGGTTTCTGACAGTCTGAGCTACAGAACATAGATTTATGGAAGGTAATTTTACCGTGGTAACTGGAAAGGGCTGACATTACTTTGGTAAATTGATTATTGACAAGGGCTTTTCTTTCTTTTTGAAAATTCTGCTTGTATAAGTTCATGAACATTCTTCTTAGCAATAACAAACACTTGGTTACTGACCCTTTAAAAAAATTTTGCCATAACAAAATGCAAGTGTTGAGAATTCTTTCTTGTAGATCTCTGTAATTCAAGGACAGTGGAAATTCTCTTGAAATAACTTATTTACAGATGTGTTAGTGGCTGTGATGTTAGATTATATTAAGTGGATTCTGGTATTTTGAGTGATATAATAACTAACTGTTATGTTAGTGAACTTCTAATAATTAAGTTCTTGAAAATTATACATCTAATACTAATTTTCTGCCATTAATACTATTCTCTTATTTAGGAATTAACATTATAAATGGCATTTTGACTATTTGCATTGTGTGTGGGATATGTGCTTAGTTATGTTAATGTGGATCTTAAGGGTTAGCAGGGACATATATGACACATCACACTTTAGTAAAATGTGTCTTTGTGGTGAAGTAAGAGGCATACACAGCAAGTTCTATATCAAGACCATAGGAGGAGTTGATTGGGGGTGAAAATCATAAGCATATTTTTGGACTCTCAGAATAAAGCTTAAGTTGTGATTGTTATAAAATAATTAAACACGCTTAAAAAAAATTTTTCACATTATTCACATCTTTTCATTCTCATCCTATCATTTCCCCAGAAGATTCAAATGAGGAAAATTCATCTTCCATTTTTCCTTATGGAGAGACCTTTCTCATCCAGAAACTAGAAAATTCCAAGGTTAGTCCCATACATTTTTTCATATTCAGGTCTTTGTTCTTCTGTCTATATTTGCCTCTTCATTTTCCTTTAAAGTGTTTGAAGAATGTGTTATATTGAAGAAAGACATTTCCAGTCAGTAAAATTCTGCTCAGTAAAATCATGGTAAATGTGTATCTTTAAATATATTTCGCAAAAACATGTTCAGTTTCAGGAATCCAGGAGGGTGGGTTTTCAGAATTTTCCAACTTTCAGATTTTTCCAAAAGATAAGTTACTTTAAAGACAAACCCCTGGAGAAAGAAAAAGCAAACAAACAAAAATCCCCTCAATTTTTCTTTGCCTTATACCCAAATGTCTACTTCTAACTATTTATACATCTTGATTATTCAGTTTATCACTTAACCTTTCCTCTTGTACTCTTTTGTATTTTATTTCTTGGTCACAATAGAAGAGAAATTGGAAGACAAAAAGTGGCAAAGTAAAAGTGAATAAAATTTTTTTTTGGTTGGCATCTTCTGTTTTTCTTGGTTGAAATGACGAATTATTAATGATTTAAATATAATATTGAAAAAAGCATCAAAAGACTTCTTTTAATTAGTCTCCCTAATTAAGTTGTTTTTACTGAAAATTGATCTAAGCAGTTAGACATTTGTGTAAAAAAACTCAGGTATTGTGTATATTTGTAGACTATTGCTTTCCTAATAAAAGTATATATAAAAAATTCTAAAAATATATATATATATGTATTTTAATAGAAGAGGTCTATAAAGAATGAATTTTGGACCCATGAAGAAGTACTCAAAGGGGAAACAACTACTGAAAGAAACTCTTTTCTCATCAAATCAAGGTATGAGGTCATGATTGATGATAATTAATCCTTTTGAATAAAATGTTATGAGTGTTGACTTCTTGCTTATACTATATATATTTTTAAAGATTTTATTTATTTATTTGACAGAGAGAGAGATCACAAGTAGTCAGAGAAGCAGTCAGAGAGAGGGGGAAGCAGGCTCCCCGCTGAGCAGAGAGCCCGATAAGGGGCTCGATCCCAGGACCCTGAGATCATGACCTGAGCCGAAGGCAGAGGCTTTAACCCACTGAGCCACCCAGGTGCCCCAATATTTCTAAGAAAATAGTTTACATTATTCAACTCTTTCTAGATGTTTTAGTAATGGCACTTATTTTAATAATTGAATTTAGAATCTGTAAATCGGGTACATAGTGTCATTCTGCAGCAGTTTATATTTGTTTTTGTAATTGAAACCACTCTTTCTGTTCCAAAGTGGCAGATGTGTGGTGCCCTCAACTGCACATTAAAGATGAGAGGTTATGTTAATATGAAGGAGAAAGGAGCAGTGCAAAAAATATTACTGAGGTGCAGCATTTTTATACATGTAATATAACCTTTTTATTAGAAGTTCAGCATTGACAAGTGGCTTAACAGTTATCCAGTTATTTGGACTACACATGAAATTAAACAGTTTGTGAGGCACCGACTTAAATTTTAGCGTTCTCAGCTTTATTAGGATTTAGCATACTACGTCATTAGCTAATGTTCATTTTATTTTTGATTTTTATTCTTCCCTTTCCAAGGTTGACTTTTTTTTTTTTTAAGATTTTATTTATTTAACAGAGAGAAAGAGATCACTAGTAGGCAGAGAGGCAGTCAGAGGGAGAGAGGGAAGCAGGCTCCCTGCTAACTGGGGAGCTGATGCAGGACTCCATCCCAGGACCCTGAAATCATGACCTGAGCTGAAAGCAGAGGCTTTAACCCACTGAGCCACCCAGGCACCCTTTGTTTTTTGTTTTTTTTTTTTTTTTTTTACGAGAAGGAGAAGGGGTGGTGAAGAGAGAGGGAGACGGAGGGAGAGAATCTTAAGCAGGCTCCGTACTCAGCACAGAGCCCAATGTGGGGGGTTCTCTCTCAGGACTTTGAGATCATGACCTGAGCTGAAATCAGGAGTTGGATGCTTAAGCAGCTGAGCCACCCAGGCTCCCCAGCTGTGGGTTTTCTTAAGTTGAAACTGAATAATTGAAGACCTTCAGTTAGCATTTGATATGAATGTATTATAACGCAAAATGTGCAAGGGGCCAGGTGAAGTCATTCTTTTAAGGAAGTAATAGTTTTTAGAACATTGTATCCAGAACGATGTAATTTGAGCCCTATGCATATCTAGTTCATCGATTAGCAAAAACTTCTTGGTAATGAGTTTTATTTTACATAAATGATGAGTGAATCTATTTTGTCATTCCTTAAGTCTTTAGCAATATGCTTAGCTATTAGGAATGTCTTCTGGTGAATATTTTATGTTACACAGCTTTTACCTTCTGATTGTCTCCTGACTCTTTCTCATTTTCTAGCCAACAGTGTGGTGCAGTTTTTCCTCATTAGTGTTGCAAAATAATAGAGAAGCTTTCACCAGTCGAATGTACTCCCTATTTTCTGACATTATGATGGAACATAGGATTCTTGGAATTGAATAGTGGAGAGCCAGCGAAGGGCAACAAGTTTGGAAGTAAGATCTCCAGATAGATGAGATGGTGGTTCACGATGTTGCCTGGGTACTAGAAGTTGGACCGGCTACATAATGGTGTTGGTGAAGATATTAAATTGTGATGCAGAGAATATGGTCAGTCTTCACCCTTACTACCAATCTGCACCCAACCCCCTAGAATAAACAAGATCAGATTAATGACACATAAGAGAAGAGGTACTACTTCTAGCAGTGTTCACATATGTCTTAGTGTAACAAGAGATTTCTATTTAATTTTTCTGGAAGAACTTAAAAAAATTATCAGGTGGATTAATTGAATGCATAAAACTTTTCTGACCTTAAATTTCTGTGATTTCTGATTGCCTGGGTGGCTTACTCATTTAAGTGTCAGTCTCTTTGTTTTGGCTCAGGTCGTGATCTCAGGGTCCTGGGGTTGAGCCCCACCTGGCACGCCCTGCTCAGTGGAGAGTCTGCTTCTCCCTCTTTTCCTTCCCCTCCCCCTGCTCACGTGTGTGTGCGTGCACATGGGCACGTGTTTGGTCTTTCTTTCTCTCTAAAAATATAGTCTTAAAAAATTTCTGTGATTTGTTGTTTATAAATTTACCAAGTAACCAGTGGCTTAAATGACATATGGCTCTTTGAAATGTTAACACCTTTTGTTTCTCTTTAGCATATATGATAACAGGAAGGAGACTATAAGTGAAGACAAAGTGGAAGATATTTGGATACCTCGAGAAGACAAAAATAATTTTCCAGTAGACTCCGCTTCAGAATCAGAATATTCAACAGTAGAAGAATGCTTTCAGAGTTTAAGAAGAAAAAACTCAAAGGCCTCTAAATCTAGGACTCAGAAAGCATTGACTATGGACCCCGTGAATAGGCACAGTTATCCGTTAAGCTCAACAAGTGGAAATGCTGAGTCCTCGATCATTTCCTCAAATGCAATATCTCCCTATGCCTGTTTTTATGGATCCTCTGCAAGGAAGGTTAAATCGGGATGGCTAGACAAACTGTCTCCTCAAGGGTATGTAGTTATTAATTTTTCCCCCCTAAGTAGCATATTTTTAACAATTCAAGTTTATCCATTTCCAAACTTGCTAGGTTGCTGCTACGTCTCAACCTTCCCCTTCCTCCATGCACATAAATACAGCTTTTAGGGACTTTCAGTGTACTTTTGCAAATGCTATTCTTCAGACATGAGGAGGAACAAGTGCAGTATAATATGTGGGATGCTGGGATAAGGTTCTGAATAGCAAATTGAAACTGAAGGTTGCAGTTTCACATCTAGATCTTCAATGTTAGTTTCTAACTTTACACTAAAATGCACTGTGTCCCAATTTGTAGCAAAGAAAAACAACACAGATTGAGTTGGTATTACTAGGCCCACGCTGTTTGGCTTTTGCTCATATTATAACAGTGTTCTGTTTGGGAATACAAGTCTTAATTGTAGTTAGGGAAAGTACATCATTGTTAGATTTTGGGCTTCACTGTCATTGATATATTGTTTTGATTTTTATAGGTTGCACAGAAGGTCAGAGTCCTTGAATATTATACTTTTAAAACAGATTTATCATTTCAGATGTTTACAAAGAAACTTCTGTCCCTTAAGGTTATACAGTATTGAGAAATACTTGGGGGAGGGATTGTGTTTAATTACAGTTGTTTTCTGGCATCCTGATTTTTAGATGTCCTTCTGAAATATTTACTTGAAATATTCCTCATGAATTATTAAATTATTTTGGGATTAAATCTCTTTTGTTTAAGTAGTTAATGTAGTGAGTCCCTGCAATGTGCTGGTTTTCTTTATTCCCCCTAAAATGTGCATCATTTCTAAAAAGCCTTTGTTGGACCTAAAATAAGTTTTATTAGCAGGAAATCACCAGAAGAACAATTAATTGACTAGTGGGGAGCAGATATTACGTTTCTGAAGAGAGTGAAAAACAAAAAATAAATCCCAACTTTTTTAGTTTATTTTATGGTTAGTAATTATATGGTTAAAACTTTATACTGTTGCATTCTTTTAGCAAATTAGATGTTGAATAAACTGAAACAGATTACTTCTTAGTACCGGTTATCTTGTCACCTTTCTGGTTACATTAGGGTGACAATGTAGTCAACGAGGCCTGCTTTTCATCAGTCAACAGTAGTATTGGTACCTACATAGTCTAATAGCAAAAGTATGAATAAGCGCACTCCAGGGTACACACAGGTGACATGAAACAGCGAACTTGAATATTCTCAAATCTTTCGTTTCTGTACAATCTAAGTGTTTAGGGAAATCCTAGTGCTCTCTCCACTTACACCAGACGATTTAGCAGACTCTGGGTATAGAGCCCCCAACAGCTGTGGTTTCCTGCATGATCTCTGATGATACCTCGCTCTCCGCAGGGTTGATATGTTTATGCTTCGGGCGCACTGAAAAAGCTTCACCATCATTGGCTACCTCTGGGACATTTAGAACATTTTTCCTCTCTATTTATCAGAACTTAGACTTTCCATCCTTTCTGTTCTGAATCTGCCTAAGGTTAGATGCTGTAAGTTGTCTAGATTTATGTTTTTCCATTTTAGGGGAAATAATTGACTTTTCGGCCTTAATAAATTTTCTCCTGCATACCGAGATGAACAAAGATTGTGAAATTAAAGGAACTTGTTCTGTCATCAAGAGGTTAAATTCTTCTACATGATTTTATTGCTATGACTTGAAAAGAAGTATGGGTACTGGCCAAGAAGCATGTATTATTTATTAGAAGTAGAATTGGAATTTCTCCTTTTCCTAATTGGACTCTGTAGGCTATTGTAAGGGTGTTTAAGATGCTCATTAATTAGACAAAGTGATGCTCGCCCCCTCCTTAAGCAGAGGTTACTGGGCTTTATCGAACTCATTGTCACATGTCTGGTGTAGGGAGCACCGCTGTAGATGGCATTCTGAACTCCAGAGAAAAGATGTTAGCAAACTTTTTCTGTAAAGGATCAGATAAAATACATTTTAATCTGGATACAGCCTCTGTGGGATATCTGTGGGAAATCAGCAACTGAGAAGTTGTGGCTTGAAAGTAGCCACAGAGAATATATAAACCAATGAAGGAGGCTGTGTTTCAATAAGACTTTATTTATAAACACATAATGGGCCAGATATGGCTGGTAGGCCATAGAGCCATAAAACAGATTAGAGAGTTGGCTAGAACCATATACCAGCTTCTTCTATTTTTCCCTGGGCCCCAGGTAGAAAATTATACCTGGATAGATCACAAAATAAGGAAACTGCTTTCTATTATTCTAATAAATACAGAAGTTCTAAGAAGCAGGAGCCCTTTTTGGGGACCTTTGCACTTGTCATTCTTTGTCCTGCAGTGCTCTTCCCCACAGAGCAACGTGGATTGTCCCCTTCCTCCCTCAAGTTCTTGCTGGCATGTCTCTTTTGCATGTCTCCTAAACACTAAAGTTAACATTATCACTACTTCTCTCCTCCCACTGCCCTATGACTCCCTTAATTACTTTATTTTTCTCTGTGGGGCTCACATGCTAGATGATTTACTTTATGTATACTCCATGGGGAGAGTCGTCTGTGTTGGTTTTTGTTTATTGTGATATCCTCAGCAGCTGGAATGTAGACTGGCGTGTGGCAGATGCTCTTACTATTTGTTGTTGAATGAAATCAGTGAAAAAAACAAGCATTAGGTATATTTTTTCTTTAAATTTTTTAAAAATAGTTTTTTATGTATAGGGATTTTATAATAAGAACTGAACTCCAAATAGTGTATCAGTTGAAAATCTGCAGGTGCATTGATAGCGCTGGTATACATTCGCAGTACAGTGGACTCTCAGTGTTCTTTCTACTACTCTCTTTCCCTCTTAAAGACACATGTTTTTTAAAACCCAGTTTAAAAACAAAGAGCCACGCTCAGTTGTCCTTCTCCAAATAGTGTTTGGAACTGTCCTCAGTCAGGAGGGACATTAAACAAAATAATCAAATTTATAGTCTGGATTTATTTCACATGGCTGTTTGCTTTTGCAATGGAAATGCCAGTCCTGAATCAACGCATAGTATGTGAAAACTGAGTAATATTTAGTAAGAGAGTAACTGTAATATCATGCAACTGTATTAAGACATAGTTGAGCTTAAAGTTATGAACATTTACTATTTGAATGACCTAATTATAACATAGCCTGATACTATCAATTTCAAAAATTGTGTGGAAGAAAATAAAATGTAGACCTTGGATCTGTTATTAGTGTTTGAAACAGTTCACACAGATGAAAAACTTAGTAAATGGTACTTGTTTAAAAAAAACAACTCACTAGGTTTTGAGGATAAAAAAGCAGTCATTCTCCCTCCCTTTTCCTAACTGTAACTGATAAGTTGAAGGTCTACACCCCGTCTGAGTGGATACAAATATGAAAGATTGGAGAGAATTTATTCCAGCATTCCCCAAATATATAACTCAGAGGAAGCATCCTGCAGGTTGCTGTGACTAGAGGCAAATGTGGTGAATATGCCATATCCCTTCTAGGAGGTGCACTTGATGAAATATCCAAGCATATCTTTTTGACAACAAAGGAAACAAAGGAACAAAGGAAACCTTTTTGACAATTTTAACTTACTGTTTTCCAAAGATATTTGTGTGTTCAGTATAATGCACCACGATTTTTGTAAAAATTGAAATATATCTCAAGGAATTTGTATTTTACTTGAGGATATGTTTTGTGACTTTATTTCTTACTCTGCGGAATTCCTCTTTAACAAATTATTAACTTTTTCTCCATGGAGAGGCATCGTGTGGTAGTCTGAGCCTAGAACAGCAGAACCTGAGCATGTGAGGCTAACTCAGCAATTTGGAGATAGAATGTGCTTAAGAATTTGTGGAGTAATACAAATATATGCAAGATGCGTGTGTTCCTTGTCTTTTTTGTGTCTTCCATTTAGGGCAGAAAAGAGGAAGCAAATAAAAATAAAACCAAAATACCGAGTCTAATAATTGGTGCAGAAAAGTCCTCAAGAGTATAGAATTGTGAAGTTACAAAGGCGTTGAGAAAACATTTCTTCAAAGATCTTCTAGGGAAGGGAATTAGCAATTCAGTTGACCTTTGGAAAATGGATAAGATTTTAACTAGCGTTTTTAGAAGAAATACTTTTCTGGCTAGAGGCACTGAAAGGGCACTGATGTAGGTAATATCTGAAGGTACCGAAGTCTGTGAGATGGATAGCAGGGTTTGGTTGGGTTATTTTATTGGAGATGCAAGATTGAGCTCTAGAACCAGGAGGGAGACACTGCCAGTGGACTGTATGGTTGAGCAGAGAACTAAGGAAAATGACAAAGAAAGTGGTCAAATACAAGAAAAGATCAAATCCCAGATAGGAGTTAGGAGTCCCATCACCCAGAAGCCAGTAGTCCATGAGCTGGTGGGAGATCAGAGCTTAGACTCTTGGTGCCTCTGTCAGTGACTGATTTTCCGGCTTGTGCCCAGTGTTTCCAAGGTTGCTTTCATGAAGCAGTTCCTCACCTGGTACACAAGCGTGTGAACTCCTCCACTTTCCTGGGAATGCTGACCTCTGGTTGGCCTTTCAGTGAAAAGCAAATGTAGTGCAAAGTTGACAAGTCTCTCTATCTGACCAGGATGTTATGTACCAATCACTGTGTTGAACTTCAAGTTGAAGCTTAATTCTTTGATAAAAAGTATCTTGCTGTGCCAAGCAAATAAAAAGCTTCAATATTTCATTTATAGTTTCAGGAAACAATTTCTGAGTTTTAGTGTTTATCAAATAACATGACTAATTTCTTTCAGTCTGTTTAGTGACTGAGAAATGAATGGGAACGTGTTGGAATCAAACTGAAATTAGTGGTGTAAGCCATCTGTTGGTCATTGGTTTACATAAAAGTATAGGGTCAAGACTTCCTCTGTGGGATCAGTTGGAAAAGTGGGTAACATTGGGGCCTGACACTTAATTGGGGCTCAATAAACTGCAGTTACCTTTCTCTTCAGAAGAGCATCACTTTATTTCAGGTGACCTTTGATAATGCTAATAACTTCACGTCAGTTCTTACCTTGGAAAATGTAAAGAAAGTATGTGTTCATATTAAACTTTTAAAATTAAGGTTTTGGTGATTAAAAAAGCATGTGGTTTAAAGTGTCAGAAAGTTGTACATGGTTTGTTAAAAAAAAAAAAAAACACAACACATAGCAGCTTTCTTCCCCTCCCACTTCATTATAAAAGATAGCTGCTTTCGATTCTTTTTGTAGTTTCTTTGGTTTTTACTTTGTATATCTTAATAATATTTTTAAATTTCTTTAATAATTTTTTTAAAGTAGGCTCCATGCCCAGTGTGGGGTTTGAACTCATAACCCTGAGATTAAGAGTCACATGCTTTATAGACTGAGCCAGCTGGGCTCCCCATATTAATAATATTTTTATACTGTTTTTTCCCCCTCACTTTTCAGTTTGAGGGATTATCTATGGAGGTACTACCATGGAATATAATGTTTATTCATGCTTATCACTGCCCCCAGCCCTCCTTCTGGCATAGACAGGATTCCTATTTATCATCCTTTTCATACAGTTGTATAAAATAGTAGTTAGATCCTATCTGTATTTAATTTTATAGCCTCATGACTGGAAATGCTGCTCATATGTGTGAGCTCTGTAACATAGGATTGATTTTTCTTTCATTTGCGCTCTTCAGTTTTCCTTGAGATTTATAATTTTTGATTTAAAAAAAATTATGTGCTTATCATTCATTGATCCCCAAATTCTTAGTATATGTGCTGCCGACGCGAGCACTGATCCCAAATTTCTTGCTAAGGACTGTGAAGTAAGTGAAGTAACCAAAATACTTACCAATTTCATCATCACACAGCCTCCTAAGGAAACTTTAGTTTGGGCTGGTGGTTCTCCAGGCCTGCTGAACAATGAACCAGTTAGCCTTCTGTGGTCCCTTTCATTACTGTCCTGGGGATTCTCTATGCTGAGTGTTTTTGCCTTTCCTCAATCTTGTGTCATTGTCTAATTTTCTACCCACTAACACACCCACCCATGCTTCCTGGAGCTTCCTCAGAAATGGTGGATCGGAGGGACAGTTTTTTTGAGACTTTACATATTTGAAAGGGTTGCTTTCTTTCTAAGCATGCTTATTAATAATTTATCACGGTTCCAAAATCTTGATGAGAAAGAATACTCCCTTCAGATCAGCAATCCCTAGTTTTCTAGATCTCTGGTATTATAGAGGTGGTATGGAGAAATACGATTCTCAATCCTTTATATGTAGTCCGTTTTTTTTTAGATCTGGGAGATTATCTTGTTTTATTTCTTTGTTAACTATTTTTTATTTCTAAATTTCTTCGAAGTTTGGTGTTAGACCTCCCACACTGAAATATTGATAAAAATGTAGTTTTTTCCATTTCTAGGAAGTTTCTTCAATTGTATTTTCTAACCCACTTTTGTTTTTTGTTATCCTATATTTAATATAGAAAGCACTTTCTTTTGACTGTTCTTTTTATAGCTTATTGTTATTGTCACCAATATTTTCTGTTACCTCTCTGAAGATTTTAATATATTTTCGAAGCTTTCTTTTCCTGTAGAATCTGTTTCTTTCTATTTTACTTCTTTTGGGGGGCATTCCTCTTCTTTTACCTTAGAGGTATTTTCCTCAAATGTTTTATTAATCTTGGGCTGTGTATTTTTATTTTTTAATTTTTTTAAAGATTTTGTTTATTTATTTGACAGAGAGAGAGAGATCACAAGTAGGCAGAGAGGCAGACAGAGAGAGGTGGGGAGCAGGCTCCCTGAGCAGAGAGCCTGATGCGGGACTCGACCCCAGGACCCTGAGATCATGACCTGAGCTGAAGGCAGAGGCCTCAACCCACTGAGCCACTCAGGTGCCCTGGGGCTGTGTATTTTTAAAGTGAAGTCTTACAAAGCAGATTGGAACAGGTTCTGATGAATCTGCTATTTATTTCTTGTAAGATGTTCTTGCTGGACTTAATATGTTTCCTTGGTGAGTCTTCATGCCAGTATCTTTTAAGTGAATTTCTTTGAGGGTGATAAGACTGGTAAAACAACTTTTTGGGAGCTTAGTAGGGAAAGTGGACTTTGAGCATAAATATTTATGACATGTACTTTTGATTCTTCTGTTTTGAATACTGCCCTTTACCTTTGGTTACGTCTGAGCATCCCAGCCCAGAGACTCTCCCCTGTTTGATTTTCTGCAGTGAATGAAACTCTCCTCTGCTATTGAGCAAGGAGAGGGGCATGTTTCCAGGGACAGAGCAATGAGGGGCACAGGTTTATCTCTTAAAATGCCTTTCAACAAATCTTCTTATTTTTGGCACCCCCTCTCCTTCTTAGTCACTTCCAGAATTACTTGATGTCTTCCATCTCCTGAGGACTTCCTGAGATTTTTGTGGGTAAATTGGTTTTCCTCTCATTTTGATCTGTTGCAGGCTTAGCAATCAGCTCTCGGAAACTTCCTAAGTCAGGCCCCTGTCCTTCCTTCTGCTTTCTTGGTTTCTTTCTTTTCTTTTCTTTTTTTTTTTTAAGATTTTATTTATTTATTTGAGAGAGATTGACAGAACATGAGAGGTGAGAAGGTCAGAGAGAGAAGCAGAGTCCCCATGGAGCTGGGAGCGCAATGCGGGACTCGATCCCAGGACTCTGGGATCATGACCTGAGCCAAAGGCAGTTGCTTAACCAACTGAGCCACCCAGGCGCCCCTGCTTTCTTGGTTTCTAAATATTGTTCTTACTGTCTACTCTCTGGTTATTGTTGGTTTTGTAGGCATTTATTTATTTTTGTTTTTTTAATCCTTTGAAGCTTTGGGATTAGAGGTAAATGCAAGCTTTTAACTGATCATCTTAACTGGGAGCTGGTTTCCTGTGTGTGTTTGTGGGTGTGTGTTTACGGAATATGACTGCATAAAATAAAGAGGTGTTGAATCATTTAACCTAGCTTTACATATACCTTGTCATGTAAGCTGTTGGTGAATATTATAAAAATTGTTAACAGCATTTTAAAATGAATGTTTTATTATTGACTTCTGAAAGTTTTTTTTTTTTTTAACCTGGAATTTTACATTAAAATGACATTTGTTTTTTCTCATTGAAAGAGTTAGATATAGCAGAGATAGAAGCTAGGATTTCAGAGAATTTTGGTTTCTTTTTGTTTTTTTGGCCCCAATTCATTTTGGTTCACCTAATCTTGGAAATTATCATTTTGATTTGCTTAGAAGTGAGGAAAAACATTTTAGAATAGAGAAGTGCTGGCATTTTACACTTGGTCTTTGCCAAAAGACTGAGCAGCAATAGTGCTGGCATGCTATACAAATGTTATAATAATTTCTTGCATCTGTACTTATAAAACACTTCATAACTCATACTGCCTCACACTTAAGAGTAGGTAAAATAATTAGCTAAATAAAAAATGAGTAGATAAAAATCTACACTTTTGGAAATTGTGGTAGTTCTAAAACATTGAGGTTAGAGTAGCCAATAAGGTATAACATGCATATAATTCTTCAGGATTATGTAGACAAGGCAGAGGAACCTGGAGCACCATGTTGATACCCTTTTCATTAGGTACTGTTTAGAATTATTGAGAAGAATGTTTGTGATGATTTAAATTACTGGATTAATAAAAGCCATAAATTTGACTTTGTGCCTTTGAAGTTCATTTTAGTTGAATCATATTTAATGATAGTTTAGTAGCCTCTGCTACCAAATATTAATATCATTGGTTACCAAACTTGCTTGATTTGGGGATTTTTTTTTAACTAAAATATTAAATCTTTTTTTAAAAAACAAACAAACACCCAAAACCTTGTTGGCACTTAAGGATGAAATTAAAACAGGAGTACTTCTGTGTGCGTACTTCATAAATACAGTTTTAATTGTTTGTATATACACTCTTGTTAGAAAAAAGAATGTTTAAGGTACACAGTTTTGAGACAACAAAAACTGACATCGGGTGGGAAGGCTGTATTTATGATAGCAGCTGAAACTTTACACCAGCTGCCCTACCAGAGCTCAGGGGAAGAGTTTATAGAAATTCGTTCCTTAACGTGGCACAAGCCTTATGAATTATTCTAAAAAAGCTTCTTAAATGTTTCCCTTCAGAACCCTAAACACAAAATAGGATAAGACCTAGGCTAATGTGTTTCCTGTCTCCTCTACCTTTTTTCCTGAAGGAATTCTGACGCACTTTGCAAAATTGAACTCACATATAAAATGAGTAGAGGTCAAATGTTATCACTGCCTAAAGGGATGTCCAGGATGCTTTGCTATAGAACGTTCTAGTCTGCTTTGCATCGTGGTTAAGAGCACAGTCTGGGACCAGATTACCTGGATCTGACTCCCAGATACGCTCTTTACTAGTCATGTGACAAATTATGTAACTTCCAGTGCCTCTGTGCCTTCATCTGTAAAATGGGAATAATAATATTACCTCAAATGATTTATTGGATTAAATGAATTAATATTTGCATATGCCTTGCAACAGTGCCTAGAATAAAGCAGGACATACTATTTGCTATTTTTATTATGATGTGTATTATGCCAAATAAATTCTTAGTTGAGGCTTTAAAATCTCTTTTCTTTGTAATAATTCATTATTGTTTCAGAGCTAATTTGTGCGCTATGACAGTAGAAACACAGTCAAGGATGACACTGTATTTTATACCATGTCTTTATTTTTCTAGTATTTACTAAGCAAATTAAGCTATTCAGTGAAATTTAAGGGAAAAGCATAACTTACATCAGAATAAATGTTTAAAGTACCTTTGGAACTGCTAATTGTGGGTAGTAGGTTAATTTTATATAATTCCAGTGGAATTAATTGCCTGATATCTAATAGCCTTTTATAAATATGTGAAATATATGACCCTTGCACAGAAAAGATAGTTCTTAAAACTTTAGTATTCATTAATATCTGTTTTTAAAATCATACACTGACATTAGAAACACCTTCACAAGTTCTCCCTTTTATTGTTTCATTTAAATTTTAATTAATTTGTAGGCTTTACCAACACTAAATTCAAGTTTCCATTTGCTGAAAAGGAGAATAATAATGTGAGCAGGGATATAAATGTGAGTTCTTATCTTTAATTACCAGTTATTAGAATTCTGTATTGAACTTACATGCAGACAACAGTTAATTGAATGTTGACGTATTTAATGAGGAAAATAGATTACACAATATTTATATAAATTTAGTTTTGGAAACATTTTGTATTGACTAATTTTTATTTTTAAATGGGAACATGTAAAATGCATATATTTTTTAAAAAGTGTATTTTAAAGCATAAAATGTATTTTTAAATTACATGGGTATTAATGATGAATTTTCCAAGCTTTTGGTAGGCTCTAATTTTTCTGTAATAACAAGATATTTTACAAAGCTTTTGTCATATTAAAAAAATCTTTAGTATTTGAAAAAATCAAAAAATGAAGGGTAAAATCTTTTAGTGGTGTTTCTCTTTCTATAAATAATGCAAATTTGAGTAAGCATTTTTCAGTGAAAAATATGTTCCTTTGTTCATTAACTATTTATTAGGCTCATTTTATTGCTAGGAACTGTGGCAGTTGCTGGTTTTATATTGATAAACAAAACAACTGGTTTCTTCACTCAGGTGTCTCCATATCTAGCGTGGGAGAGGGGTGAAGCAAAACAAATACATGAATACAAAATCTGTTAGGTGTCATTAAGTGAAGAGATGGAGGGGCACTTGGGTGGCTCAGTGGGTTAAAGCCTCTGCCTTTGGCTCAGGTCATGATCTCAGGGTCCTGGGATCGAGCCCCGTGTCGGGCTCTCTGCTCAGGGGGGAGCCTGCTTCCCCCTCCCTCTCTGCCTACTTGTGATCTCTCTCTCTGTCAAATAAATAAATAAAATCTTTAAAAAAAAAAAAAAAAGTAAAGATATAGAGCAAGAGACCAAGGGACTCTGTAGGATCTGTATGGTCTGTAGGGATGGCTACTTGGGAATGCTTTCAAGCTTAGGTTTCAAGGATAAGGAGCAGGCCCTGTCCTAAGCAGACAGGGAGCATTCCAAGCAGAGAAAATCGCATCTGAGAAGGCCTGGGGGCAAGAAAGAGTCTAGAGATAGGAAGCAATGTGGCTTGAGGATAGTATCCACAGAGTAAATCCCCATCGATCTGATGGCTGGCTAGATGACAGCAGAAGGAGGGGTTAATCATGGGATTGCAAAGCAGCTCTCTCCAACTGCATAGCGTTTCCTCAGCTGCTTCACTCTGTGGCTTCTCCTTCCATTTTACTGTTGGCCGGGATTTGTCCTCCATAGATTATTAGAGAGATTTAATAGTCTTTAAGAATATTGAGTTAAAATGGCTGACCACATCTGATAGTTATCTGGTAGTTGCAAAAATTAAATGGTTGGGAGACTATCTCTGAAACTGAGTCTCACAGAGGCTGAGGTGAGGCTTTGCTCAGAGAGCTTCAGACCCCAAACCTCCCCCTATTTGGTGATGGAATTCTGAGAAAGCTTTTTGAGTCCAAGGTGGCTACAACCAACAATTTAAGTAAAACATTAAAGTAGGTTCTAAAACTTTTCACTCACTCTGTGCTTTGGCAGGGTTCGAAACTGAATTTAATTTTGAGTTTTCAGAAGTTTTTCTGTCTTCTGCCAACTATTTTTTTTTGATACTGATTATTTGAGTGCTAGTCATTGAGGTTTATTTGTCATCTTGCTAAAGGGACTGCACTCATGTCACTCATTCATTCAACAATTTATTTTTTTAGTGCCATACATGTCTCTGTGTTAGCTGGAGATTGTGTAGTGAAGGATGAAACACTCTCGGGATTTGTCCTTGTAAAGCACAGGGTATGGGGGATAGACATTGAGCAAGTAAACAAATATAAATACACATACACACACACACACACAGATTGTGTTAAGTATTATTAGGAGGAAAAGGTGTGCTTTGAGAGAGAATAACTTTGTCATTGTTTTCGATTGGCTCATCAGGGAAGGAAAATTTGTGTAGGTAGTGTAGATAGAACTCTCAAAGAGGAGTTGTTAGCAAAGGGAATAGAGGGGTAATGGTAATCATCTCCCTACAGATAATTATCTTTATTCTGAAATGGAAGATTGCATATATTGTTAAGATCCAGCTTACCACCATTCACAAAGTAAGGTGGGTAGGGGCCAAATAAAATCTTGATTTACAGAATTATTGCTGACATTGTGTGGGAAGATGTGTATTTACCTGCCGTCAGGTATGACAGAGATCAACAAGAAATGAGTGTGGAGTGATTAATTTATTCAGTTTATAATTACTGTGTGTTTCATACTTCTTTCCCTCTTAATGTTTTTAATGCGAGGAATTTAAAGAATCCTTGGGTTTTAAAAACTAGATGTCTAACCATTGCACGTTCCAGTATTAAGAAAATGCAGACCACGAGAAGTTAGAAAGAAACAGAAAGAAGATAGAAAGAAAACTGAGTAGTTAGGCTTATGATTTCAAGGTTCTTATTGTTACCGCATAATTAATTCAAATGCGTATATGTGGAAATATTTGTCCTGATGAACTTGGAAACTTTTATCCATTTGATCAGGTTTGCTTTTAATTTTATGTGATGCTGAATAGATTGGTGTGGGAGGCATGCTGCATTTCACTTGAGTGATACGTGTTTGGTCCTCAGAAAACAGCTGGAGAGACAAGGTCTCCACACTTCCAGATGTTCTTTCTTCTATCTTTAAATCTTAGGAAAGTCGCAGAATGTTAAACTAATCCCTTATCCTAAACATGTTAGCAAACTACAAATGGAAAAGGTAGACATGGTTGTTATTTACATATTTTCTTAGAAATAAAATTATTTAAACATAAATTTAGTTTTCATATATTATTTATGTTAGAAGCTAAAAATATATTGTGTCAAGTACAGAAAGCCACTTAGAGAATAGGATTGTCTGACTGCAGGGAAGGGTTCTGAAACAAAACAAAAACAAGCCTAAGTGGGAATTGGTTATTCACTTTTCTTTTATATAGTCAGAAAAAGTTTTTCTTTTAAACCTAAATAGGAAACAGGTGATTACGTTATTTTGCTTTGTTTCTCATTATTTTTCCATAATCATCTTAAATTGCATTTGCCTTTCATCTGATTCTTTTTGAAAAATGTTAATATTTCAATGAATTTTGGATGATTTTAAAGGATTCTCTACATGGGGCTTTTTTCTGCTCATTTGATCAAAATTAAGTAATTTATCTCTATAAATCCAATTAACAAAGCTTTTTTATTTGGGCAAAATAGTATTCATGCTCCAAAACAAAAGTTAAGGTAAAATAAGATAAATGCTATAAGCTTAACGGAGGATGAAAGCTTGTATTATTTTTTTAATGTTTTTAAAAATATTATTTATTTTTACATAAATTCTAATCCCAGTCTGGGGCTTGAACTCATGATCCTGAGATCAAAATTTGCATGATCTACCAACTGAGCTAGTCAGGCACTCCTATATTATCTTTATTAAGGTTTTTTTTTGTTATGGGAAACGGGTACAGTGATAGCGTTTCTCACCACATTTTATTTTGCACTCACCCTTATAAACGTTGGATATTAATACTGTTAATATAATTGCTTTATTTATTTAATTTTTTTATTTGAATATAGTTGTCGTACATTGTTACATTAGTTCTAGAATGTAGCTATCATGTGTCACCTAAACTAATAGTGATAGTGATACTAAACACTATTAAAGTATCACTGGCTGTATTCCCTGGGCTGTGTCTTTATTTCCATAACCTATTCATTCCGTAACTGGAAGCTTTCATCTCCCATTCCCCTTGACCCATTTTACCCATCCTCCTAACCCTTTTCCCTCTGACAACCATCAATCCTGTGTATTTATAGGTTTGATTCTGCTTTTAGTTTAATTCATTTGTTCTGGTTTTTAGATTCCACATGAGCGAATTCATAAGGAATTCATAAATAAATCCGTATTTCACTAAGCATGATATTTTCTAGGTCCATCCAGGTTGTCACAAATGGCAAGATCACATCCTTTTTTATGGCTGCATGATACTCTGTTATATGTGTATGTGTGTATGTACACACAAACACTACATTTTTATCCATTTATCTGTGGATGGACTTTTGGGTTGCTTCCATATTGTGGCTATTATAAATCTGCAGTAAGCATTAGGTGTATGTATCTTTTCAAAATCATGTTTTTGTGGGTTTTTTGAGTAAATTGTAGTGAAATTGTTAGATCATAGGGTATTTCTATTTTTAGTTTTTTGAGGAGCCGCCACACTGTTTTGCACAGAGTCTATACCAATTTACAGTTCCACCAATGAGGAATTGGTGTGTGAGGGTTCCTTTTTCTCTATATCCTTCTTAACACTTTTTATTTCTTGTCATTTTTATTCTAGCCATTCTGACAGGTGTAATATGATATCTCTTTACAGTTTTGATTTGCATTTCCCTGGTTATTAGTGATGTTGAGCATCTTTTCTTGTGTTTATTGGCCATCTGTTGTGTGTTGTTTGGAAAAATGTCTATTAAGGTACTCTACCCATTTTTTAATTGAATTGCTTGGGTTTTTTTGGTGTTGAGTTGTGTAAGTTGTTTATGTATTTTAAATATTAAGCCTTATCAGATATATCATTTGCAAATATCTCATTCCATTCAGTAGGTTGCCTTTTTGTTTTGTTGATGGTTTCCCTTACTGTGCAAAAGCTTTTTATTTTGATGTAGTCCCAATAGTTTATTTTTTGCTATTGTTTCTCTTGCCCTAGGAGACATATCTAGAAAACTGCTGCTACAGCTGATGTTAGAAAAATTACTGCCTATGTTCTCTATTAGAATTTTTATGGTTTGAGATCTCATATTTAAGTAATTAATCCATTTTGAGTTTATTTCTGTGGATGGTGTTAGAAAGTGGTCCAATTTCATTCTTTTCATGTAGCTGTCCAGTTTTCCCTATACCATTTGCTGAAGAGACTGTCTTTTTCCCATTGAATATTCTTGCTTTCTTTGTGGTAGATGAATTGACCACATAAATATGGGTTTATTTCTGGGTTCTCTATTCCATTCCATTGATCTATGTGTCTGTTTTTGTGCCAGTATCAACAGTGTCATTGTTTTAAATACCTATGTTAACTGATTAGAAAGTGTCATTTTGTTTTTTTTTCTACGTGTCATTGCCAAACCATACATTGTCATAGCCTATTTTTTAAAACAGTTTAATAACAAACAGGAATGTACTCAACACAGTTACATTACAAATGTATTTAAAATTCAAGTTCATGATACCTGAATGTAAAATAACAGTTTCATATGTTTTACAGAAAACGCATGTTTCAGAAGAGATGGGTGAAATTTGATGGCCTTAGCATTTCTTATTACAATAATGAGAAGGTAAGTACATTTTATAGTTCTGAAAAGACTTTCTTACGTAGCCAAGGTATACTTCAGTAAACTAAGCAAGCAATTTGTTTTTAAGAATAGGAGTTGGATTACCAATGTGAAAAGAGTTTGCATGCAGTGAAACACTCTGTTCATAGTTTAACTTTTCTTTACACATAAAATTTAGATTTAAAAAAATTATACATCCAGGGGCGCCTCAGTGGCTCAGTGCATTAAAGCCTCTGCTTTGGGCTCGGGTCGTGATCTCAGGGTCCTGGGATCGAGCCCCGCATCGGGCTCTCTGCTCAGCAGGGAGCCTGCTTCCCCCTCTCTCTCTGCCTAACTCTCTGCCTACTTGTGATCTCTCTCTCTCTGTCAAATAAATAAATAAAATCTTAAAAAAAATTATACATCCAACAGTTATTTATGGAATGTCTTCTACAAACTACAGGCATTGTTGTGAGTGATGTAAGGATGAATAAGAAATTATCTTACTCCTAGAGAACACTAAGAAATATTTACAAAAGGATACTACAATTAAGCACACAAGGAAAGGTTACTTTGTACTCTGGAAGGGTATGGAAGAACTAAAGAAGACTTCTTGCATGATATTTCATTTGCCACAGGTATTGAAAAAAGAAGAATGTTTGCACATAGAGAGACTAGAGAGAATAGGACGTGGTAACATAGAGAACCATGAGATGTCCAGATGGGAAGTCAGTTTCTGATTGGAAAATAGAATATATGAAGGAGACTTGAGGAGGTGAAGCTGAGTTCTTTGGAGTTACAGCTCATTGAACATCTTGATGAGAAAGTGGTCACAATTTTGTCTTTAGGCAAGTGAGTCTTAACAAAATGATACTATTTTGATCATGTTTTCATTAGGTATGAGATTCTCTTTATTCTTAGGAGATGTAGCCTGGAATATTTGAAGTGTCTTATCTGCAAATGTTTTTCAGACGTTACTTATCTATATATTTATATTTATAAATCTATTTGCACATACACATAGGTAAAATAAAAACTGAAGATGCTAACAATTGTCAGGTCTGGGTGGAAGATAGATGGATGTCCGTTGTCATAATCTTTTTTTTTCTTTTTTAAGATTTTATTTATTTATTTGACAGAGAGAGATCACAAGTAGGCAGTGAGGCAGGCAGAGAGAGAGGGGGAAGCAGGCTCCCTGCTGAGCAGAAAGCCCAATGCGCGACTTGATCCCAGGACCATGAGACCATGACCTGAGCCGAAGGCAGAGGCTTAACCGACTGAGCCACCCAGGCACCGGTCCGTTGTCATAATCTTTGAACTTTTCTGTTTGACCATTTCCTTAATGAAAAGTTGGAACTAATAAATATATTGTATTTTTAGGTCATTAAAATCAGGTATTCTTATAGTCTATATACATTCTATATACTGTATACTATATACATTCTCTTACCAGACTCATTTAACATTTAAGCATATTTTTTTATAGCTTATAATCTAACATTATTTTCTCATTTTTTGGAAAATATCACTTCCTATTGTGATATTTGTGGCTTGAATAGAAACTCCCTTTCATATATTGAGTCTTCAGTGCTACAGGGCAGAAGAGTGTATGCTTTTATTTTTTTCGTTTTTATTTTTTTAAGATAAAAAAAAATTTTATTTTTTAAAATTTTTATTGTGTTATGTTAGTCACCATAAAATACATCATTAGTTTTTGTTGTAGTGTATGCTTTTAGATAGAAAGTAACATAATTGACATGCTACAATACTAAGAACAATGGAAAGTTCAGAGAAGTATTAATTATTTGGTTTCACCTTGCAGTGGTCTAGATAAAGCATCAAATAAGTTTAAACACACCTCCTTGAGATTTGCAAGGTGGTGGAATGAATATTTTTTAAAAGCTGGTTTTCTGCCTTTGCTACTGTTTTTAGTTTGCTTGTGCATTTGAATGTTGAGACAGTTTCTATGACGGTGGTGGGTACAATGTGGTCTCTGTATTTGCTGGAATCTGGAATTTTTTTCAGCAGCTGTGCTTTTCTCTGGTTTGATTGAAATAAGGGGAAATACTATTCAGGACTACGACTTCCGTGCCATGAGGCTCTGTTGGTGGTGGTATTATCCCCATTTGGGAGAGAGAATTTCTGGTATCTGTGTCCAACTGGACCCATTCTGTTTGTCCTGTAAAAGCTTATCTCAGTTGCGGTGAGATGAGTGCCTACCACATTTGTAGGTATTAATGCAATAAAAATTACGCTGCCTTGGTTTGAACTTGTGATAAAAGTTCATGTTAGGGGCGCCTGGGTTAAAGTTAAAATGTTAGGGGCTCAGCGGAAGGCAAAGTGCCTTTGCCTTTGGATCAGGTCATGATCTCAGGGTCCTGGGATCGAGCCCCACATCGGGCTCTTTGCTCAGCAGGGATCCTGCTTCCCCCTCTCTCTCTGCCTGCCTCTCTGCCTACTTATGATCTCTCTCTCTCTCTGTCAAATAAAATAAAGAAATAAATAATAAAAAATTCAAATTATTGTGTTCTGTGACATTTTGTCCCATTACTGTCCAGATGGTTAGTTTCATCTTGGCAAAAAATAAAAACACTGGAGTGGGTGTGTCCTAAAAAGAGACACAGTTTCTGTTGTGACCCACCTTGCTCAAGGGTGGATTGAAGGGCTGGGAAGAGGGCATTTCACAGCCAGTGTGTGGAAGGCACGAGTGTAGCCACAGTGACGGTCTCAGGTGCGAGTGCAGTGTCAGTGGTTGTGTGTGCTGAGTTATCATGCCTTTCCATGCTTAAAGTGCATCTGAGGAGCACGTGGCTGGGCAAAGCTCTGTATTTTCCTAGTTTTCACTCACTTTCCTCAATGCTGCTCTATCAGGTCTCTCTGCAAGAACTTTTTCCATTGTATTCCTGAAAATGGCATCATCCCACTGGCTTCGATATCTTGTCACCTGCCAAGAAATCTCACCCTCATTCTCACGCAGCTGTGGGCAGAATTGCCCTGTGGTCATTTCATTGTCTGAAAGTGGTAGTAGATAAATGACAAACTTGACCTAGATATCTATGTGTTTCAGGCTCTAGGGATGCTTTAAAATTTCTGTCCTAAAGGAAAATTTTACACTCTGAAAAACACAATCATTCTGAACTTGTTGTCTTTTTTTTTCCCCCTCTATCTTGTCTTTATCGTGTGTTGTTTGAAGAAAAATACAAAGTCAACCCTACAGTGTTAAAAATTACGAGATTTCTTGGGATCTCATAATAGATTACGAATGAGCCATAAGAGAAACTATAACTTCCAGAGGTTAATGTGACATAATAGCTTGTTAAGGACATTTTGGTCACTCCTGGGGAATTTATTTATTTTTCTATTACTCTCCTGGATTATTTACCTGTTAAATAGGATCTTATTATTATAGGCTTGTGGGTGGTTACATTTTTGTAAGGAATTATTTTTTAATCTCTTTAAGCAGATCTAGAGGAGGGAAAATCTCCTTTTTAAAATTCCAGTTTCTTACAATGCTGCTTGATTTTTCTATACTGAAAAATGTATTCATGGTAACATTTTTATTCCACAAATGGTTAATTATTTCCCTAGACATCTATTTTTATGAGCTCTTTTAATTCTTAAGCAAACTGAGATTTGAGAATGGATCATCTAAGAGATGAAGCATAAATGTGGACATTCTAGATTTTTCAGTCTGATCTCAGCCACTTAATCTTATAGCTGGAGAGGCCCTTGCACTGTCCCCAAAGGTACTATGTGCTCTTTCCCACATCTGAGGTTGCCTGACGTTAGGGAGACATTTTCCCACTTTTCTCATTCCTGGAGCACTTAGTGGTCTAGTAGTGCCCAGCATCGCCATCATACCCCACTGCATTTAGTGGGTTTCCTGTAAGCCAGCCAGCCTTGTATCTCTCTGCATGACCTTTTTCAGTGGTATCTGGGTACACACTGTGGGGAACACGAACATGTCTTTTTCTTGTATTCTCATCTCCATGTTTTTGCTCTTCCATCTGAACTTTTGGAGCCATTGCCATCCATCAAAATTCTGTGCAAACTTGAAGTTCCATTTTTTTCTCCCCCTCTACGACTCTTTTCTTTATTTTTTCGAGCTATGACATTTGAACAGTCCTATGCAAGAAAGGTTAGAAGGAAGAGATGCTGAGAGTAGGGAGGCAAATCAGAGGAGTGTGCAGTAAAATCTGGCATTAATTATCTGGGTGTAGACCGTATAGGCCAGTGGAGGTATTAAAAAATGAAATTAGAAAAAATTTCAAAAATGAGCTGTCAGAGCTTGATTTGATTGTGATTGATTGGACATAGAATTCATTCACTGAGAAAATACTTCTGCAATTCCCTTTATGTGAAAGGTCTGAAGAAAATAGATGTATGATCCACTGTTTATTTGGGAAGACTGTCTTAAATGATCATACAGTAAATATAAAAAAAAATCACTGTTTATGTCATAGTAATTGCTATAAAGGAAAAATACAGGTTATTATTAAGTTAGGGTTATCTGCTTAGTGAGGATGGGGGCCTATGAGAAGAGGCTGGTCAGAAAACCTTTTTTCTGAAGCATATACTTATGCTGAAATGTGAAGGATGGAGAGGCAGGAACCATGTGAAGCTGGATGGAGACAGCATTCCTTGAAGAACAGAGTAAGCAAAGGTACTAGATTGGGGAGAAATATGGTGTGTTCATGGAATCTCAAAGAACGCTCAGGTGACTGGAGAGAATCAGAGAGTGCCAGGGGGGAAGCGGACACTGTCAGTGTAGGTAGAGTCCCAAGTTATGTGGGTGCAAACGATCCGCACAAATAAAAGGCCGTGTAAGACTGACTTAGAAGAGTAATATTTTAATGAACAGATATGGGGGGGAGGGCATGTTTTTAGGAGATAATTTAAAGTTTCAGGGGCTTATGGGACAGTTAATGTACCATTGATGACTTGAATTATGAGGCTGGAGTTGACTAATGAATGAAGAATGGAAGAAAGGACAGATTTTAGAATTTTGCTCATAAAGTTGGCAGTTGAAATAGTAGGAATGGATTTTCTTAGAGAAGATAAAAAAAAGTGGAAAACAAGGAGAAGAAAAGTTACTTTGAAATGACTTGTTTTTCTTTTTTCTTTTTTTTTTTTTTAAGATTTTATTTATTTGACAGAGAGAGACACAGAGAGGAAACCCAAGCAGAGGGAGTGGGAGAGGGAGAAGCAGGTCTCCTGCAGATCAGGGAGCCCGATGTGGGGCTTGATCCAAGAGCCCTGGGATCATGACCTGAGCTGAAGGCAGATGCTTAACAACTGAGCCACCTAGGCGCCCCCAAATTACTTACTTCTTGACATCCTTCTTTTTCTATGAGGCTGCCCACTCATCTTCAGTTATAGTTCCAATATTGCATTCCATTTTGGCTGTGTGAGGGGATGTGGGAAAGTCTCTATGGCATTGGTAGTTACAATGGTGTTGAAGAATGCATAGAATTTTGGTGCATACATATAGTAAGGGATAAAAGATTGGAGCAGAGGCAGTGGAAGAGAAGAAACTGTCAAAGAACTAAGAGGGAATGCCATGATAGCATAGGATGTCCTCTCTTTGGACGTAGGATAACCTCCCAGTAGAACACCATGCTGCTGATAGCCACTGTCCCTTACCTAGTCTGATATGCATGGCAGGAGTTTACCACCAGGAGGAATATGACCTTGGCACTTGTTCTCTGCATGGAATGGTTTAATACATTTTTTTCCTAACCAAGTGCTTCAGATACTTGGGATCTGCTAAAAATATGAAGGGTCCATGAATCATTCTGTGGAAGGAAATAGAAGAAACCCCACAAAGATGTGTCCAGACTTTTCTGATATTTAAGACCTTCCATAATGTGTCCTTGATGTATGTTTCTAGCTTCACCTCTTTTGACTCTACACTGTGGCTACTCTTATTTCTCTACTTATGCCTCTATTAGTAAAGCTTTCCAGCCAGGATGGCCTCCCAACCAGTTATCTGTGTGGTTAAACTTAAACTTTCTTTAGGTCAGGCTCTAATGTCTTTATGTCTGTGAAGATATCTGACCTCTTTTAAGGAGAATTTGGGAGTTTCCATCTTTGTACCAATACATTCCATGGTTCAGAGTCTGTTTTAAACTTTTCTCTCACTACCCTAGCTGGTTTTTCATTTTGAGGCTCTTTGAATGTATAAATACTATTTGAATTTTCTTTCCAACACAAGGCCCAGTAAATATTTCACCCTTAGTAAATAGCCGAAATTGTCAGGTGGTCCTTATGCAAATGGTTTTGGTGGATCCACAAAAAAAAAAAAAAAAAAAGACTGAAAAGGCTACCAGGAGTCTTCAGAATGACCTTCCTGAGCAAACTGGTAAAATGCATCTCCCAGTTTCAAACAGCCAAAATTGTATTAGGTATTTGCCAATTGCAAACAGCCAAATCCATCTTTTTTTTATTCTTTTGTCTTTTTCATTAATTTTTCGTTGGAGAATTGAAGGTAAAGTGAGGCAGTTGTGATATTAAGATAATTATTAGAATCATTGGGTAATATGTTTAACTGATATAATGTAGCAGTCTGGTTTTGAGATGTATTCTTGCTGTTCACGTATGTACTAGCAGTAGTTTTGAAGTAGTTTAGTTACAGTACCCATTATGGCCAGCAGATGCCTGCAAACACCATCAAATCATTTTGACCAGATTGTTTTAAAAAATTACTGTTGGTTTTGGGAACTATATATTGCTGGTCTAGTACAACCGTTTGTATTTGATTCTTTGCCTTTTAATTTTAAACTCCAGAAGAGGAAAAAAAATAAAAATAAAAAAATAAACTCCAGAAGAGGAGAAAATTGGAAACACATCTCACATGGAAGGGCCATTTAGTATTTTCCTTTCTAGGGTATTAAGTCATGTCTGAGGATATATACTATTTGTATGTTATTTTCAAAAATTAGATTAAAATTATGAAAGAGAAGAACAATATGCTTATAAGTATTTGTAATATTTGTGCCATTCTTTTTCTGATAAGGTCACGAGAACTTCATTTTAATCTGTCTTGTTTATGTATCTTTTTCTCTAACCAATACAGGAAAAGTATTCAAAAGGAATAATTCCCCTTTCTGCTATATCTACGGTGCGGGTTCAAGGAGACAACAAATTTGAAGTTGTTACAACACAAAGAACTTTTGTTTTTAGAGTAGAAAAAGAAGGTAAGATTATTTTTTATCCCTATTAAAACACTCATAGACATTTATTTCTGACCAATCGGAAGACTGATAAACTAGTGAAACTACAAATGCCAAGAAATCTTAAAAATATTTTACTTTTAAGTAATTTACACTTTTATTTTATTTTGAATGCCATAAACAAGTTGACAAGTCATTTGTTTGCTCACTATTCTTGCATGCAGCGAATACTTAGAATCTACCTAGTACCAAGAATTCTAAATTCTGGATATATAGCAGTGAAAAATAAGACAAAAATATCTGCTCCTGTGGCGTCTACCTTTTAGCTGTTGTTTGGCAATGCAAGTAGTTATTTAATATGGATAAACAATTTTTCTCACTATTGAAGTGTTGGTTTTAGGGAACTTTACTTATGCCAGGTTCAACTGCACACATAAGACTGGTAATTCTAGTACAAATTTCAGAGCATCTTTTGTACTTTCTCAATTCTTTTTACCTTCAACCTCTGCTATAGGTCAAAATTGATGGGGAAAATTAGATGGCATGTGGTTTATGGGTAGGGACTACACCTTTAGATGTTTTCTGACTTTTGGAGGGGGTAGGGAAGAAGAGTCAGGAGAGCTGAGTTCTCTGTTGTATACTTCGATCGAGTATTAACACGTTATTACTGTGTTTCTCACTGCTTTTAAATAAGATCGATAAGGCCATCTTCATTAATTAAAGAATTATAATTTTAATTTATTTTAAAGCTTTTATTTTAGTATAGATTATAACTCGATCTTGAAAATTTCTTCTTCATCCTTAATTATTTGAATAATGGTGATCTGGAGAACTTACTGAATTCTTGATATATGCAGTAATCATCTGTGCTTCATTATTCACAACAGTCTTTTTGTAAAAGATTTTATTTATTTATTTGATAGAGACAGTGAGAGAGCACAAGCAGGGGGAGAGGGAGAGGGAGAAGCAGAAGCAGGCTTCACACTGAGCAGGGAGCCCAATGTGGGGGCTCAATCCCAGGACCCTGGATCATGACCTGAGCTGAAGGCAGACGCTTAACAACTGAGCCACCTAGTCATCCCTCGTTATTCTTAGTAGTCTTAATGAAGGATGAGGGATGTAAGTGTTACAATTATCCTATTTTATAAAAATAAAAAAGAAAATTCCGTTTTGCACAGAACCCATTTTACCCTTTTATAAACGACGAGAGTATTAGATATGATGGGGCAATATTTGTCTTTTTTATGCTGCTAGATTCCTAGGACATAAACCAGTGTGTGACACACTGAAAACATGCAGTAGGTCCTGTATATTCCTAGAAAGCTTTCCTTATTCCTTGGCATAATCAGTAAATGCGTGAGTTCCAGCTGCTGTTCACAGGGGGCAGCATTTTTCAAACTGTGAATCAGTATCGATTGGTGAAATCAATGTAGTAGTTTCTGATGGTACTAAAATCCCTCCAAAACAGAAAAAAACAAACGTGAAATAGAATAAGAAATATCAAAGTGCATCGCTTCTAGTTAAGTATTGTGTTGTGAGACCTACCTGTATAAATATTGCACATATGTAGTGGAAGAAGAGTTTCTTACTTGAGTTGCTATTTAAAAAATCATTGAGAGCTATAGCCTAGAGTTGGGATTGGCAAATCATGGCCTGTTGTCTAAATCTGGCTGCTGCTTGTTTTTGTAAACAAAGTCTTGTTCCATCACCGTTGCTGTCATTCATTTAAATATTGTCTGTGGCTCGTTTTATGCCTCAGTGGCAGGATTGAGTAGTTGCCGGCTGCGTGGCTGGGAAAGCCCAAGATATTCTCCTCCTAACTGGATATCACGATGATCTTTCCTTATGCTTTGGTTTCCTCTGCCCAGAAGGTGACTGCCTATTTCTTTGAGGTGCTTTTCACTTTCCCCTTGGCTTCTCAAAATGAATTTCACATATGCCACATAGCTTGCAGTTTGATAGACGTACTAAATAAAGCTTCCCACCTGTGTGAAAATCTGTTTAGCCATATTACTTTCTGTAGTTAAAAGTTAAACAGACAAATTTAAGTAGACTATATCAACCCTCATGCTTAAAAATTACATGCTGTGATACATAGTTCATATATAGTTCATAGTGCATGTTTCACATAATTATGATATAAACAGCATAAGAATTTTATTAAAAGTTTGGTATAAGTTATTTGTTAAATAGGTCTTACGTCTTTAAGTTTTCAAACATGAAAATACTAAAAAAAAGAAAGAAAGTACTGCTTCAGTAAAAACTGAGACCGTCCACATGGAATTACTGAGTAAGGTGGCTTCATTGAAAATAATTTTTAGGGCACCTGGGTGACTCAGTCGGGTAAGTGTCTGTCTTTGGCTCAAGTTGTTATTCCAGGGTCCTGGGATCGAGTCCTGCCTTGGGCTCCCTGCTCCACGGGGAGTCTGCTTCTGCCTCTGCCTCTCTTTCTTTCTGTCTCTCTCTCTCATGAATAAGTAAAATCTCAAAAAAAAAAATTCATTTTAGGGGCGCCTGGGTGGCTCAGTGGGTTAAAGCCTCTGCCTTCGGCTCAGGTCATGATCTCAGGGTCCTGGGATCGAGCCCCGCATCGGGCTCTCTGCTCAGCAGGGAGCCTGCTTCCCCGTCTCTCTCTGCCTGCCTCTGCCTACTTGTGATCTCTCGCTCTCTGTCAAATAAATAAATAAAATCGTTAAAAAATAAAAGTCATTTTAATGTCATAACTAATGTTTTCAGAGATGGGTAAATGTAGAGGGGTGTGTGTGTGTGTGTGTGTATGTGTGTGTGTGTGTAAATAGTATACATGTGTCCATGTATTTAGTATGGAACCTTCAACAAGATACTAAGTATGTTTTATTGTTTTTTTCTCCTTCCATGTATACAGATGGTTGATTATTTTTTACTTTGGGGGAACTGAAAGATCAACCATGGTGGCTTATGAAATATTTGACTTAACTTTTAAGCCAAATGAAACTTTACTTCAGTCTAATCAAAAAGCAAGGCAAAGTTTAGAACTTTTGAGGGGACCTGGTCTGACATCCTAGCAGAAATGAATTCTCCATTTTTGGTGAGAAGGTTCTGAATGGCCCGTTCCCTGAAGCCAGCCTCACTATTTCCAAACTGCTGTCTTGCCCACCGGCACCGCTAAGACAGGATTACAGTTAGACATCTTTTCCCACAAACTTTCAAAGGCTTCAGTTCCCCTCACGCTTTCCAGTGAAGTATTGTTATGCTCTAAGTTGAAAGTGAATTATGCTGAAATAATAACATTTTAAAAATACTCTCTCAAATAAAAAAATTTAGTGGGATTCCTTTGTCCTGAAGCAGAACCGTTGTTGTGGGTCAGAGGGTCAGAACAGCTAACGATCTCTCTCCAGTCTCTGTTCCCCTGGGGAGGGTGGTCACACATGCAGATGCCTGACTTCAAAAACCAGGTGCTGTTTTGAGTCGGTGTGTTTGTTTTTTTTTTTTTTATTTGACAGAGAGAGTGCACACAAGTAGGCAGAGCAGCAGACAGGAAGAGGGAGAAGTAGACTCCCTGCCAAGCGGGCAGCCCGATGCGGGGCTCGATCCCAGGACCCTGAGATTATGACCTGAGCCGCAGGCAGAGGCTTAACCCACTGAGCCATCCAGGCACCCCTGAGTCAGCAGTTCTTAGAGTGAGAAAAGAGTTTAAGAATTCTGAGTGGTCATTTGTGTTCTTGGGCCGTTTTCTGTGCTGGGTTTCAGCTGTGGTCTTGTGTTCCTGTCCCTCTCAGCTTGTTCTAGATCCCTGGGAGGCAGGCAGGTGTTTTTCCCCTCAACTCTGTTTCCAGACAGCACCTTACAGCCCTCCAGTGATAGCTGTGGGACCGTAAAACTTTGTGGGTTTTTTTTTTAATTAAAAAAAAAATTTTTTATTAACATATAATGTATTATTTGCCCCAGGGGTACATGTCTGTGAGTCATCAGGCTTACACATTTCACAGCACTTACCTTAGCACATTCCCTCCCCAATGTCCATAACCCAGCCACCTTATCCTTATGCCCCTACACCCTAGCCACCCTCAGTTTGTTTAGGAGTCTCTTATGGTTTGTCTCCCTCCTGATCCCATAACTAAGGGACATTTATGTTTCTTATCCAAGTGTTCTTTAAAACAAACAAAGCCAATGATGGCCAAAGATGGCCATCTTATTTCATTGGCTTTGTTTGTTTTAAAGAACACTTGGATAAGAAACATAAATGTCCCTTAGTTATTTTGGGCAAGCAGACTTCCTGTCTTGAAATAGTCAATGGTTTTTTGTTTCGTTTTGTTCGAAGGGAGAGAGAGAGAGCACAATTGGGAGGGACAGAATGGGAGAGAGAGAGTGAGAAAGAGAGAGAGAGAGAGAGAATCTTAAGCAGACTCTGTGCTGAGTGTGGAGCCTGACACAGGGCTTGATCTCATGACCCTGAGACCTGAGCTGAAATCAAGAGTTGGACATTTAACTGACTGAGCCACCCAGGTCCCCTGAAATATTCAATGTTTCTAGAAGCAAGTTGTGGAACATTTACTAGATGGAGGGAGAGCCAGGGGATTTAAAATTTCTCCATTGTATGTGTTGGTTGACTATCATAGTGGGTTACAAACGGTGGAGCCATTTTTGAGTCTTTTCCTCATGTCACACATCTAATCCATCAGCATATCTGATCATTTTGGACTTTAGAAATATGTCTGGATTCTGATCTATTCTTAACACCTCTGTCATTACTACCCAAATGCAAGCCACCACCTCTATCTGGGTTATTGTAATAACCTCCTTTGATCGATTCACAGTCCTATTTTCTATACAGCTGTCAGCAATCATGCATCAAAGAAGTCCCATCCATCAGTCCATTTAGGTGCTGTGTTGTCTGTCCATCTCCCTGAGAGTAAAGTACTTCTGTCCAAGAGCCCCTGTGTGATCTGGCTCTGGTCTCTTTGACCTTGTCTCCTCCTGTGCTCTCCGTCACTCACTACATTTCAGCTGATCTCCCCCATGGCAACCCCAGGATATTGACACTTGCTTACTTTATTTGAGAATGGTCTTCCTGCAGCCATCCTCCTGACTTGCTCTATCACTTCCATTTCCTTTAGGCTTTTGCTTAACCACTGCCTTCTTTCTGAGACTTTTTCTAGTACCAATTATAAAGTAGCACTTCCTGTGTCCCTCATCCCTTGCTGATTTATTTTGTCCCATTGCACTTGTCACTGTTTAATAGATTACATAGCTATGTTTTATTGCCTTCCTCCTTTCACAAGAGGGCAAACTCCAGGAGATTAAGGCTGTGGTCTGTCTTGTTCACACTGCCATTCCTGGTATTCAGAATAGGTCTTGGAACCCAGTAGACACTCAGTAAATATTTGTACGAATGAATGGCTATTGATTTCAGGAACAGTCACGGTGTGCAGATACTTCCTTTTCTGAAGTTGAACATGGGTTATATTGAGGAATCATTAGTTCAGTTATATTAGAATATAGAAAGTAAAGGTCCAACTAAGCTTTGTTAGATTCTGTTACTAATCTTTTATACAACACAGCCCTTATATAATAATCCCTAAGATAATCAGTCCTTTATGTTACTAATGAATATGCCTACTGCTAAATCCAGTGGTCAGAGAATATTGTCTCTCTTGTTGGTTTTTGTTTGATTGTTTGTTTTTACTTTATTGATACTTACAGTAGTTGGCATTCATTCCTGAAAACCTCCAGGACTAGTTTGAGGGAATTGCTATTATCTTTTATTTATATTCTAGCATAATTATAAGAAAGTGGTGATTTTGTTTTCTCTACTCCCCCCCCCCCTTTTTTTTCTTTTTTCCAACCCAGAATGCTTTACTTTAAACAAAGGCTTATCTAGGTCAGGGCATATTCTCTAAGGAATAGTGCTTAGCACAGTGCTAAGATCAAGATAGGCAGTAAATATTTGTTACTGGAAAGAATAAAAGCACCTTGGTATGAAGAGCAGGCAGAAGCTAGCATAGTATCTAGCTTTGCCCAAGACACATAGCTCAGGGGAAAATCAGTATTTGATTTGGAATATTGTGGCTTATCAAGGCTGTTCCCCTTGTATAAAGACACACATGTTGCATAGGCAAATACCAATGATGCTTGTAATCTATTTTATTGTTTGAATGATCTGTATCACTGTTTATCTCCACTGGCATGGGAAATTAAGAATAAACTGAATGTTACTATTAATTCTCGTTCTTATTCATGACTGTTTACTTTCTATTAGTAAATGAGGCCATCAGGAGTTAGATAACACTTCTAGGCTCTACGAGGACCCTTTGTTGAGATGCAGCCGTCATATGTTTAAGTCCGACAGATGCATTTGGGCCAATTTCAAATTACTGCCCTGAGAAACTGAAATATAGGCTAAGAGCAATGTAGAAGCCACAAACACTTCGGCCTAGTTTATAAAGTTATGACCTACAAAGTGAAACAAATTAGAGAAAGGCAAAGACCATATGATTTCACTCATTGGAATTTAAGAAACGAAACAAAATGAAAAAAAGAAGGAAAAGAGACAGAAAAACAAGCTCTTCACTAACTGGTGGTTGCCAGAAGGGATATGTGGGAGGGGATTAAAAGTACACTTATCTTGATGAGCACTGAGTAAGCTATGGAAGTTTTGAAACATATTGTACACCTGAAACTAATATGTTAATTATATTTCAATAAAACATTGAAAGAAAATTAAAAAAAAAAGTTGGGTTTCTTTTCAGTAAAAATATGACCTACATTTCAAACTCAGTGATTTTTGTAGATTAATAGAAACAAACAAAAAAACATTCTGTGCTGTTTACTTGGCGGGAGTATCTTGCGTGAAACTAATGATCACAAGTAATAACCAATGGAAGGTTTGTTGTAGTTCCTGAAAATATAAATTATCCTAGTACAGTCTGGATTGCTTCATGTAGATATAAAATGTAAAGCAGATGCTGAATATTGACATTGACTTTAGTGAACATTTTTGTGTGTTTCCATTTCTAATGATGCTGAGGAAGTTGGGTAAATATTCCCTCCTGATCCATGGAAACTCTTACCTGGAGACTATGTAGTATGTGCAGTAAAGCATTGTTGAATGAATTTTAATAAGTACTTTGGCCTTGGTCATTAAAGACAACTATTTTTAGTAGTTTGGAAAGTGAGGAAAAAGTAAAGATAATTTAAAAATGATGTCTTATTTTAAAGTAACATAGGATTCATGTTTGAATGGGAGCAAGTCTAATTTGGAGACTTAGACTAAGATCTGGAGATCTCGAGTCCATAATGGAGTAATTCTTTCTACACCTTAGATATGAGATACTACCCAATTTTCCAAGCTTGGGCTCTGCTTCCTCTTTCCTTCTTGATAATTTTTCCTACCTGGAATTCAGTCTGTTTTGTTTTGCTCCTTTTACTTTAATAATCACTTCTTCCTTTGTTTTTTGCTATCCCATTTTCCTGCCTCATAGATTATAGTTGTACCTCAGGATTCATCCATTTCTTCTCCTTTCACATTAAACATTTATCTACTTCCATGGATCTTCTTTTGTGTGGTTTACCTTCCTTCGCAGGATGCTGTCAGTCCACCTACATGCTCATGCTAGGGCCCTGAAAACCTGAGGTGGTTCTGTTCATAAAATGGGATTTTCTGCCTTCTTTGGTCGAGTCATAGTATTTTTTTTTTGTGAATACATACCTGTCAAACATATTTAAAGCTTCAGCTCTTTTTTCCATCCCTTAATGTCTTGACTTTTCAGATATTCTTTTGTTTACGTTTGCATTGTACTGCAGGCCTCTCTTGCCCTATTCCTGATTTCCAAGCTGCCGGTTTGGTCTACATATCATCCTACTAATCATGTCATTTCCTTGCTAAGAATCTTGCTTGCCTTTTTTTTTTTTTTTTTTTTTGGCCTCCGTAGTAAAATTTGGAGGCAAAATTCCTGACAGGTACTGCAGAAGCTCTCTTCATATTCCCTGTTTCCTCTTGACTTCAAAATTATTAATCAGCTTATCTATAAGTCTCTGAACAGATGTTGGTTCTTTCTGCCTTTGTTCTTGTGTTCTTCTCTGCTAAGAGTCATAAAGTTCTGCTCTTCCCTCCCCAAGCTCTAGTTATGCTCCTTGTTGCAAGACCTAGCACAAATACTTTTTTTTTTAATAGTACTGAGAATAGTTGTCTGAGTTAAAATATTTGATTCTCCTAATTTTAATGCTAACTTGCTGTATGACCTTCAGCAAATGATTTACCTCCATTGAATTGACTCATATTTTATTTGATATCATTTGTATGACATTTATAGTACTCTGTGTTCTGTTATATGCTCATATCTAACTTGACTTACAACTTTGATTGCTCTTTGGGGATTAGATCAGATTCCTGTGTCTGTAATGCAGCGCGTTATACATCGTTGAAGGTCACTTAGCTTTTGTGGAGGGAGAAAACCAAATTTTAATTTACCAATTTGAGATCCTTTTGTTCCTGTGGTGAGAATGGAATGGATGAGTGAATATCAAGTCAGCATACTCTTAAGTAGAGTAGGCTCTAAGTAACAGAAGTCAGATTTTCTGGGCATTTGAGCAACTTAATTATCAGGTAAAATCTGTTAACTGGTCTCAGTATTACTTCTATTAAAAGAGAAAATCCAATCTCATGAATAATCTGTAAGAGTGCTTCTTAAATATTAACTTGGATTGAGATCAGCTGGGGATCTTCTTAAACTGAAAAATCTGACTCATCAGGTCTGGAGTGGGGCCTGAGATTTGGCATTCCAATAAGCTCCCAGGTGAGGTTAGTAGCATTGGTTACAGAACACCTGGGTAGTGTTATTTCTTTTCTCTTACAGAATTGGACCATTGGCTCTCACTGCAATAGCATTTAGATTGTAGTTGTGGGAAAGAATCTGTAAATTATGTGTTACAGGGAAAATAGATCCTTTGCCCATGTTTCTATGTCTGTATAGTTTATATAGTTTTTCTATGTCTATATAGTTATATAGTTGTATAGTTTATATAGTATTTTCTCCTGTCTTCATTTTCAGAGGAGAGAAATGACTGGATCAGCATACTATTAAATGCACTGAAATCACAATCCCCTGCCTTGCAGTCTCAAGCAGCTGCTGCACCTGAGAAATGTGGCTATCTTGAACTGAGAGGGTATAAAGCCAAAATTTTTACTGTGTTAAGTGGAAACAGCGTGTGGCTTTGCAAAAATGAACAGGTGAGCTGTGTTACAGTAATTGCAAATTGCAGTGCCTTGATTACATTCACAACTGTGCTTTGTTAGACTTATTAGTGTTTTTACTCATAGCGTCTTGCTTTTGCCTTGAGTACTGCATTAAATATAACAAAGAAAGAGTTGTTTTGTTGAATTTTCTCAGTTCCTCCAGTGACAGGAAAGTAATCTACATCAAATTTGAGGCTAGACATCGCCTTTTTTAAGGGACTGAGAAAATAAAATCTTGAAAATAATTTTTAAAGGGTATTCCTTAGCTGAAGTAATGTTGTAACTCTGAGATATCAAGAACCAATTAACCATTACAGCTGTTGATGAAATAGGCCCAGTTCTGCACCTGTTGTGTTTCTTTTGTAATAGAAAATTTTAAGAGTAGGTAGAGATAACATGTTTTCTTGAGTTTCTAGCATTTTTTTTAAAGCAGTTATGTTATTTGCAGAGGAAATAATTTACTCTAGGCAAGTGGTTCATATATGCACGTACATCCACACCACATATAAATGAAGTAGATTTGAGTTGTTGACTTACTGAATTTGGTTAATATAGAAAGACTCAATAGAGAAGTTCAGTGTTTTGAGGAGACTAATATTAAAATTCGAACAAATTCTGTTAACTGTATTTGATTCTGTAGACTTCCTTTCTTTAACGTATCTGATTTTTATTGTATTTTATTTTTTTAAGGATTATATTTATTTGAGAGAGAGAGGACAGGTGCGTGCACACACAGAAGCAGTGAGGGGCAGAGGGAGAGGGAGAGGACGTGGGGCTCGATCCCAGGACCCTGAGATCGTGACCTGACCTGATAGCCACCCAGATGTCCCTAACATGCCTCGTTTTTGATATGTATAAGAAAATACCCCATTTTGGGAAGGAATTCTTAATCTTTTATCTTAGAATAGATTAGATTTTTAGTAATTTGTGGAATTGCACGGTGTGCTTTGGAAAGCTGATCTAAGGTGAGCTCATTAATGACATATAATGAGTGATGATAGGCTGGAATATAAATGGTGACTGTTTTCATAACAAAAAATACACAGATGTCAACTCAAACATTAGTTTCAAAAATATTAACAGATCTAAATTAAATATTAATAAAAATATTAATAGATCTTTCTTTAGACATCTTCTGAACTTCAGTGTGATCTTTTTCATTATATTTTTTGAGTAAGATTTCTTAGCCAGTTAACTGTGGAAGGCATCATTGAGCACTGTTGGCATATTAATAACTTGGAAAGTTAGCATATTCCTCAAGAAGAAGAGTGATGTACAACTTATAATGTGTATGATGTGAATGTGAACATTTTCAGTCTGTGAAGTGAGAAGATTAAAACTTTTCTCATTGGAATGGAGTTTAAAAATGCATAATTTGCATTTATCAGTATGGAAGTTATTCTGCCAGATTAACTGAGGTATTCATTTTTTACTTGCACAGATTTGATGGACTTCTAATTATTAGTTTCATCACTTCCATTAGCTAGATTGTCTGAGTTTATGTTATTCTCCCAAAGTAGATGTTTTTTAAGTTTTATTAACATTCTCTGATTAGAAAGAAATTTTATGAAATTATTGCTTTAATATTAGCAGTTGAACATAAAAGCATAAGAATGACTACCATCTGGTGAGTACCAGGTATTGTGCTAACTATAATTAATTTATAAATATTTCCTTTTAATCATGCCCGCAAATGTAGGAGGAAGATAATTCTTCTCCATGTTTCATAGGTGAGGAAAATGAAAGTTGTGTAAGGATTATAGATTGTAATGCATAACAAAACCAGAACTTTATGACTAAGTGTAGCATCTTAGCAAGTATACCCAAGTGTCTTTTTATTTAAAGTGTATGCTGAAAATTTCTGGCCTGTGACCTTTTAGACATAGTTTAAGCTTCTTTCCTTGAATAACCGAGTTGCTTTGGAGGTTCAGAGTGTTAAGTATGTATTGAGTAATACTCTTTCTACCAGGTGAGGCATTCTGCAGGGGGTGTGCTTGCTGAGGACTTAAGTCCTATCTTCCAGGAGGAAAAGTCTGACAAGACCATTGTTTATGATGGAGGGTGAGCCAAGTACTTTATTTGGCTTGTGCAGGAGCTGTAGGGAAATACAAAAAAGGGCAATTAATGAAGTCTGGAGATGAGAAACACAAGTAATGAATACATTCTCTTTAAAAATAAAAGCATTAATGCTGGACCCCTTCTCATCTTTTGAGACATAAACCTATTTTCAGTGCATGTATATTTCCGGTCCTTTCCTATGCATTAACATGCCTTTATATATATCCTTAAAAAGTACATACCGTTGCTTGTGTATGTGTTATTTTTAAAAACTTGCGTCATTTTATATGGAGGTGGGTCTTAAGGAACTTGATCTTGAGTCAAGTCTTAAAGAACTAGTTGGCCTAAGACTGGATGGATAAATTAAGGAAGGCCTTCTATGTTTAGGCCCTAACTTATCATTCCAGTTTTATCTGTGCTTATATCCCATATATGCCTTTCTCTCCAAAAACTAAAGTTTCCCATTAGTTTTTTTTCACATAGTTGAGCAGATTGTGTGAAGAACTTAGGTGATGTGCTAAATGGGGAGTCTTTCTCCTGAATGCAAGGGGCTTTAGACTTGCATTTAGGAAAAGCACTAAAAGATATTCATTCAGTGCAAATTCTGAAAGTTTTATATATATAACATATTAAGTAATTTCATTTTTTTAAAATATGGAAAAAAATCTTATAAAAATGTAAGTGGTGTTATACCTGAGGCTAATATATCGATTATACTTCTATAGTAAAAATAAAAAAAATTTTAAAAAGAGGTGTTAGCTTTGAACTTCCGTATCTAAATTTGCATTGGATCTAATTGAGTTCCATGCATCAAAGCTAAATTATTTTCAGTTTCAAAAATTTTAAAATAGTGAATTCATTGCTCACATAATTTGTAGAATGAATAGAATAAAAATAAGGAAAATTGACCTACACTACCTTAACATATGAATTATTTTCATTTTTCTAGCCTCTCTTGATACATAGTTTTACAAATTTACTTTGGAGGTCACTCTAGAGAGTGCAAACAGGTAATGGATAAGAGGTGGAAAGGTAGCATATATTGAAGAGTTATTTAAAAGGAAGCTACAGTGTTCTTTTAGAGCAGAGACAATTGGACAGAGGTAACAGTTCTGGGTTTTTGTTCTCTCTCTGCTACTAATTGGCTCAGGTAATTAAGTTAATGTCTTTAGGTTTAAATGGCGTCATTTAAAGGAGAGAGATGGCTTACTATCCCTAAGGCTATTTTATGTAAGTTGCATGTGAAACTTCCAGATATCTGGGCTCATTCCAGACTGTGGCTTTAGAATTTCTGAAGATAGAATGTTGGAATCCACATTCATTTAAGGCATCCACATGTAGCAAAAACTACATACATTGAAACACTGCTCTAAGGGATTTTTTTTTTTCTTTAAGAAATGATAAGCACCTAGGTAAAGAGAGCAAGATATTTTTGGAGTTGGAAAATATACAAAATTAGCCTTCAGCAACATTGAATGCTTCATCATCCCGCAGCTTGGGACCATTATACCTCTTTTTGTGATTAACTTTCATTTGGAAGTGATCTTTTTCCTCATTGAACATTTTGAAATGTGCCACCATTTAAGTGGAAAGTTAAGATAATCATGATTAGTGATAATACGTTCCGAGATTTTGAAGAACTTTTACTAATTGTGCATAGTTCTGAGCTCTAGCTACTCGTATTTTTATTTTGCTAAGATCTCAATTTTTAAATGAAATTTAAAATTTTTTAGCTTATGAATTCTACAGCGTCTTTTAATTCCTTTTTTTTTAAAAGAGATTTTATTTATTTATTTGAGAGAGAGAGAGTGAGAGAGAGCATGAGAGGGGAGAAGGTCAGAGGGAGAAGCAGACTCCCCACGAAGCCGGGAGTCCAATGCGGGACTTGATCCGGGGACTCCGAGACCATGACCTGAGCCGAAGGCAGTCGCTCAACCAACTGAGCCACCCAGGCGCCCTAATTCCTTTTTCTTAATGTAGACTTTATTGCCAGAGTTTGATCTAGTGCAGACATTAAACTCCATTTGCAAAGTCAGCGTAAAGGGGACAGTGGAAAACAGTTTGAAACTGTTATTTCCCGTACATTCCTTTGACTCTGTCTGGAAGGGTACTCTAATCTTGTAGATTATTGTTAATCTTTTCCAGAGTTTTTTCCTCTACTTCCAAAAAGTGTCCTTAAGATTCTGTGTCAGGCATCCCTATAAATATATTTTCAGTAACTCTTTCACTTTTTTCTGGGTCTGTCCCTTTTTCTGAATCAATAACTAAGTTAAAATAGCAATTAGAACAGGCTATCATAATTATTGCCTTTGCTCATTTTTGAAATTCCTCCTTTTTTAAGAGAAATGATATGGTGCTAACAAGGGGGATGGCAATCTGCCTCTCCTCATGGACACTTCACGGATAGATCTGAACTCCATGGGATTAACATGGACTTTTCGTTTTCTCAATTACTTGGTTCAAAGATTCATTTTTTTTCTTTCATCTCTGTCTTTCATTCATTAGTAGATTGTAGGAACTGAAATTTGCAGTAGCTCTCCACAGAGTAGCAGAAATGCCTTAGGGGATGTTGTGTTCCCCGCCCCCCCACCCTTGTCCAATAGGTTGTAAAAAGTAGAAAAGAACAATGAAGACATACGTAAAAAAGGAGTTTGGCAAAGTAGAAACAGACACAAATTCTCTACCTAATTACTCAGTTGCAAAACACTGTGGCTCTGTTATCACATAAATTACATGTCATCTCTTTATTTAACACCAGCTCACAAACAGAGTGTTTAATTTTTACAAATATTGTTCTCTTATGTTTTACATGCCTGCAGTGTATTCTAATTATGATAGTTTTTCTCCAGTGTTATTTCAACTTTGTATAAAATGAGCTGTGTTTCATTTTGTACAGCTTATGCTATACAATTCCCTGTGTTTCTATATTTATCCATTTTACAAAATGGATTTTTACTGGACACCTTCTTATTTCTGGGTGCTGCTCTTGGCTCTAGGGGTATAGGAGTGATCAAAAGATGCCTGCTATGTAGGGTCTCACCTTCCACTGTGGGTAGCACACATTGTGATAAATAAATGAGATTTCTGGTAGCTCTCACTATGTAGCCTTTTCTTCCTTTTTGATGATTATTATTTATTTTTGGCATAGACTTTTATGACCTTTTCGTAAAGAATTGTTTACATTTTAAATGCTGTGAGCTACATGAAACCAGCCTGATTTTAACCTTAAATGTGTTATAATTTTTATATTCTCTAATTAATGGTGTGATGGTTTATTCACTGTTATGTCTTAAGGAGTTTCAGGCCGGTGGCTGACACTCAATAAACATTTTGTAGAATGAGTTTGTTGAATGAGCAGTCATTTACAACTGTTTTCTTGTCTATAGAGCTTACCATTTTTTTAAAGTTTGTTTTTTAAGTTATTCTCTTTTCTGTGAATTGTCCCTTGATTTTCTTTTTCCATTTATTGATTGGGATTTGATTGTCTTTTTTGACAATTTCTTTAAGGTCTTCATATAATAAAGATAATTAATCATCAGGTCATTTTCTGTAACTACTTTTCTGAACTATCGCTTACTTTTCATTGTTCAGTTAATTTTTGTGTAGAAATTTTATTATAAGTTAAATTTTATTATAATTAAACTTTTTATTTCAAAGCTTATAGATATTTGATATTCTGGCAAATAATTATTTTATGAATTTATTTGTCTTGACATGATATGGATGTAGTATATAAGCCAGTATTTAAAATTTTAAATGAGATAATAAAATCGGAACGTACACTGAAGTATATGAAGTGTTACATACACGGTATTGCTATTTGAATGAAATTTCTGCGAATGGATGTGAGGCACATTTAAGATAATTGGCTTTGGTTTCCATTTGTTAGGTTGTTCTGACAGCCAGTCTCTCTCTCTTTTTTTTTTTGTGATGAGTTTTTTTTCAGGATCATGTTAGTATTAGTGAATTCATTACAACCAGATGTCTTGCTTGGTGGGTCTGTGCATCCATTTAATGATAATTGTGGCACTGAGGATTTAACTATATAAATTCACTTGATTAAACATTTTCAAATCAGGGTATAACAAGAGACTCATTCCCCCTCACTCCCCCTACATAATGTTCCCGTGTCTGGCACGGGGATGAAACTCTAATAGAATTTAAATAGACCTCATAGGGCTGTGGGTTGAGTAGCACAGAAAGAAGCAGCAGGATGTAGGTGGTGGCCTCAGCTTCTCTGGGTTCTGTATCTGGCCAAACTCTGCATCTGGTGTTTCCCCGGAAATGTGGTGCCAATGTCATACAATGCCACATCTGTTTTCAACAAATGTTTAAGCACCAAGTTCTTAAATTTCTGGCATGGAAACCTGGCATTCAGTATTTCCAAAAATAGGTTTGAGATTTCAGCAAATTTGGGGTTAACAAACCCTTCTTCAATTTTTCCGGTTAGGAATCAAACTTTTATTTTGCTCTTTTACTATGTAGTTTCAAAATGTAGTTTCAACCAGGTTCTGTTGCTACAAATAACCCATTTCAGCATCCTGGTAAATATTTACCATTCATTCCAAACCGAGTATATACTATAGAATCATTGGCGTGAATACTTTCAGTCCTTATAAATGAAACGGAGATACTTTTTGAAGACAAATTCTGGGTTTAGAACTCACAAATAAAAGTTTGTGAGTAAAAGTTTGTGTCTGTTTGTATTACACCCTTAATTTATGTGGCACTCAGTTTTTGTAGCAGTGCCGTGTGAGGTAGATATTACTGTGTTCCTTACAAATGAGGACGTTGAGGTGTAGATAAAGTAAATAACTCGGTAGCAGTCCTACAGCCGGTGAAGGGCGTGGCCAGGATTCTCCCCCAGGTCTGACTCCCAGCGCGGACGTGGTCACAAGCACCTCTGCAGGCTGTCCAGACCCGTTTGCCAAGCACTACCATTGTCGCAGTAGTGCTGATGGGTGGGACTCCTGCTCTGTGAGATCCCACGTTCTGTGGCAGCAAATTAAATGTAAAGTATTGTTTAGTCCAGAATCTGTTCTTAGCTATTTGCTTTCTATCGTAATATTCCAGCCGCTGAATTTTCAGGCTCCTGTTTTTTGTTTTTGTTTTTGTTTTTTTCATCCAGCTTATAGCATTTTGAGTATTGAAAGTGTAGCCTGGTCTGACTTGGGCCTATTTTTCAAAATGAGACTATTGCTGACAATCAGATTGTCGTTAAAGGGTAATTTATTTTCTAATATTTGCCTTCCACCCCATTTTAAAAAAAAAAATTATATATGCTTGCTAGTTCTCTTAAATACGTGTTCTCTTGTAATTAACATTTTCATAGGTAATATGTTCACTTGGTTTCCGACTCAAGACATAGAAGTACCAAGAATGGTAACAGTAGCTAACTAGATCTGTGTAGCACTTACTGCATGCCTGGCGTTTTTCTAAGCACATTTAATGTGTTGATTGAATCCTCCCCACCCACACTGAAGAAGTGTAGGTACTACCGTTCTCCCCATTGTGCAAATTAGAGAACTGAAGCCCGAGAGGCAAACCTGACCAAGCTGGTCAGGGTTTTGTCAATGATCTGGTCAGGTTTCACTACCTTTGGAAGGTCTCATAAATACACAACTCTCTCTTACAGGGATTGGCTGGTTTCATTGTTTACAACTCGGTACTTCTTACATTTCTCTCTCATTTCCTCCTTAGACTAAATGCTTTCCAAAGGTGGGTACCCTGTCTAATGCTCTGGTGTGAACCCAGGATTTAGCGCGACTTCTGGCCCACACAGAGTACTTCATAGACTGCTTTGCCAGGATGAATTTTCTTTCCCCTTTTCAAAATCTGTTACCTGCTCTGCCTTCTTCACAGAATAATTTACAAGATCAAATGAGAGTTCATAGCTTCGAGAGCACGACACAAATAGATATTAAACCAATTGTGGAGTGCACCGTATATGTTTAACGAAGACTGATGTTTTTAAAGCCTCTAAATGTTAATACAGGGATGGGCATCCAGGACAAATAGGATCTCGAAACTCCACTGTGTCACTGTGTTCTGGCCAGAGTATTCTTAACCAGTAATCTTAATTATTTCAAATGATTTTTGTGTAGTCATTGCGTGCCTTTTCTTTTTCTTTTGCTCTACAGAAGGAACTGTTGATATCCTGATATTTAAATATTGCAGACTCATCCTGTCTAGATTCTACAGCTGGTTCTGCTGTCTAACTCAGCTTTTCTCAATGTTGGCTACATATGAGAATCACAGGATTGTAGTTTTGCTTTTTAACTGGAGATTCTTAAGCTCTGCTTTCCAATTAAGGGGGTAAGAATCTCAGGGTTGTAGGGAGCATTGAGGAATTAGATATATTCTTACTATGTTCTAAATACAGTTTGAAAAAGTGGCTTAATGTCACCACAAATATTTTAAATAAGAAACACAGTTGTTTCATATTTAATAGCTCTCAGGAGCACTGACATTTATTTTGTTACTCTGCTATACATTTTACAGTCCATTTGTGCCGGTAAATTCAGTGGATACTCTAATTACTCAAAACCATATGGCCATGGCCAGCAACTGATAAATGGGTTACAATTTTCTTCCAGGCTAAAAAAAAAAATAAAATTTTTGCCTTGCTTGGAAGAAATTTGAGTTCTAGTTCTACTTCACTTATTTTATTTTTACCAGAAATTGCAGCTTTATATGTAGACATTTCACAATTTGCTTGTAGAAAAGAGGGACCACCAATTCGGGTTGGAGCCTGAATGAGGCTCATCAGTTTCCATACAACATTGTCCCTCCTGCCATCTGCTAGTCTGATGGTTGAGGTGTGTATCTGCCCTTCCTAACACACAGTACCTGTAAGCCAGTCGCTCATCAGAGAATATAACTTGGCATAGAATGTAACCGTGCATATCCAGCTCTTGTTGGGTCTTCATTATGGAGAACTGTTGGAAGGACATGCAGTTTGTTCTAGAGTTACTCCTGTATCGAGTTAGGCCATTGGAAAGCTGTTTTTAAAATATCCTACCGTGCCTGAGGTAAGGTAGCTACAGTTATGGTGAGCATAGTATAATTTATATACTTGTAGAATCACGATGTTTGCACACTTGAAACTGATGTAACATTGTGAACTATACTCAACTAAAAAACAACACACAAAAAAACTTATCTTGCTACGCCTATTTTATTTCTTCATTAAAAGAGAGTTTGAGTTTCCAGCTACTTGGGTTGGAAGTTTCTCCAGCAAGTGTTATGTAGCAAGAACACTGGTATGGACAATTCAGATTTTTTTTTTAATTGCAGTAAATATAACACTGAACCTATTTGATTCTCCTTGTCCATATAGGTCATGTTTAAGTACTGATTTTTAGATAAGTTTGCCATACAAAGTGGAAGTATATCCACTTCCACTGAGTGGAAAGCTCAGCAGGGAGCCTTCTTCCCCCTCCCGCTGCCTGCCTCTCTGTCTGCTTGTGATCTCTCTCTCTCTGTCACTTAACATGTCTGTGCATCTTCTCTTTTATATTATTCACTCTCAGTTTCTGGCTTGTTTTTCCTAATAGAACAAGCTATATGTACTTTCATCAGGAAAAAAAAATCAAATTGATGATATGTTTTATAAATGCATCACTTGCTTATTCTAATTTAACATCGTCTGTTGAAAAAATGAAGAGAGGCTTTTCTGCAAATTATGAAAGAAAACTGGATACTTTTACAAGTGGATGGAATTTATGATAATATTATTTTATTTCACTTATTAGTCAGGAATACATTAGTATGAAATGACAAAAACCCAAAGAATTGCTTAGACAGAGATTTCTTTGTTTTAACAAATCTCTTGGTGTAGGCAGCAGAGAGCTGATGCCACCAGGGAACAAGTTTCTTTCCATCTTTTTCTCATTCTGGCATCCTCAGGTACAAAAAATTTGTCATCAGGCTTTTCATCTTGAGGATTCTAACAGCTTCTGTCCTTCTCGATGTTATTTCCTAAGAAGGTGGAATGAATGGCAAGGGGTAAAAGTCTTTCTTCTTCCAGGATTTGCCACGCCCCAGGAATTTTTTATATTTTATTGACCAAAACTAAGACATAGGACCCCTCCTAGCTTGCAAGGGAGATGGGAAAATAGTACTTTTACTTTTCCCTGTAGAGAGAAGTACTGTGAACTTTCACAGTCTCTGCCAGAAGTATTCTTATTAAAAATGGTCCAATATTTTTTGTAGTCTTTTTTTAGTATGGCTATTTTTTCTAGTCAAATTGAATTTAGGAATTCAGAGCACATTTAGTTTACATGGATAAATCTTTTGAAGTCTAGAGAATAATTATATTTTTAAAGTATTGAGATTAGAGGCGCCTAGGTAGCTCAGTGGGTTAAAGCCTCTGCCTTTGGCTCAGGTCATGATCTCAGGGTTCTGGGATCAAGCCCCACATCGGGCTCTCTGCCCAGCAGGGAGCCTTCTTCCCCCTCCATCTGCCTGCCTCTCTGTCTACTTGTGATCTCTCTCTCTCTGTCAAATAAATAAAATCTTTAAAGAAAAAGTGTTGAGGTTATTTGATAAATCAAATTCTCAAACCCTAATGATTAGATAATATTTCAAACTTCAGTGCTTTTAGAAGGCAGACTTTGTAGCTTTTTGAACAATTTCAAATTGTGGTGGGGCAGACTGAACGGAGGGGCTGTAGGTATTGAACAAATGTCAGTTTTCATACCAAAATAGCATTTAAAGCAGCTTAAAGAATTTAATTGAAGGAAGAGGAAAGTAATAAAATATTGGGAATGAGATAAAACTGTAAAATAATGCTTTTGTTTGAGAGTAAATAGAAAAATAATGTGAAAGAGCAGAGGCAACATCATAGAGTAAAACAGAACAATCAGCTTGGGTTCCAGTCACTTTCTGCCACATACAACTAGCTGCACTTTCCATGGGACTTTCCTCTCTTTGGGCCTCAGTTTCCCTTCTTTTTTATAAGTAGTAATTATACCAGCCTCACAATGTCATTTGACTCCCCTACTTAGAAATCGATAGGCACATGCTAAGGGCTAGTTAACTCTTAGTTTCCTTTACTGAAGAGAGAAAGATGAAAAAGTGCCTACCTTTGAAAAGTAAGCATGTGCACTTCACAATCTGTATCCTACTCAACTTGACATTCCGTGTGACAGAAGTCCGTACTTGATCAGTAGCCCAACTGTCCAGCTTAGAAAGGGACTGGATTGGTATGGGGCCGAGAGTGCCTACCTAAAATAAGAAAACCACTGTCAATCCATTTTTAATGACTTATTCATTTCTACATGTATATGTGTAGTAAAATTTAGTAGGATATAATGGTTCTTTGGATTTTAGAGAATATAATACGTGCTTTCAAAATCCATATTTTTGTTTCTTTATAATGTTATTATTTTTTTCTTCCAACTAGGATTTTAAGAGTGGACTTGGTATCACCATAATTCCTATGAATGTAGCAAATGTAAAGCAAGTGGACCGAACTGTCAAGCAGTCTTTTGAAATAATCACTCCCTATCGGAGTTTTAGGTAAGCTGTATTTAAACGTTTGTGTTTGTGTTATTCCAAGAAAGCTTGGGTGATCTACTTTTACATTGCTAGTGGTGATTTTATTTCTTATAGATTATATAATAAAATCATGTTCCTTGTTTCCTATATTGTCTAATTTATTACCCGGTATATAAAAAACACCTCATAAAAGTGACTTGAATTATCACACAATGTACAAAGATACTAATTTCATGAGATTTAGGACGTTTCTTTTCTTAATACTTTTTTCTCTTAGGCTCGAAAAATACATTAATTTTTATCAACAAATATATGACAAATTACTTCACATTTTGAAGGAATAAAGAATACTACATTGTCTTTAAGCTGTATTTTTATTTACCTTCTTTTAGTCTAATCAAATGCAGTCCTCCTTTAAAATCTGTACCTGATTACAGTTGCTCCATAATGATTTCCTAAAAGGAACTCCTGCTTAAATAATGCTGATGGGTCTCATAGCACTTATTTATCAAATTTTTTAACAGTTCATTATATATCTTGTATTACAGTAGTCTAGTAATTATTTCATATAACAATGAAAAAGAAAACTTAAAGTTCCTAATATGTTTTAATGATCTGTAGTAACTCCATAGCTTTGGTACACAAAAGAGGCATAAGTCAGTGTCTGTGAGTTAACCCACATTAATTCATTTGTTACAAATAATCAGCATATCACCAGGTAGTATGCAGGCATTGTCCGAGGCCTTTGGAGGACTAACAATTACTTAGCAATTTCGAAAATACTCCCAAGTCTGGTATTCATTTAATCTGTCAGAAGTGTGTGCTGACTCAAATTTTGATGAAAAAAAATCACCTAAAGAATAACAGACTTTATTTTCACATATTCAGATTTCAAGCCTCAACTGAAAATGTAGACATTGGCTGAGCTGTTTTTACTCATGGTATTTCTGACACAAAATACGGGGTGGGCTTTTTTCTCACACCAACCAGTTCTCCATGTCTCCAGATCCCAAATGGGTGTCTTACAATTCAGTCCTGTTCCAACAGCAGCTACTTGGCATGAGCATTAGACCCACAAGTAACACAGCTCAATCCCACAAAGCTGCCTTTAATTCAGAATCCAGTCAAAAACGCTGGGTCCTCAGCTTACCCACACTTTGTCCTGACTTGGTTGCAAATTGGGGTTCCCATGACCCCAACACCCCAGGTTCACTAATTTGTGAGAATGGCTTGCAGAACTCAAGGGGACAGTTTAATTATTGTCAGTTTATTATAAAGAATGCATCTCAGGATCATCCAAATGGGAGAGCCACACAAAGCAAGGTAGGGAGCTTCTGTGCCTTCTCTGGGTATAACATGCTCTCAGAACTTCAATGTGTTCATCAACCCAGAAGCTTTCTGAACCCTGTGGTTCAGGGGTTATTTGGGGAGTTTCATTCTGTAAGCATGATTGATTAAATCCTTGGTCATTGGTGATTAACTCATTTGCTAGCACCTCTCCATCCCTAGAGGTCAGGGGGTTGGGGCTGAAAGTTCCAATCCTCTAGTCACAGATTTGTCTTTCTGGTGGCCAGCTCCCATCCTGAAGCTATGGAGGCCTCCAGCCTCAAATGATCTCACAAGCATACAAAAGACACTTGTCACTTAGGGCACTCCAAGGATTTTAGAACCTGTGTACCAGTCCTATGACCAATCTCTATGTAAAAGTGAAAGCCACTAAGAAGTTTATGGATATTATATTGATGATGGCAACATAGAGTGCTTCAGAAAATATCCCTGTGGGCCACTCAGTTTCCTTATGGGTTGTTTGGAATATGTTAGTCATCTGTTATTTTCATTCTATGTCAAAACATTTTCATCTTCAGAACAGAAAATTTTAATGTGAAACATTTTACGGGTCATTGGCTGAGTTCGGGGCCCTGTAGCACAGTCCCTGACACATTGCAGGTACCCAGTAAACATTTCTTGGAGTGAACCCCCGGTTAATGTTTTATCCCTTTACTCAGGTATCCAGTAAAACACTAAGGATCAGGAAATATCAGAACGTGGCTAAAAATGAGTTAGAATAGTGATCACTTGAAACTTTTTTGATTTCTCAGTTTCTTCAAGCCATCTGGACATTCTTCTAATTAAAAAGGAAAATCTATTTTTAAGACTGAAAAAAAATCAAAATTTCTGGTGGGTGTTTTTGATAATTTAGTTTCAGACTATCATGGCATACTTTCTTGGCAAAATAATCCCGTAGTCCCAAAAGTCTGAAACTCAGCCAGTCTCTCGTTGATTATTATATAATCACTGCTTAGGAAACATGGCCTCTCATTTAAGCTCTTGACCTAACAAGGCAATTTTTATATCCTGGCCAGAAAGATGTACATATTAATTTTGGTTCAAGATATGTAAACAAACTCATAAGCAATGCGGAATGTTAAAGGAAAAAAATAGATTTTTAAATTAAGTGATTTTTAACAGAAAAGACTATTCAGTTGCCTGGAAGGAATATTTTTCAGCTGCTGCTTAATTTGTGAGCGAAATGAATATGCAAACTGAACATACTGCTTAATTGACCTTTACAAGGGAGATCGATAATGCAGAAACATTAATTGTTTCAGCTTTACAGCCGAGTCTGAAAAAGAGAAACAGGAGTGGATTGAAGCTGTACAGCAATCGATAGCAGAGACTCTCTCTGATTATGAGGTGGCTGAGAAGATTTGGTTCAATGAGTCCAACAGGAGCTGTGCCGATTGTAAAGCCCCGGACCCTGACTGGGCATCCATCAATCTCTGTGTTGTCATCTGTAAGAAGTGTGCAGGTAATTAGTGATAAGTTATGCTCATTGCTGTTTGGTAGCAGATTGGCACCGAATGCTCTTTATTGTCCTACATAATGTGTCCCAGCCAACAGTCGTGAAAAATAAAAGTGCAGAAGGCTTATTACATTTAAATTAAATTTAGAAATATAGTTCTGAACTTCTCGTATGCATGACTTAGATGTAAAAATTGATTTTTAAGCACATAATCATTTTGTGTGCCTCCTGGTCCATGTGTGGATTTTAAAAAAACAGTGTTGACATTTTTAGATTTTAAGGCGAGTGCGTTTCAGAATGCACCCTGAACATGTCTGTATCTTTGCATGATTTTCCCACTTTTTCCCTATCATATTTTGTAAGATGTGTATTTCTTATCAAGGTTATTCTGAGCTCTAAACTTGGTACAGCAGATCCCATATCTCTTTTAATGAGAGTGTTTATCTAGAAGCATTTCCAAAGAGTACTGAGGTTTCTGACAGTAACCAGTACTATGGTTATCTTATTGTGACTTTACAGCCTACAGACCATCTGACAGCTCAATGTATTTGGGGGTTCCCAGTTGTTCCAGTGAGTGGAGGGCATGGACTCCAGCTGAGGTGTGTGGTCATGGAGGTCTTGGAGAAAGTTAGCCACGTGCTAAACTGTACTTCAGCATCCTAGCTTTACCAGGTTCTGTGCTGGTCCTGGGAATTAAAAATGTGTGAGAAGTTGATATGTCCTCCACAAATACATAAATACCCATTGCAGTAGAATATGATAATGGCAAGACCAGAGTTGAGCACAGGTTTCATTGAGAGAATACGGATGAGGAGCACCACCTGTTAGAGCAAAGACTAGGACAGTTGCTTCAATCCTTGCTTTTCAAGAGTTCTGTGCTTCCACAGTTCTTATCATACTAGATTTTCTCAGGACCTAATTAACATCAATGGCAACCAGAAACGACAGCTAATTCCCTTCCACTTTGTATTTCTTCCCAACCTTTTTTCCTCTCCAGTCTCATTGGAAGAGAGCCTTTGTGTTGTCCGAGGCTATTCTTTCTACTAATATCTCTTGCTTCTTTCTTCTCCTATTAGGATCCTTACCTTATCACTTATTCCTTTTCTGTAAATTATTCAACCATGATTTCTTTTGTTTCAGCATATATACTTGTGCCCGTCTGTCATGTTGATACTAGCTTCCTGAAAACTTTCCACTCCCCTGTATGTATCATTCTCTGTCTCTTTTCCCTTCACAGACAGGGTACTTTCGAGAGTGGAATTCGCACAGATTTCCTTCATTCCTTTAATGTCCTTGTTTTTCTTCATTCTATGATCAGTTTATTTTTCTCTGTAGTCCAGTAAAAATATTTTCACCATGTTGACCAGTGTAGTTTACCTCTCAGTTTTGGTGTGGTCTGTTCCTATTTTTATTGTCTTCTCTACAGTATTTGACCAGTGTATCTCTCTGTGACTTCCCATCCTCCCTTAACTTCCAAAATACCATTTTCTCTTTGTGTGTTTGTAACACTCTGGTCATCCTTTCTCAGGTTACTTTTCCTTTACCTCATCCTGAAATACATGTGTTCCTTTGGGTTCCATCCTCAGGTCTCTTTCACTCTGATGTTTTTGGTTGATGTTATTTATCATTTTAAGTTCAGCACTCACTTGTAAGTAGACAGTTCTCACCATGTTGGACACGATACTCCTGCATCTACCTACTGGACTCTTCTTGGATTTGCCCAAGTTACCTCACAAATAGCATGTGAATAATGGAGCTCTCATTGCTGCCCAGCTCATTACATAAAACTGAAAATTCTCATTTATTCTAAATCTTGGTCAGAAGCAATACTGTCTGCCCTATAGTCAAGTCTAAAACCTGAGAGACTCTCTTGACCCTTCCCCCCTCCCTTAAAGCCCATCAAGTCCCAGCGGATTTTATTGCCTTGGGATTTCTAAATCTGCCCTCCCTATTGTTACTCCTCCTGCTTGTCTCAACTCAAGAGTCTATCTTTTTTTTTTCTTCTATGACTCCATGGGTTCTTTCCAGTTTTCCCTGTTTTCTGAGTTCATCCCCTTTTAGTGTTGCCTTTAGTAGGTCTTTATAAATGCAAACCTATGCATATTTCTGCCATTGGGATTTTAAGACTGTGCTCTGAGTAGTTACCATTTTAAAGAAAGGAGGAAAGGACCCTCTTACCTACTGTAGAGAAAGGAACAAGCTTTCATGCTCCTAGGCAAAGAGTCCTTAAGATAAGGAAATATCATGAATACCTTATTCCCTTCTCAGCATAAAAGGCCTCAGACACATTCCTGGGCGCCCAGTAATGACTGAATGATTACACAACATAATTGAATTGATGCTAATAGAATGCTGGGCTCTTATTACCTTTCAGGCATAAAAGTAGAATTAAGAATCCACTTCATATTTTTAAATACATGTTTATTGGAGTTGTTGCTTGTTTTTTGGTTTTTTGGGTTTTTTTTAGGAGTGAAAGGATATCTGAGTTCACATACATGGAATTTAAACAAACCTATTATAAAAGGTTTTCAGTAATTTCTAATTGCTAGTTAATTATCAAGTGATGAATAGACACACATACATATTGATACACATATATAACTAGTTTTAAAACTGTAGTTTTATACTACTACAGGGTAGTGATGAAGATGACTACTGTTATCTTCATTGTGGTTGGGATTTCTGTATAATTATCACCACTACTCTTAATGGTATTGGCATTAAGGAAAGTAGATACTGGTGTGTTTTAAGTTGAAAAGATATACATATATACATATATGAATGCATACACATGCATTTTTTAAAGATTAAATACATTTACATACAAATTGAAATAGAAATGCAATTGTGTCTTGACTTCAGGACAACATAGATCTTTAGGACCAAAAGATTCCAAAGTTAGAAGTCTAAAAATGGATGCCAGCATTTGGAGCAATGAACTCATTGAGGTAAGTTCAACCTAACTGTGGATGTGGCTAGTGGGGATCAGATGGTGGTTAGCAGTGGGGTGGCATGAATTACTTAAGGTGCTCTTTGATAAAGTTCTTACCACACTGTAAAGATGGCTTATAGCCTGTTTAGTATTAGTAGCTTCCTACTTCAATTTTTAGAATGGTCCTTAAATGAGATAGTTATTTTAAAAATATAAAGTATAAGGAATTTAATAGTAATAGCTACTTTTAAAGGCTTGACAGCATTTTTATTTTAAAGTCAGAATTTCTTTCTTTTTAACTCAGCATGGATAAAATATTGGAAAAGTGAATGAAAACTTGGCAAAAATTTCTATTCTTTCTCTTGGCCATGCTCTGTCATTAACTGTGCTCATGTCTGACTTTCTGTCTCCTGTTTCCATTTCCTTTTGGGTTTCAGTAATGCTCCCAACCACATTACCCCACCTACTCGGCCATTTTAAATAAATTTGTCTCTATGTGAGCTTCACAAAATAATAATGCTTTAGCTGCAATTTGGGTCTCTTGCAGTTTCTTTTCTAGCTTATCTTGTACTATTACTAAAAGCAATGAGGCTTTATTTAAAATAGAAATAATATCTGCTTTCACAACTCCATCTTCCTGAAAGATGTGGGTTTTTCGTGTGTTTTTGCATATTTTATATTAAGTTATATATATATATATATATTTTGGTGGGGGGTAGAGTGTGCTTGTGGAGGCAGAGGAGGGGCAGAGGGAGACAGAGAATCTTAAGCAGTCTCTGTGCTTAGCACGGGACCCTGTGTGGTGCTCAATATCATGATCCCGAGATCATTACCTGAGCCGAAAATAAGAGTCAAATGCTTACCTGACTGAGCCTCCCAGGCCCCCTAAGTTATATTTTAATTTGTGAGTCAGGTTTTTGTAAATTCAGATACATTTTTTGAACTCATATTGTTTTATAACTTTCTGACAATTTAGCTCTTTATTGTCATTGGAAACAAAAGAGCAAATGACTTTTGGGCTGGTAATCTTCAAAAAGATGAAGAATTACACATGGACTCACCTGTAGAAAAGAGAAAAACCTTTATCACTCAGAAGTACAAAGAAGGAAGATTCAGAAAGACCCTACTGGCATCTCTCACCAAAGAAGAACTAAACAAGGTATCAAAAAATATATAACAATAGACATGGATCTTGATGTCTTTTGAAACATGAGTCAAGGATTTTGAAAAGAATTTTAGAAAGTCATTTACTGTTTGATAAAAGTGTTGTTTAATGTTATTTTATTTTCATTTGTGAGATTGTACTATTGATTTTACCACTGTTTTACTTAAGAATTCATTATCAATAGTGAATGAATTCTTTGTCCATAACATGAGTTTCCAGCTAATTAGGCCTACTCCAATATTCGGAGAACTGTGGTAACTTTCCTTATTTTAGGGACAGGACACTAAGCATAACTTTAGCTTGTTCATTGTTGACATTGTGTCACCAAAATAAACATTGTTTACTCAATATATTGTTACAGGCAATGCTTTGCTTAGTGTTGTTGACCCCAAGTGTTACTTGCCTTTGGCTGAGTGATTCCAGACCTTCTGGTTTATGCTAACCACTTGTTCTTCACCCTTTTGGCAAAGGATAGGTTAAGCATCCTGTCTGATTTCTTTTTTGAAATTGCTCCTTCAATTTCTTATGTGTTAGGAGACTCATCCATGTAGAGCTATTTAAATACATGTACTTTTATATGCCTATTGTTTTTGTGCTTAGAGAATATGTTCTTTTATTGTTCTCAGTTTTTTAGTATGCTTTTAGTGGCAATACTTATGGATAAAAATCCTCAAGGTAGTAGCATTATGCTGAACATTTTGGATAATAAACAAATGGAGGCCTTTTTCATCCTTCTGTAGAAATTAAAAGATCATACAATTGATTTACATTTCTATTGGATTAATTCCCCTAAACTAAGTTTTTAGTCTTTGTACATTTTTTGGTGATAGTAAAGTGAGGCCACCAATTGATTTTAAAGCAATGGCACAGAAAATATGAAGGATTCAGAGTGGGAAGCTGAGGTAGAGCAGAGTGGGAGAGATGGGATGGGGGAGGGGTTTGGAAGCTAGATATTTATATAGGTTATTACTAAGATATTTTGTTTTGGGTAGTGGTTTCATTGGTGCTAATTACATTATTAAAAGTGATCAGTTATATGCATGGAATAATAACAACAGGGTATCATAAACCAAGGATTTCATTAATTCAGTGCACTGAAGGTCCATAATAAATAAGTATGTGAATAGTAAGTTGTGGATTTTAGAAAATAATTGGCAAAATTAGAGAATTAGAGGTTTAGAAATTAAGGCATAGCTTTCTCTAATGGTTTCTTTCTTTTTGGTAGTGTTGGGTATCTTATTAGTGGGTATACTAATGTCCCCAAATAAAGGGCTATCTGCCACACCACACGGTTTCCATTAGATAAGTTTTACGTTAATTACTAGCAGTTTAATTCTTCTAAGAATATTATAAAGAAGTGTACCCATTGGGATTTATTTCTACAGTGGGCTTCTTAAAAATGGTACTCTTAATGTCATTAAATAATTTTTACAAAAAATGTATTTTATTGAATACACACATTTTTAATTGAGATGTAATTTGCCTACAACAGCCTGTTGGTTTGGTACATTTACATATGGTGGTTTGATTACCACTGTAACTGTAGCTGACACTTGAATCATATCACATAATTATCATTTCTTTTTTGTAGTGGGAACATTGAAGATCTAGTCCCTGAGAAATTCTGAGGTTTTAATACAGTATTCTTGATTTTTGCCACTATGCTGTTCATTAAATCTCCAGAACTTAATTTATCTTCTCCTTGCAAGTTTGTACCCTTAAACAACATCTCCCCACCCCCAGACACCTTGTGGTAACCACATTCTAATCAGTGTTCCTATGAGTTTGGCTTTTTTTAGGTTCTACATATAAGTGATATACAATATTTGTCTTTCTCTGGCTAATGTCATTGACCATCATGCCTTTAGGATCCATCATGTCCCAAATGGCAGGATTTCCTTCTGCTTCATGGCTGGATAGTATTCACGCACATGCGTGTGTGTGTGTATACACCATATCATCTTCACTCATCTGTTGATGGATACTTAGGTTGTTTCCACATATTGGCTATTTTGAATAATCTTCTAATAGACATGAGATTGCAGATCTAATACCATTCTAATAGGTGTGAGATAATATATCATTGTGGTTTTGATTTGCATTTCTCTGATGGTTAATAATGTTGAACATCTTTTCATGTAACTGTTGACCATTTGGATATTTTCTTGGAAAAACAACTATTCAGTTTCTCTGCCTAATTTTTAATTGGATTGTTTTTGAGCTTGTGAGCTCTTTATATATTTTGGATATTAACCCCTTATCTAATGTATGGTTTATCAATATTGACTTCCATTCTATAGGTTTGCCTTATTTTGTTGATTTTTCTTCAGATGTGAAGCAGCTTTTTCATTTGATAGAGTCTTGCTTATTGATTTTTTTTTCTTTTGTTGCTTGTGCTTTTGGTGGTGTCTCCAAAAAGTCACTGTCAAGACCAATTTCAAGGAGCTTTTTCTTGTATTTTCTTCTAGGAATTTTAAGGTATCAGGTCTTCTGTTTAAGTCTTTAGTCTTTTTTGAGTACATTCTTGTGAAAGGTATAAGATAAGGCTCCAATTCCATTTTTCTGTGTGTGGTTATCCAGTTTCCCAACACTATTTGTTGAAGAGACTTTTTCCACTCAGTGTTCATAGTGGATAGACATATGTTGCACACTCACAAGATCTGAGTTCTTTTTCAGTTTCTGGGGATACAATTGTAGTAAAATGTAAATGTGCATGAGAGTTGTGGTCAAGTAAGGGAGACTGACCGTGCACAGGCAGAGTCCAATAAATACACTGTAACAAATACATTGTGCTGTGAAGGAAAACAGTAGTGAGGAGATGAAAGAGTAAGAGGAAATACTTGTGATTAAATGGGAGGGCAGTCAAAGGCTGTTGCAGTGGATAGGACTTCAGCTGGTATCTTTTCTAACACCCTCATGTTGCAGACGAGGTAAACTAAGATTCAAGGAGATGAAGGGATTGTCTAAGATCACCTAGCAAATTGGTACAAAGTCAGGTGTAGTTGGGCTGTTTGATTCTGATGCAAAGGAAATTCTGTAGGTCAGCTAGACTATGGTAGGAAAGGTAAGAACATTTTTTAACAGTTGACATCCAGGGCTGGAACTGTGAATGCATCATGGGACTTCTTGGCTAAACACTCTGTGCTGCCTACTGGAATATTTAATGAGCAATTACTCTGAAGTTGCGTTGTAGAGGGTAAATTAACCAGTGATCTATCCAGGCATACCATGTCAAGAAGAAGGTAAAATGGTGAGTCCGGGGCTAAAAAAATCAGATGGAATCAGGATGCTGAAATCATAGGGTTTGGAAGCAAATGGGAAGCCAGTGAAGTGAGGAAGCAGAAAGAGAAGATGAGAAGAGATGTGAAGGCAGCTTATTACTAGAAAGTAACAACAAAAACAGCAACACAGTTAGGTTCCAGCGGTTGCTAGTGTTTGTACAGCGATGTATAACACAAGTCGGTGTTGTTTTATTACCCACTGATTGCCCTTCCTCCTCCCTACCCATACCCCACACAAAAGGAGAGATACTGGATTGGCTTTGCACTCATCTTTCAAATTCCCAAAGCATACCAATACTTTAAAAAAATTACATAGATCCTATTTAGGCTGAAAATTACGTACATACAACATTTATATGACAACACATTTAACAGATACTTCGTTATTACAACTTAGATATTTTGTATTTTCTGAGCACCCAGCCATTATCATAGTACAGAAGTATAAAAAGTGTCTTCCTAAGCAACTCTGGTGGACTGGAAGGTTGAAACATCACAACGATGAAAGAATGAATTAAAACTCAGAGGTCTTAGGTTGTACTTTAAATTCGTACAAAGCAGGCCTTTTGAGCTTGTTGCTTAATTCAGGGCATACTTATTACTAGCTTTCGTGGTTAAAAAAGGAATACGAACTTCATTTTATAAATGGCTTGGCAGACTTTCACGCATTTCAGTAGCTAGAATTGTATTCCCTGCCCTTACAAGGTGTGTTTTCTTTTAACAATCAGGCTCTGTGTGCTGCTGTTGTGAAACCAGATGTTCTGGAAACAATGGCTTTGCTGTTCAGTGGGGCAGATGTCATGTGTGCGACGGGAGATCCTGTACATAGCACCCCCTACCTGCTGGCCAAGAAGGCTGGCCAGAGTCTGCAGATGGAATTTCTCTACCATAACAAATTCTCCGGTCAGTTCCCCTCCCTACACTAGCCTGGTCTCTTCTGATATATCCCTGAAAGGACTGAAGTACAAATCTGCTTATTTCTCAAATAAGAAAAACCATCAGAATGAAGACAAGCGTGATTATTAAAAAGATAGAAGATGCTGAAGACCATGTTTTGTTTCCTCGCAAGGAAAATGTTTCAGAAATCTTTTATGTTTCTTTAATCTTATAAATTAAAGATTAAAATAGTTAATCCCACTTAATCACTTTCACCAGAATTTTTTTTTCACTTTCACCAGAATTAATTCTGATTTCCATATGTCAGTATGAACAGAACAAGTGCTTATTTGCAAATTCTATGCAACATGAAATAAATATCTGTATATTCTGTGGTGAATTTGAAGTAACTTTTCTTCTAACTAAAAACTCACCAAACATATTCATAAACAAAGGGAAAGTATTTACATTTTACATTTCAAATGTATTATTTCTGTACTTTTTCCAGATTTCCCTCAACATGACATTCACTCTGAAGGTGGATTAAGTCAAGAATCCTCCCAGTCCACGTTCCTCTGTGACTTTTTGTATCAGGCGCCTTCTGCTGCTTCTAAACTCTGTTCAGAGAAAAAACTGCTTGAAGGTATCCTTTCCACTTCTTTTCAACTTCGATATCTGATAAAACTATTTCCCTATCAAAACAATTATGTTTAAATTTTGATTTTTTTTCCCTTAAGATGTTAGATTTGATCTTGCAATAGAGAAATATTTTTTGAGGATTTACAAGTGCTTCAAGGCACGGATATACTATTTCATGCACTGTGGCGGGGATTTAACACTGGGTCGGAATGCTGTGTGAATTCTCAACAGAATTCACTGATGTCTCTTTACAGCCAACCGACTCTGTTTCAGGATTTGAGGGTTATTCCAAAGAAATGTGCAACTCAGCCCCTTCCCTTAGGGGCAAACACCCTGACTGCGGAGATGATAAAGATAAATGTCAGCACATAGGCAGAACTAATAAGTTTTCGGTATATATTCTATCGGCATTGTAAGGGATACGAGGTAGTTCAATTTGTTCTGATTATTAGTGTATGTGTGTGTGAGTAGAATGCAGCTTCAGTGTTGTTTAAAAAAAATGATGAGAATTAATTTCACAACCTATTCTCGGTTTGGGGAATTATCTGAGCAGCCACGGTAGGCTTTTATCCATCTCTGCATCCAGCTCCTAGTGTCAAGTGTGTCTTAAGCATTAGGAATTACAAAGATGAGTAAGACACAGGTCTCGTGTTCAACACATATGAACTAATTTGGGAAATATAAGCAGAAAAATATAATGAGGTCTGTCTTACTGGAACAAAGAGAATTTTAAGAGAGATTAAGCCGTATAGGCCAACTCTGTGGGCGTTTAGAGGCTCCGGAGCCTAATGTCAATCCCCTAGGTGGTATAATCCAGCCGTTCTACTCTATCCAAGGAGCAGTAGGATGAAAAACTCACGTTAGAGTGTTAATCCTGATCTTTGCGCATTGAAGGTGATTATTTCAGTATAAATGCTTTATGTCCAAAGAAATGGTACCCCTAAGTAGAATTATATTGGGATTAGCCCTACTTTATTAGATTTTCCAGAAAACAGCAGCTATCCTTTAGTGAGCAGGTACTATGTGTCAATCATGGCTTGAGGTACTTTGCATACATTAATTGTAATCCCCATAATGATAAATGGATGAGCTCAGCATGAAACAGAATTTTACATCTGATTTGTGTTATAATTGCTATTGTGACACTTTGGCTTGGTGTTATGGCCGAATTTGAATTTAGATGTTTTTGGTTTTTGGTTCTTTCAGCAATTGGTTATTAAAGGCCTTCCTGAACTCAAACTAATAAGATGACAAGTTTTATAGAGATTTTCTTGAAATATTCTATTGCTCTTCAGTATTTAACTCTTAGGTAGTCAGAAGTTGGTCAGAAGTGGGGAGGGGAGTACCTGAATAATCTGTGAATTGGCTATAGTAATTATTAAAATAATTGAATACTAAGCAATTAATGCACTGTAAATAAGTTTACAAGTTTTCTAAACTATTTCTTTCTGAATAATAGGAGATCTTAGACTTACCCTTCAAATCACTTATAAAAAGATTAAATAGGGAATTTGAAATATGACATTTTCTTTCTAAAACTAAAGTGTATCATAAGCACTTTGCAGCTAAAAATAAGCTTTCATTTATTTTTTGGCAAAAATAAAAAAAATTATTCTTATAATATTTATAGACTTAACAGTTTGTTTTAATATTTCCTTGAAATAGATTGCTTTTCTTAATCACTTGAGGGATAAATTTATGTTTTAAACTTGTAACTAAGTCATTCTTCACTTTTATCTTTTATAAATTAACTACGGATTTTTGTTGTTGTTGTTAAATTTTATTTCCAAAATTAGAAACTGGTGCATAAATTACATTCTTTGTAATTTAATTGGGGATGTTTTCTCATTTGGGAACATCCTGTTTTAAGTAATATGAAATTAAGCTTTTGCACTATGGCTATGTAGCACAATAGAAATGATTTCATTGGAAAATAATCTCCTGGTAATGTGTTCTTTGATGGTCTTCATTTCTTCCATCCAGTTTGTCAGCAAGTCCTATCATTTCAAACTCAAAATAGATCTTGAATCAGTTGGCTGTTCTCCATCTTCACGGAAAGAATCTTAGCGCAGCCACCATCATGTCCTGCCTGGGCTACAACACCCCCCTTAACTTGTCTCCCAGTAACTACCCTAGCTTCCTTCCAAAACCATTTTCCAAAAGCAGATTTAATGATCATTAAAAGTATGTGTCGGATCTTGTATTTTCATTGTTCAAGTATATTCAGCAGTTTCCCGTGACAGACTCTATCCCTCTTCCTTAGTGTGGCCTAAGAGACCCTCCTGTCCCTTTCCTTCTTCATCTCACATTATTCCTCCCTGCAGTCAGAGGCCTGGCCCCACTGTTTTCCTCTCCGTTTTTGCAACATGCCCTTCATGGCTAGTACACTTGCTGTTCATTTTGCCAGGAGGGCACTTCTCCAGTCTTGGCTTTTTCCTCGTTTTTCAGGCATCAGTTTAGTGCTACTGTAGTGTGCTGTTACTGGCAGCTCTTTCCTTTCATGAGGTTCTTCTTATTTCCATCACAGCATTTACTGCATGAAGTTGATCCCTCCTTTATTGGTTTCTCTCTCTCTCTTTCTCTCTCTTGTGAAAGCTCAATGAGACAATTAGCATTTGCTGGCTTAGTCAAATCTTTGGTGCCTAAAATAGTGTCAACCCAACAGTAGTCACGTGTAATATCTGTTGAATAAGTGACCATTTCTCTTATTGAGAGACCATTTCTCTTATCAAGTAATAGTGCAAGAGACTTGTTAATATTTTGTTTTTGACTGGCACCTAGAAAGATATAATTGTGGGTCAACAGACACTTGAAAAGATGCTCAACATCACTAATCATTAGGAAAGTGCAAATCAAAACCATCTTATACCTGTTAGTATGGCAAGGACCTAAAAGACAAGAAATAGTTGTTGGGAAAGATGTGGAGAACCCTCATGTGTTATTGGTAGGAATGTACTTTGGTGCAACCACTGTGGAACATGATATAGGGGTTCCCAGAAAATAAAAATAGGAATACCATATGATCTGGTAATTGCATCACTGGGTATTTACCCAACGAAATATCCAAATTTACCCAAAGAAATACTAATTCAAAATGGTATATGCAGCATTTTTTACAGTAGCTGAGTTATGGAAACAACCTAAATGTCTCTCCATAGAAGAATAGATGAAGAAGATATGGTGTATATATACAATGGAATATTACTCAGCTGTAGAAAAGAATGGTATCTTGCCACTTGAGACAGTATGATGGACCTAGAGAATATTATGCTAAGTGGAAAAAGTCAAATACTGTATGAATTCACTTAATATGGAATCTAAAAAGTAAAACAAATGGACAAATAAACAAAACCAGAAACAAAATCGTAAATAGAACTAACCAGTGGTTGCTAAAGGGGAGAGGGTTCAGGGAGGATGGGGAAATTAGGTAAAGTGGATTAAGAGGTACAGGCTTCCACTTGTGAAATAATTAAGTTGTGGGGATGAAAGCAACAACATAGGGAAGGTAATCATATTGTAATAACGTTGTGTAATGACAAATAGTGGCCAGTGACAGCTATGCTTGTCATGTGAGCGCTGCACAATGTATAGAATTATCAAATCGCTGTTGTGTACCTGAAAGGTATGTTGTAGAACTAAAAGCAACATAACATTGTATGTCAGCTAGACTCCAATGAAAAAGCTACATAATTGCTGACACAAAACATTTTATTCAGAAAGTGCTTAAAAATGAAGACAAAGTTGAACTACCAAGAAACAAAGTTCTGTTGTTGTTGTTGTTGTTGTTGTTGTTGTTGTTGTTGTTGTTGCTGTTTCTCTCTCAAGATGCCGTAGAGGTGTTACCTCTATTGAGCACCAGCCTTATGGAAACAAATGAATTATTTGGAAAGATTTAGAGATGAAAGTGGGACTGTCGCCTTTGCCCCTGAATAGCGAGCCTGGACCGCACCATTCCGCGAATGCTTGTCAGGACGGCCAGAGCGCGAGATGATTAAACAGGAAGAAAAAATTCAGCAGAAAATGCATGCAGTCCTTCAGAGAGTTACCAGAAGCTTCAAATTGTCAGTTCAGGTTTTCAGGATTCGAAGTTCTTCTAGCCTCAGGTTATGAAGACTGATCTGTATTTTTCTTTTTCTTTTTCCTTTTTTCTTCCTCAATTTAGTGTTCATGAAAAGAAAGATTGATAGCTCATGTTAAACCTAAGTACAGAGTTGAATAATAGCATCCTGGTTTTGTTTTCTGTTTTCTCCCCTCAACCGTGTTTTTTCCCCCTTGGTGTCTTACTGAGATTTGTTGATATGGTGTTTGATTTTTAAAGAAGAAAGTGGTTGATACGGTTTGCTAGGAACTCTATATCATTTGTTTATATTTAATTTCATAAATTAGCTTTGAGGAATTTTGAAGATCTTTTGTTCTCTCAGTGCCTAGCTTGTATAGCCTAAAGATGTTCAAGGCTAAACCACATTTATTTTAAATGAAAAGAATTCCTAGTGTGTATTCCTATCTTCAGTGAATGCTGAATACCATCAGTTTAGGAAATTCTTCATCAGGAAACAACTTCATGGTTTCAAAAAATAATAGTTTTCCTTCACTGTCTTGGATTTACTGTGCACATGTGTACTAGAAGCTATGACCTCTACTCTGTCTAATATGTTTTAAAAATGGACATACATGCTCCAAATGTGTAACAGGCATAGAGAGGCTGTGTTGTTCGGTGGTGAAGAGGCTCAGTTCCCAGAGCTTGGGTGCCTGGGTTCTACTCTCCGCTCTCATGCGAAGTACCTGTGTGATCTTGGAGAAGTCAGGTAACCCTTCTGTGCCTGTGGATGGGGTACAAAGAAGGGGTGTGTGATAGAACTGACCTAGGAGGGTTTTTCTGAGGATTCAGTGAGTTAATGTATATAGATGTGTAGAGGAGTGCATGGCACGTAAATATGATAATGGAGGGCTTAGGAGCAGGAGAAGCCCCTCGGGGAGCGTGGGGGTGGCCTGTCTATATACACAGCTGTTTCTCATTTCCTGTTAGCCCAAGTATAGGCGTATCCCCCAGGTGGTAGCTGACACCCAGGGTTCCCAGCAGTAGATCTGCGTCACTTCATTGTAGTATTTAAGTAGCTCACCTCTGGAGGCCTTTCCTGTGTTTGAGCAAATTCCAGTAATGTTTTTCTTCCCTGATCTAAATATCAAGATAGAATAGGAAGAATGAACGACCCCTCTGGCCACTCCAACCACCAGACACACCAGCTCTTGTCTAACAAACAGCTTGTGTCCTGAGAGTTACTCTTTTTGTGGCCCCAATTTTATTTCTGGTATTGGTTAACAGTAAGACTTCCTCTGTAGCAGAGCGTGTGTTCTGAGTCGGAGTTAGGAGAGCATATATGAACTGAGCTAAGCAGACCGATGCAATCTGACATAAGCTCTTCATTGCTTCCCAAGTGAATAGGAAAGCCAGATTTCCTATCACAGCTTTGTTATTATAAATTCTCAAAGGTAATATCTGTGACTGCCTTGTCTGACCTCTGGCCCATTTCCACTTACCAAAAAAAAAAAAAAGGTTTATAGGGTGATAATGCTATAGGCCTGGATCCCCTCAAGCTTATATTTCTAATCGAAAATGAGTTTGTACTCACCTTTTTAAAGGATCTGACATTTGTTTTCCATTAGAATTTACATAATTAGATTCTGCATTTACATTTATTTTATGCGTCGTGCATTTGGCACTTTTTGTTTAAGACCCTCCAATGACTCCCACCTGTCTGCTGAGAAGGCACGAACTCCTGAACACCTGTCACATAAGACTCCGGGGCCTGGCCTCTGTGGTGGGTCTGTGGTCTTTTTTGCTATTTGCTAACTTCATGTGTAATCTGGTTCTCTGGCCAAATCGATTTTTGGCAGTTTCCCCTTTCCTTGACTTTTCTCACAGTGTATTTTTTCCCCAGAATTATGGAGTGGTTATAGCTCAAAATGTATTTTTCACTACTTTAATGTCTTTTCAGTTATAAATAACTATTTCAAAAGCTATGTTTTTCTGTGAAATGATTTATCATTCTAGTCTGAGGATGTCTTCCTTCCACAAATGCTTCCAACCCCTGAAGGCACCCCTGCCGCACCACCGTCATTATTGCCGACGTATCTCGGATTGGATTGGACTGCACACTGCTTGAGGACAGGGGTGGGATTCCTGACTGCCAGTAATTATTTATGTACTCAAAAAATGTGCATTTTTTTGCATTTTTCTTTATGAGGATTATCCTCTTCATCTGAGTGCATTATTTTGAGGTTGTTTTATAATTCTGTTGGTTAGTACTTTGGCTTTTCCTCGTCTTATATCTCAGAAATCTACAATAAATATTTATTTAAAAATTACGGCCTTTCACGATTTTCATATAACTGTGCAGAGGACACACTGTGACTCAGGATTTGAGGGTCGTGGATATTCAGTATTTCACCTTCCAGGAGGCATTGATTGGGTCTCTGTGAGCTTTCTTTCCTAGTACCCAGAAGAAATTCTTTGTGCTGTTTTCCTCTGCCATTTCTGATTCAGCTTTTCATTTGCAGGTACTCAGAATACAATGATCCTAAACTCTCAGGATTTTGACCTTTTTTTTTTTTTTTGATTGTGGCCTTTTAAGTGTTTCTCCTCCTGATGGTTTCTGAAGCTAAACACCTCATCTTTCTTCATTACCTACCTGAGATGAAGGGAAATTTAAAGAGGAGGGCAATCTATAACTTTTAACTTTTAAAAGTTAACTTTTAAAGTTAACTTCTTAACTTTTTGTTTTTAATTGTGTTACCATAATTTCATACTTACAGAAAAGTTGCAGGCACAAAGTATTGTATGTATGGTACAAAGTATTCTCGTATACTCTTTACCCAGACTTAAATATTAAGATCTTACATTCAATTTATCCTCTTTCTTCTTGTGTATGTGTGCATATATATACACACAAACGTGTATATGTATGTACATATTTTTAGAATTACTTAAAAATAAGTTGCAGGCTCTTAATGCTTTTTTTACCCTTAAGAATTCAATGTATATTTATTAAAAAGAAGGACATTGGGGTGCCTGGGTGGCTCAGTGGGTTAAAGCCTCTGCTTTCGGCTCAGGTCATGATCTCAGGGTCCTGGGATTGAGCCCCACATCGGGCTCTCTGCTTAGCAGGGAGCCTGCTCCCCCCCCCCACTTGTGATCTCTCTCTCTCCATCAAATAAATAAATAAGTAAATAAATAAACAAACAAACAAATAAGAAGGACATTCCCTGAAATAACAATATTACAGTGATCAAAATCAGGTATTATCTGATGTACAGATTTTATTCATTACATCTGTATGTATAAACCTTGTTTATTAGCCTTAATGTCTGTAGATCTAATGTATATTTTAAGTGCAACATTATGAGTTGCTTATATAACTTAATTCTTGGCAATAACTTATAATTTGAGAATTCATACGGTCTCTAGAGTCCAGAAATAGATGGTGATTCAAAAATAATTATTTTTTATATCAAGAGAGTGAAAATTTCAAATAGTTTTTCTTCCTAACTTTCCTTTTTAAAAAACATTTGACTTTAATATTTTTACCTCACTTATTTAGTTATTTGGCAAACTATAGACCTTGAATTACATCATTAAAACGTATAGAAAATAACATGTTTTAGAATTTAATTTTTATGTTAGTGCCTTTCACTGGGAATATATATCAGATGATTAAATGTTTTTTGTATTTTTTTGCTCAATTCGCAAAGCTCATTATTTTAGTTTTTTAAAGTAGGAATTAAAATGAAGTGATAAAGATTAACAAATTTTGGGGTGCCTGGGTGGCTCAGTGGGTTAAAGCCTCTGCCTTCAAATCAGGTGATGATCTCAGGGTCCTGGGATTGAGCCAGGCCTCATCAGGCTCTCTGCTCAACGGGAAGCCTGCTTACCCCTCTCTCTGCCTGCCTCTCTGCCTCCTTGTGATCTCTCTCTCTCTGTCAAATAAATAAATAAAGTCTTAAAAAAAAAAGATTAACAAAATTTGACAGTGCAAAGACAGATCATATAAAATCACTGTGTCTGGTTGGTGTTCATGCCTTTCATTTGAATTCTTTTGCATTTATATTTTTGATGTCTAAGCTCCAATTGAGGAATAAGCTAAATGCAAGGAGTAACATAGGTACTTTTGGAATGTATAATAATGTAAAACCCACTAGAAGAGCAAAGTAGATAAATAAATGCTTTATACTTGTACGTAATTTCCAGAATTCAATAGGAGTAAAACAAGCCTGAATAGATCCATTTCCAAAATAACACTTTCTTCCCAGCCCCACAGTCTTCCATTAGACCCTACTCTACAAATGAGCTTTGTGTCTTTTTAGAATCGACCAAAATTTTATTTTCAAAATTAAAAGAGAAATTAAAAGGCCTTTAGGAAGTAGTTTCTGACTTCCATTAAACTTCAATTCAATTGTAGCAGTTAATAACTTCTCCTCCCCCTGTGTCCATTTCCATTGTCAATAACTATCATCTTTAGCTTAAGTTCCATTTATTGCAATATTGTTTCTGTGTGTACAGACCATTGTTGATACTCATGGCTGTGACTCAGATGTTCTGTTAACCTGTATCTCCAAATTGATATTCTCATAGTTGATGCATTAACAGAACTTGGCTTATTCTATACCTTTAAAGTAACGCTCCATGGTTACATTTTTGTGGTCAAGCCTTATTCGTCCCTTTCAGTTATTCTTGTTCATCCACCACAAACAAACCACTTCCACTTTTGGTTCATCAACCTCTTCTACCTTTATTTGGATCCTTATTGTGATTTCAGAAGCATCCTTGCTACCCTCCAAAATTGCTTATTTCTTTTTGCCCATTAAAAAATATGTTGGCTGGTCTCTATTTTCCCTGCTTTTGCTTCCAGACCTTTGAGATTGCTGAGAATTGTCAATTAGGGAACCATGCCTTTTAAGTTGGCCACAAATTCATGTTGTTGTTTTTTTTTAACCTAATCTGGATGCAACACACTAATTGGTCTTTGATAAGACCAATTGGTCTATTGATCTTTATAAGCATTTTTCCTAATTTTTATTTTACCAAAGCAGTACATGCACATGCACAATAGAGTTTTAATGGAAAACATATTTGTACCTTGTTTTTTTTCATTTTTAGACATTATTCTTTGTCTTTGATAAATTCTTTTTATGTAACCTTTTTTCTTGAAAGTAATATTACTTCTTATATTACTTCTATAATCATACAGCTCCATCATCTTATACTATCTTTTTTCTCCCTCATCTTTTACTTTTGGGAGAGTTTCTTTTCTAAGCTTTCTCTCTATCTCTCTCCCCCTCTCTCTCTCTCTCTTTTAATTTTTAAAATTCACGATTCCATTTTAAATTACCGAAATGTATTTTTTGTGTTAATTTTCCTTTTTAGAACATGTTTTCTTGTTTTATGCCTATGGTATCTTCCCTTGACAGTCTGATATTACTTATAGTTTAAAAAATTTATTATTTTGGTTTTTCTCTCTGTCTTTTATGTTGGAAGCTTTCTTTTAAATGTTTGGGATCAGCTGTCAGAAGATTCCATCTCTTGCTAAGAGTGTTGGGATTTGGAGCTTAGTTATCACTGGCATCATTTTGTATGTAAATGTGGGCAGGTAACTAGGAGTCTGTAGAATGTCCTGTAACCACTTTGTTTCTAGAATGGCACCTTACCTCTGTCTCCAGACAGTACCTAGACAGTCACAGATAATCTGTAAGCTAATACATGTGGCTGTGTTCTAATTAAACTTTATTTATAAAAACAGGTGATGATACAGATTTGGCCTGCAGGCCACAGTGTAAGACCCCTTACAATTTGAATTTAAACTCGCTAACCAGGGCATTAATGGCACAGCAGGTTAAGGCCCCTTTCTTCTTTTGCATACCTACCTTACGTCAACCACAGTCTGTCTATTTACACAACGTGTATTCCTCTGAATAGTGCAGACATCAGTCCTTGCTGTTTCAGAGTTGTTTTGCAGCAATCTCTTTACGGATCTGTCTGCTTTTCTGGTCATCCGTGTCATAGTTATTTTTGTCTCGTCCATTCTTTGTTACTAGTTTGTACGTTTTTTTAAGAGCAGAGAAAGTGACAACTATGTATCCCACACAGCAATAGCATACTCTTTACACAAATAGGAAATTAATAAATTTGAATCCTATTGTTATTTAAACTGTATTATTTAAAAATTAGAATGATGATGTAACTCAGTTTGTTATTTGTTTTAAATTCCTAGAGACAAGTAAAAAATGGTGCGTTTTGGAAGGAGGCTTCTTGAGTTACTATGAAAATGATAAGTCTACCACACCTAATGGTACCATCAACATCAATGAAGTTATCTGCCTGGCTGTACACAAGGAGGACTTCTATTTAAATACTGGGTGGGTCTACTGTTCAACAGGCAGGAAGTGAAGAATAGCTCCTGATATTTATCTTACCACATAATAAGAGTTTCGTTGTTAATTCTTCATTTGCTTACTGTAGAAGGGTTTAGTAGTTTCTTGAAGCCTAATCATTTTGCAGTTGCTGAAAGTTCCTTAGGGAATTTGCTAAAAAGTAGGAAACTTAAAATATTATACTGGGTACTATGAAAGGGTGAAGTATTTGCATCTAATCTTCAATAAATTTATAGCATCCATTCTAGAACATGTAGTCCTAAAATTCTTTTAATTTACTCATTTGAAATGGTGGACTAGTAGTAAAATTTATGCATTCATTTAATGCATTATCATTCAGAGGGAAATAGTCAGTAATGACTTATTTGCATTAAAATAAAAAACTAAATATATTTAATATGTTGAAATCCTAAATTATTAAAGCATTATTAAATTAAAATTTAGCATACTGAAATGCTAATTCAATACCTAAAGATTTATTTTAGCATTTTAATGGTCTCAAAAAAGTTGCAGTTAAAGGAGTAAGCATTATTTATTTGACATGTTTAACTCAAAGAATGGTTTAATTAATTTTTTGTGAGGACTTTTAAAAACAAACCATCTAAGATACTTGGTGTGAAAGTTACATTTTGTAATGTAATTAATAAAAATTATAAATATTAAAATCTGCATAAGTCAGTTTCTTAGAAACATCATATTTTAATATAAATTTCATGGGAATGGGAAGAGATTTGCAAAACTTTGCCATTTACATAAAATTACATGTAACATAATATCATTAGTATACCCAGACCAGAATATCCTAGTTGAAGTGGCTGTTGTTTCCTTGTAAATCAACAGAACTGATTATTAGTTGAATTTGTTTTTGTTTTAATCTTAATAGTGCTTTTATTCCAAATGAATTATTAACTTAATGTGGCTTACTGTGAAATATTAAAATGCATTCTAGTATTTAGTTGCTTAATTAGTAAATAAAATATGTTAAAATAATATCAGTTTATGTTAGCATGTAATCATTCAGAAATAAAACACTCTTGATAGAATGTTCCTGATACAAGTAGGCATGCAAGAGAAACAGTCTACAATGAAATAAGGTTAAAAAATAACTATTGCAGCCATGCTCTGAGTCTCCTTAAATAGCACTTTATAGAGTTTGGACTCAATAATGTAGGCAGTGAGGAATTCTTGAGGTTTTATTTAGATTTGTATTTGAGGAAGAAAGCTGGCTGAAGTGGTAAGAGAGAGATGAGAGGAAGAGAGAGCACAATTACTGAGAGTTTACCTAGAGGAAGAGATCATTAAAAAGAAAAAAAAAGTTGAGAGAATCTTATGATTGAACGGATGAGATTAACTCTCTTGAGGGGATGAAGAGCTGCTGTTAAGAAGAAATTAAACCCCAGGTTTTTGAGCTTGTTGACAAAATAGATGGTGATGCCTCTAAATTGAATGACGCATAAGGCAAATACAAGCGGTGTGGGGTAAAAAAGAGGAAGAAAGATGACTTGGATATAGGGTATGTTGAGATTTCTTTTTAGGTAACTGCTGCAACGTACTTATTAACACATTCCAGGAAATAGTTGGAGCTATGGATGAGGGCCCCAGGGAAGAATGCAGGACCTGGGATGTTACTCCAATTTTATCTGAAATAAGGAAATAAAATTTTGGGATAAGATGAGATAATGGGAAGAAGATATGTGAAGTAAGACAGGAAGAGGGCTGATTAGAGAATGGTTTGGGCAGTGTTTGCTTTAAACAGAGTGTCAAAGTGGAGTGGTCTGAGAGGGAAGAAGAGACCAAAGAGAGCCCTTTGCCACATCAGTCAACTAATGAGTGTCGGGGCATAAACACAGTCATGTTGTAGAGTGATTCAGTAATCAGAAGAATATTCCTTTTGTCTAATACAGCGTCATTCATTTAGTCAAATGGACTAAAATACAAATTGGTGGAAAAATACGATAGATTTCAAAGCATTACCTGGTTTTCAAAGGGAATTTAATAAAAAACTTGACTTTTGTGTTATTTGTTTCCATAAGAGCCAAACAGACAGTGATATCTTTTTATTGCTGTTTGCTACAGGCCCATCTTTACCTTTGAGATCTATTTACCCTCAGAACGTGCATTTTTATTTGGAGCTGAAACATCTCAAGCTCAAAGAAAATGGACAGAGGCAATAGCCAAGGTAATTAAATATTACATATTTACCCTAAGTCCAGATAATATTCTTAACTTGGGGTCTATGGTTGAGCTTCAGAGATCCATAAAAATCTTACACAAGATTCTGGGGAAAATGCCCATACTTCATTAAGTTTTCAAAGGTTATAGTCAAAAGAGATTACAAGTTTCCTTCCTAGAGTCTTAAACAGAGAAAAAAAAATGTAGGGACCTTGGAGGAATCATTCTTTGAATTCAGGCTCTGTTACCATGATTAAGATCTTTTCACTATTGTGAAGTCATTTCTATGTATGTCTCTTCATAGGTAGATATGTTATTCTTTGTATACACAAAGGGCGAAGGAGCAGATTCAGTAAAAGATACAAATGGAGACAAATGTTGAAGGTTGCTATTTTGAAAATTGCCACAAATCAGCATAGAGGATGTCTTCCCATTTCACTTCTTTATATATCAAAAAAAGTGGTTTAAGACGCTGCCATTTGAAAATGCATTGTAGTTGTGCAGTTTTAAGACTGATAGCAAGTTTAAATAATTGTTTTGAAATTTGGGGTTTTTCTAAATTTTTTAGGTAGAGAAACTATTTTGTTTTTCTACCTTCCCTCAAGTCCGTAGGTAGGGAAGGGTTTTCCTATTTGCACTGTCTTTATTACTTTTCTGTATTTGTTTTAACAGCATTTTGTTCCCTTTGTTGCTGAAAACTTAACAGAAGCTGACTATGATTTGATTGGTCAGCTCTACTACAAAGACTGCCATGCCCTGGATCAGTGGAGAAAAGGCTGGTTTTCTATGGAAAAGTCTAGTTTGCGTTTTTGTCTTCAAATGCAAGAAGTTCAGGAAGATAGAATGCACTTAAGAAGACTGCAGGAGCTGAGTAAGATTTTTTTTTTCCTTTTTCATCTTATATTTTGGGTGAGATTCTTTATCGCATATGATAATAGTAGCTTTTACATAAAATTGTGACACCTCACTTCCAAACATGACTAAATAGTATTAATAATTGTGTCTTTTTGGGCATTTAATGTCATGTTTTAAATGATGGATTCATGCTTTTCTTCTCTCTCTTCAGCAATCAGCACAGTGGTTCAAAATGGGGAAAAAATGGATGTCTTGCTCTTGGTAGAAAAAGGGAGGTAAGCGCATTTTTGCTTTTTACGTTTTATTGCAATAATTCTAGAGAGTAAGATGTTTTGCTTCTTTGAGGGAGAACTCACTAGTTTATAGCCTGTTGGAAGTTTTCTGAAGTGTGTGTGTAGACACACACACACACTCTTCAGTAGAAAGAATACACGAATAAAGCTTGCATATTTTTATATTTGTTACAAAAAAATCAGTGTGATCAATTATTATACTTTTCTGTAGACTTCAATTCCTTTGAGACATTCACATTTAAGTATTTGGAAGCACTTTGGCAGTTGTAAATATGTTTTCAGTGTCAATATGCATGTGAGTCATGCAAAAATGAAACTTGATTTCTTGAATTTATTCACTTTTTCAACAAATATTAAGCACCTGTTCTCTATCAGATTCTGTTATAGGTATTGAGGATACAGTGCTGAATAAAATGGATACGGTTTTATGCCCTCAGGAAGTATGTGCACTCCTGGTAGAAACAGAATATAAGCAGACAAAAAAAATAATTACATAGTATCATGTCCATCAATTTTAAATGCTTGAAGAAAAATAAGGTGAAGAGAGCCTGATGGAGAAGTATTCTATTTTAGATAGGGTGGTAAGAAAGGGTACCTTTGATTAGAGATGTGCATAAGGTGAAGAAGCAAACCATGGAGTGGTCTGAATAAAGTGCTCCCGGTATAAGGTCAAGGATATTTTGAAGACTCTAACAGTAGTGTGTACTTTTAGCATGTTCACAGTCAGCCAAGCAAGCTGCTGTTGGCTGGGAGATCCAAATTAATTTGAAGGTGGAAAGAAATTATTTCAGAGATCTCTTAGGGCCTGATCAATTATGACCCTACAGGTCAGAATATGTAAAGATTTGAATTTTATTCCAAGCGTGATGGAAAGCTGCTCATTTTGAAGAGCCAGGAATTGGAATGATCTGACTTTGGTGTTTAAAAGACTCCTCTGACTCCAAATGAATAAGCTTTTGGAGTACAAAAGTGAAAGTGAGTGTCCAGTTAGGATTCTACTACAGAGGCCAAGCAAGAGATGGCGGACATAATAAAATAGTGTTGAGGGGGTTGGAGCCATTGTGAAGGCAGAGGCCAGAGGGTTTGTTGTTGGATCGGGTGAGCATAAGAGTTACGAGTTACCCCAAGATTTTGGCCTGAGCAAGTATTTGAATGATAATGCGGTTTTTTTCCAGATAACAAATATAGGAGAGTGGAATTAGGATATTAGTAAGTTTAGGGTAGTAGATCGAGAATTTGGTATTGAAAATGGTAACCTTGAGATGTCTGTTGACAGTGAAGTGGGGTTCGTTAGTAGGCATGTGGATACACAAGTCTGGAATTAAGTGGAGAGGTTGCAATTGGAGATAGAGATTTGGGAGTCATGAGCACATTGACGTTATTTAGCTGAGCAACTGGATGGATTCGCCTAGACCAAGGGTATAGACTGAAAACAGACTTGAAGATGAGCCGTAGGGACTCCAGTAATTAGAGATCAAGCAGAGGGGGATGATCCAGAAAAAGAGCCGAGGAAGGAGCAGCTCAGTCATATCACAACATTTAGATACAGTCTCTTGAACAAACTTTTTTTTTCCTATTTTTTTATCATTTGCTTCAAAATTTCTTAATTATAGTGATGTAGTATGTTAGCCCTACAAGAGTACAAGATAATTTGCAAAAACATTGATAATGTAAAAACAGCTGAATTAGCTTTCCCTTTGGTTATTTTCTTTGCTGGTGACATGAATAATGACTTTCAACAGTTGTCTGAACCTGTCTTCTCTTCAGTTTCATGGAAGGACATCAACAGCTTTAGACAGCAAGCATATTGCTGATTAGATATTTATGTCAGAGGATATTTTTTAATTTACAGGGATAATTAGCATTCAGTGTTTTTACTTGTTTATTTCTGGGATTATAATGGTTCATGATACCTGAGTTTCTCATTTTTGGTACCAGGTGATGGTTTCACTGTACTTTCAGAGTACTGTTCATTGTATGCTCATAAGTAACAATGAGGTAGTATTATGTTTAGATAGTATTATATCATTAAAGTACTAGCAGAATGCAGTTTTTACAGTTATCTATTCATATTTATGGAATGCCTGTTGCCTCCTACCATAATGGCAAGAAAAAAGTTGGTCACAATACAGATTTGAAGTCTGAACTCCCAGAACTTATGTTGTTAAACAAATAAACCAACAGCAACTTGTTAGTTGAATTTATTGCATTTATCGTTTCTATTATCAGGTTACTATAGCCAAGGTGTTTTTGTTTGTTTTGTTTTTATCATTTTCAGACTGAGAAGAATTTGACCAATGATACATAGGTTTTAATTAAAATGTTGCAACCATGGATTAAAATGTAACAAAGAGGGATTGGGATTATTCTAATCAGTTTGATGACGTTTTATTTAATGCTTATTGCATGCAGTGTACACCCTCATGAATACAAAATAGGGAAACCAGAAGACCAAATGTTTTGTTATTTGTAACATCTTGACCTTTCCATTGGACTACAGGAATCAGTAGGTGAACTCAGTTACACTCCAAATTCATAGAATAGTTGAAAACTAATGGAATTGCAAAATAATGGTCAGAGCTACTTAATTGTTTTTGACAGTAATTTCAAAATTTTTATCTACGTGTGTTGTAAGCTATGTTGCAAGCATTTTTACTAAAATGAAGAACAAGGCATGTATCAGAAGTACAGGGACAAATATATAACCAAGTTATTTTCCTTAAATCTCTGAACAGCTGCCATACAAAATGTACCATTTGAAAACAACTATATTTATCACATGCTTACATCCTGCTTTCCCTTGCTTTTGCTGTTTTCTTCAAGTCAGTGATATTCTGACAATAACAAGAATACAATGATGAGCATGTGTATAGAGCTCACTGTATCAGGCACTGTTTCAAGCACTTTAACCGCCTTCCAGTGCCTATGTGTTGTTGAGGAGGATAATCTCTTACCCTTTAAGGTAAAGCTGCCAGTTATTCCAGCAAAATTGGGTTTATTTGGGAACAGAGAATTGTAGTTAGGGACAAGCACACTACAGTGAAAGCATAGGCAAGTCTGGAGAACCAAAGAAAAGGAGTAGTCTTTGGGAACTTGGGGTGGGGGGGCTTTTTAAACAAAAAATCTTATGGCGTAAAACTGGCAATTTATACCGGCTTTTCATTGGCTGAGTTGTGATGGTTTCTCATTGACTGGGCAGTTGCTGCGGAGTAGAAAACCTTTCTTCCTGCTGCCTGAATGGTAAAGAAGTGTTCAAAGTTGTATGGGCTTGTAAGATTTTCCTTCCTCTTGGGTCTTCAAATAACAAACTAGTGATTGTGCATAAGAGCTCCCCCTTCTGGCCTCCTGAATTAAGGGGCACCTGGGTGGCTGAGTCAGTTAAGCATCTGTCTTCAGCTCAGGTTGTGACCCCAGAGTCTTGGGATTGAGTCCTTTGTCCTACTCTCTACTCAGTGGGGAGCATGCTTCTTCCTCTCCTTCTGCTTGCTGCTTCCCCTGCTTGTGCCTCTCTGTCCCTCTTTCTCACTTTCTGTCAAATAAATAAAATCTTAAAAGTATATAAAATAAGAATTAAGTTTAATTTACTGACGAAAAATCATTCTCAAGAGTTAAGTCAACAGATGTACCAGGATCTTGGATAAACGATATTAAGTTACCAGAATTTAAAATTTCAGTATTTTGTGATAAACTTTTATTAGAAAAAATCATTTTGTTAAAAAAATATGTATATCTCCATATAATTCTTTTTTAAAAATTAATTTTATTTTATTTTTTCAGTGTTCCAAGATTTATTGTTCATGCACCATACCCAGTGTTCCATGCAATATGTACCCTCCTTAATACCCACCACCAGGCTCAATCAACCGCCCACCCCCCTCCTCTCCAAAACCCTCAGTTTGTTGCTCAGAGTCCACAGTCTCTCTTGGTTCATCTCCCCTCCCAATTTCCCCCAATTCATTCATCCTTTCCTTCGTCCAATGTCCTCCGTGTTTTTCCTTATGCTCCACATGTAAGTGAAACCATATAACTGACTCTCTCTGCTTGACTTATTTCACTAAGCGTAATCTCTTCCAATCCCGTCCATGTTGATACAAAAGTTGAGTATTCATCCTTTCTGATTCTCCATATAATTCTTACCTTATTACAGAGAGAGCAGAAAGAAGAGTGGTCAGAAGTGTGAATAGCTAAGAATGAGCCTGGTAGATTGTGAGTGCACTAGATTATAAACCCTGACAGAACTAAGAGAGTGCAGGTGTACCAGCAATGCCACCTTGTGTGGAGCAAAGTAGGCTCTCATATTTATATATCTGTGTATTTATATACACATGTACATACATGTGTGTATGTATATGTGTATGTGTATTTATATATGTACATGTTATGTGAATAAATTGGCTTCGAATAGGGAATAATGGGAAAAGAGCAGGTTTGAAAGGGAGCTTGGAAAATCATACAAATTCAACGTTGAACATGAGTTGCTTGTAAACATCTAAGGACAAAGTGCTAGGAGGAAATTATATTTATGGATCTGGTGTTCATGGAAAGGTTAATGGGGTGGAGTTACAGATTTTGGAGTTACCCTTATATAGAAGGAAGAACAGGAAGTCACTTATGAAGAGTTTGTAGAGTGAGAAGGGAGGAATTAGTGTGTTGGAGCCTTGATGAATACACATCATTTTAGAGGCTGGGTAAGATTGTCAGGGCAAAGTAGCTGCCTTGGGTTTCTTAGCTAGTTTATCCAGAAAATGAGGTAAGAAACCAAGAGAGAGCGGCCTCACAAAACCCAGGGAGAGAGAGTGTTACAAGAAGGCAGGAGCAATCAGAGCTGTTAGGTACTGCCTGATGAGGGCACATACTTCATTGGAGAATTGATGTGGAGTCCATCTGGTGACTTTGAAGTGAGCAGAAGTGATAAAGCAGAAACTGGTTAGATTAAGCCTGGGAGTTGAGTGACTTGAAACAGCTGCTGAGAAGTTTGGTGAGGATGTCTCGAGGTTCATAGGATTCTCGAGGTAGAAGGGATTTGTCCCAGGAAGAGTATGTGTGTGCAGTTTGTACTAGATGGTTCGAGCTTGTGCAAGTTTAAATTCTAACGGAAGGAGAAACAAAAAGGGAGCTATTGAAGGTATAAGAGAGAGGACAAGAAGAAAGCAAGGCCCCTCGATGGTAACAGGAAGAAAAGAGGAATTGATGGACAGTTTTGAATGTTGGAATCTTTCTAGATCTTGTGAGTGGAATGTTGAGAAAGATACCTATCTGATGGTTTTCAGTTGCTTTGTGAACTAGAAGTTAAGGACCACTCCTGAGCTTTTTTGGCCAGAGTGACTTTACAAATGGTTGTATCGTTTACTAAGATAGGAAATATGTGCTCCTCTCTGGGGACTCAAACAAGGCCAGTTAATTATAGATGAGATTGCTTAAGAGCTGTTTTTTTTTGTTTTTGTTTTTGTTTTTAAGTTTTATTTATTTATTTGAGAGAGAGAGAGAGCATGAGAGGGGAGAAGGTCAGAGGGAGAAGCAGACTCCCGGTGGAACTGGGAGCCCGATGTGGGACTCAATCCTGGGACCCCGAGATCATGACCTGAGCCGAAGGCAGTCGCTCAACCAACTGAGCCACCCAGGCGCCCTAAGAGCTGTTTTAATACCATGTCAAAAGAAGAGAATTTCATTGAATTTCCTCTTTTTCATCTCTTTTTTTGCTCTTTTAGCCTCTTGGGAAATAATGACTGTAAGCTAAAGTAGATTGTTAGACTTGTCAATGACAGATAAAATCGTGGCTTTAGGAAATAAAACAGCTTCCAATTATTCATGTTGATGGCATATAGAGATGTTGTGAATAATTGAAAGAGAGAGAAACCAACCAGCTAGAAGTTTAACCTTTGTTTTTTTTTTTTTTTTTTGCTAGCAATACCTTGAACCAGAATTGCAAATCATAAGTAAATTTAATAAATTAATTTCACATCTTTTCCCTGTCCTTTTTTACCTTTGATTAAAGTGCTAAAATATATGAATATTTCTTAAAGCCAAGGAGGAGAAAGAACCCCCTGAACTGGAAAAGTTCATAAATTGACAATCATCCACTGAATGTAGTCACTATTTAGATATAGATTTTAATCTTCCTGGTGATTTTCTCTATGTGCATAGCATGACTGTCTTTAGACAGAAAAATATTGCAATAATATTTTGCACACACAGACCATTTTTGCTCTAAAAAGCTCTAAACAGAAGGTGTTCCAGATGGTGTCGCTTTAATGTGTATTCTTTGTATACTTTAAAAATTATTATTTTGGAAAATAAGGCTTTCTTGATTACACTTAAGGGCTTCTGGCATGCAGTTAGGATTTCTTTGTGTGAAAAACAATAATGTTTTTGAATATCTGTTGTTAGTGAGTGTTCTGAACCATAAGGTCAGAAGGCATTTTCCTGGGTAGTAGCTTATATATTCACTTTAACTGGAATGTCCAAAACATCTTTTTCTTAAAATTTGAAAGCTATTTCTGCACTCCAGCCTGCACACTCTGTATATCTTTTTCTGATGAATAAGCTGCCCTGTTCACAGTCTTCACGTTCTATAGCTTCATGCCCATTTGTCAGAGACACCTATTATTGAGCTTTTACTGAAAGGTTGATTATAATGAATACAATATGAACAACTCAGATATGTTATCAGAAACAGAGAAAACTGGAAGTTTTTTGTGTTTAGTGGGTGTTTGTTTTTTTAAGATTCCTTAGTTGACCTATAGTAAAGTATAATGTACTTGATGGCTCCCAAGCCTGGCCGTACTCAGTTTTAATTGCGAATTCCAGAAAAGAAGAAGCTAACACTGGAGAGTAAATGCTTCATCAATATACTCCACAATTACGGTACAGATTACTTTTCTCAATTTGGGAGATTAAGCCCTGAGTTTAAGATTCTTATTTCATATCAATTTATTACATATGATGGGTTTTTTTTCCCCCTCTTGAATTGTATTTTGCAGCAGCTGATATGTTAGCAATACTCTGGAGGGTGAATTATCTTAAAGTGGTTTCTAAATTGTGCATGTAATTGCAAATTAAATAGTAGCCGATTGCCCACAATATCAGCTTGACTGCTTTTGTAACTTTCTGATGATTTAATTCATATAGTTTAATCTGAATGTTGCCAAGACAAACTAAAGATTCTCTTCACTCACCGCCTCCACAGGTTTTACAAAAGGAAAGGGACTATTCAAACTTATAAATTGATTTTTTTGTTAAAATAGAATTAATAAGAAAGGGAAAGCATGACTATTTAACACAAAGTAGATTTTTTTATATAATTTTATTCCTTTAGTTCTGAAGTTTTTGTTTTGTTTTGTTAAGATTTTATTTATTTGTCAGAGAGAGAGAGAGAGAGCACAAGCAGGCAGAGAGGCAGGCAGAGGAGGCAGAGAGAGAAGCAGGCTCCCGCTGATCAAGGAGCCTGATGCGGGACTTGATCCTAGGACCCTGGGATCATGACCTGAGCCAAAGGCAGCCGCTTAATGGACTGAGCCACCCAGGTGTCCCTAAAACAAAGTAGATTTTAAAGTATATATTATTTGCTTCCAAAGTTTCTCTTAGTTTAAAGCACCATCCATATAGTAGAATGTAAGCTTATGAACAAGTAAATGTGGTATCTGAAAAAATAAGAAAGAATGAGAAGATCGCTTCTCAATAAATGGGAGCAGGATATTTTTTTTTTTTTAAGAGAAATCTATTTAACTGGATCTGGAATTCTAGGTAGGATTTCAATAGAAAAAAATGAGGGGACTAAGAGACTAAAGTATCCCAGGAGGTGGAAACAATAGGCTCAGAGCAATAGGATGGCTAGAGAACAATGCCAATGCCAATTGGCCTTGACCTTAAGTTCCTGAGGAGGAAGCATGATCCAGTGAAACTGGAAAGATAGACACCATATTAGTATTATCAGTTAAATGTAATTAATAATTTGCCTTGTTCTGGAAAGGACTGCAAGTTCTTTACAAAGGTACAGAAGATGTATTTTTTTAAAGATATTTTAAAATTTAAAAAATAATGCTGTTGTTTAAAGTGTGAATTTGGATTTATTCTGTAAGCAGTGGAACACCATTAAAGGTTTTAAGCAGACTTGAAATAGGGCTGTTTCTCCCATCCCTATAGGTGATTGCCTAATAGTGTGCACAGATGAGATTATAAAATGGAGCCTTTGTCTTCCTGGGGAGTTAGGTGCTTTGACCCTTTTTACTAAACTGTTGACTTCTGAGGAAACAAGATATTTGGAACAGTATTTCTGCATTATTTTTGTGACACAGTCTCTGCATCTGCAGATTTTCTTCACAATTGTTTGCTTGCTTCTGGCTTAACTTCCATCCTTATGCAGCAAACTCTTATCTGAAGGTGTGGGGGAAAACACTGTATCTCTGTAAATTAAAATGAGAGTGATTTATGGATGCAGTGACTAAAGAAAATGTGCCAGACCCTCATTTCTGACCGTGAAGAAATAACTTGCATGGAACATGACCTCCCATTTCAAACAACTAGAAAGCCAGACAAAATGTACGAAACTGTTTTCAGACTCTGGGACAATAGGCATTCCAAGATTGTGATTGTGGAGAGAAGGGAAACAAATGAAGTAAGATTTAAGATCACCTGTCTCTTTACCTGTAGGCACTCTTCAATCTGTGGCCCAGAGAAAGGGGAGATTGAAGCAGAATGTGTTTTTTTGCTACATTGCAAAAAATGTGTTTTTTTGCTACATTGCAAAGGTAGAAATGGGAGTGTAGGGAATCTGTAGTAGCTAAAATTTTCCAGAATATTAGAACAGAGTATTAGAACAGAGCTAAATATGTAGAAGAGAGTTTTGGAAATCTTCATAGAAGTTTCCTTCACATGTTGCTCAGTACTAATCTGGATATTTGTCGGGTGAGATTCTCGGAGGCCGGGCAGAAACACCTTCTGGGGTACTATGAGCTGAACAGTTCCCAGAGCTCAGATGACACTGGAGTGCATTTACATTCCATCCAGCTTGGTGAGACCTCACTAGACACACAGGGCGTTGGCAGAGACCCCAAAAAGGTAACACCATAGATTTAAGGCTAAACTAGCCCTAGGGTAAAGGTAGATTTATTTTTACCTCATTACTAACCTTAAAAACAGACCTCCAAAGGACCCCAGTGCTCCACAAGTAATTTAGTTGCGAGGGGTCGAACAGGCAAATGATGCCAAAATAAACATCAACACTCTCTGAAAGAAGACAACAGTCCTGACACTACACACTCATAATGTCTAGCATATAATTGAAATTACTGGTGTTGTGAAAAAGCTGCAAATCAATTCACAGGAACAGAACCAGAACTAAGAAGGATGATCGAAATTAGCAAAGATTCTAAATAGTAATTATTAGATATTGTAAATGTATTCAAAGATGTAAAAGAAAACATAAACATAATGAGGAAAAATGGATCATTAAAAAAGAACCAAATGGAATTTCTAAACCTGAGGAATATGTTTTCTCTAAAGAAAACTTCAGGATGAGCTTAATGCCATAGTATATTCTACATAAAAAAGAGATCAATGACCTTGAAAGATCAATGACCTTGAAACCGTGATAATAGGAGCTACTAAAACACAAGCATGGAGAGGAAAAGGACTAAATAAAATCAACAGAGCCTAAGTGACCAGTGGGGCAATATCAGGCAGTCTCATGTAAGTGTTAATTAGAATCCCAAAATGAAAGAGGAGAAAGAAGTCAAAAAATTTTTGAAGAATTATGGGCAAATTTACATGGAATTGACAACTGTTAATCCACATGTGTACTAAGATCAGCATACCTCAGGCATATGATAATAAAATTTCTGAAAACCATTGTGAGGGAAAAAATATTAAGTACCAAGAGAAAAAAGACATTAAATATAGATGACAAAGATGAGAGAGTCTTGTTAACACAAACAGTGCAAGCCAAAAGGTAGTATATTGAAATCTTTTCAAGTGCTGGAGAAAAACAAACAAAACAGCAATTAAAAAAACAAAAAACAAACTCACAGAAGAAGCAACCCAGCAGCTGTTAACCTAAAATACTAAATTTAGCAAAAAATATCTTTCAGAAATGAAAGCAAAATAGTTACAGTCAAACAAATGCTGACTTATACTACAAAACTCAGTGTTTTCCTTCATGTGTAAATGCATAAGATACTCCCTTTTTCAGTCATATCTGTTGGGTGTGATGTTAGCTTTTTGGTTGTTAAAATGTTCTTTATGTAATGGTATTTATTTTTTATACGGTCTAATTTATTGATCCTATTTGTGAAGATATTCCAGTTTTGGGCAGTAGACCAGGCTCAAATATGATAGTCTATCTACACTCTGGGGTTATTATATTGTAATTTTGAGAAAATTGTTTTTGCAAGTCCTGGGGCTTGGTTTCTAGGTGTTATTGAACTGTCTTTATTTATTGTAGGATAGGAGAATGTTTCATAATATGATATTGAAGTGCCCTTTAAAATATGTTTGAGAAATGGACAATTAGAATAATTTATTTTTCTATAGAGTTCCTCAAAGTAACTTTTCAAATTTTCCAGATGTAAATGAAATATTTCTTTGGAACTCTTATCTAGAAATGTAAAATCATTGTTTGATAATACTTGGAATCACAAGGTCGGCCAGCATTTGTGTTGAAAATGGCCTTTGATGCTTTATGCCAGGCACAGAGATTAGATGGGCATCACAGGAGAAAGTTGTTGAGCTGAGGCTATTAAATGTCACACATCTACTTCACTAGATGCCATATTTTAGGATTCAGCGTTTGATGGGTCGACTCAGGAGTTAACTTGTCATTACTTGTTCTACTCCTCACTAGTTCACAAGGAGACAGCTAAACTTGTCATCATGGGATTTCTTCTGACGAGAAAGAAAACATCAAGTTTGAAATGTACACAGTTGGCAGAATTGTACTCGTATTGCAGGAAGATTGTTGCATTTTGGAGTCGTGCACTGCTTGCTGAAATACCCGCCCATTGTACCTGTTTGTTTATAAGCAGGCAGTACCAAATACTTTGTATATATTTAGAGTTTAAGTATCAAGTTAAAAAAAAAAAAGAAAATATGTAAGAATCAACAAAAATTAAAACTTTCCCTTTACCTAAACTCCTGAACTTAGCAAGTCCTCATTTTGATTGTCTACATGATATGAGGGCTTGATATTCCTCAGGGAAGTTACCCAAGTTAAATAGTTTCAGTTAGACGAATGTACCTAGCAGTAGAAGGCATTTGAGCTAAAGATGATTTGACATAAACTAAAAGGCTAAAGCATGTCAGCACTACTACAACAAGTGTCAGATTTCTTCAAAAAGAAAATTACAGAAACAGGAGGTCAGGGCTGCTCTGATGCAGTGGAAAATAAGAACAATAGATACATATGTCAGAAAGCAAAAGATGAAGATTACAGGCAAGCATGTCCAGGAAGAAGCAGTCATTCTAGCAAGTTCAGATGGTAGCGGTGTGTGTAGTGATGTGCTGCTAGCTTTATCTTCTTAGAGAAACATTTATAGAAAAGAAACTGAAAGAAAGAAAGGCAGACTTTTATTTTCTTTTTAAATTAGGGCTAGTGAATTACCAGGAACCTAAGAGGAGTGCTCCCCCCCCCCAAAAAAAACAAACCAAAACAACAACCTAGTGTTCATGCAGCTCATTTCTTTCTCTTTAGGTTGAATCCAAAGTAGCCTGCTTAGAATTAGAAATCAAGATCAAATAGTTCTACTTTGGTATAAATACACATCAGTGATTACTTTTAACTTGTGTTTCTAATCAAATTTTTTCTATCTAGTGATAGAACTTAAAAACTATTACATACCATGAAATGCCACACACCATGCTCACGACTAGACGTATAAAAATGCTTTCTTCCTTGCTCGTCTGTGCAAGTTTGGGTTCTAGCAGCAAAAACATTTATACATAGAACAGATGGTATAATGGAGGACAAATCAGTTATTCATAATTAAGGAGGGACACACTAAGCATCTGGACATTCGGGATAGGACATTAAGAATAGAGTGTCAGGGAGGGTTATCTGGAGCATCCTTGGGGGAGAGCTGGAGTAGCCAGCCAAAGATCAGGAAATATTTTATTGCAATAAAATGTGAATTTTTTAAAGTATGTCTTTAGTGTAGGAGACTGGCAGAGTTGGAGGGGAAAATATGGGCCAGATCATACAGGCCTTTTTTAGTCTTGAAAACTCCAGAACTGTAGAAGGGAAATGATTAGGAAATGATGCCACTGGCTCTGCATTTATTTATTTATCAATTCACTTTCAATTTTTTTTACTAAAGTGTAGTTGACATGTAATGTTAGTTTCGGGTATACACGTAGTGATTCAACACTTATATATATAGTTAAGTGATCACCATAATCAATCTGTCTACCATCTGTCACCTTAAAAGATTATTACATATTAGTATATTACATATTAGTATATTCTCTGTGCAGTACATTGTGTCCCCATGTCGCATCTATTTTAACTGGAAGTTTGTACCTCTTATTTTCTACTTAGTTGTACCCTTCCCCTATTTTCCCCATCCCTTCACTCTTCTCCTCTCTGGCAACTGCCATATTATTCACTTTATCTAGGGGTCAGTGTCTATTTTTGTTTCTTAGATTCCATATATAAGTAAAATCATATATTTGTCTTTCTCGGACATATTTCACTTGTATAATATCATCTCTGTCCACTCATGTTGTCACAAATGGCAAGATTTTATTCTTTTTTATGGCTGAGTAATGTTTCATTCAAACATATAAACATATATACATATATATGTATGTGTATACATATACTGTCAATTTCTTCCTTTATGTCTTAATATTTGCTTTATATAGTTAGTCCATGTATGGGTGCACAGATATTTACAAATGTTCTATCTTCTTGTTGGGTTGATCCCTTTATCATTATGTAATGTTCTTTTTTTGTCCCTTGTTACATTTTTTTGTTTTAAAGTCTATTTTGTCTGATATAAGTATTGCTATACCAGTTTCTTTTTATTTTCATTTGCATGGAATATTGTTTTCCATCCCTTCACTTTTAGTCTGTGTGCGTCTCTAGATCTGAAGTGAATTTCTTATAATTTCTTATAGATAGTATATATATAAGGATATATATATATATATCTTTATAAAAATCCATTCACCCCCCCACTTCGTCTTGTGATTGGAATATTTAGTTCATTTGATGTAGTTACTGATAGACATGTACCTTTTTGCCATTTTGTTTAATGTTTTCTGTTGTAGTTTTTCTGTCCCTTTCTTCTTCTGCTCCCTTCCCTTAGGATTTGGTGACATTTGGTCCCTAGTGTTAGGTTTGTATTCCTTTTTCTTCATTTTTTTTTCTGCAGCTTTTATAGATACTGGGTTTTTGGTTTCCATGAAGTTCATATATAATATCCTTAATGTATAGTAGTTTGCTTTATGTTAATGGTTACGTTCAAGTGTGTTCTAAAAGCACTACATTTTAACTGCCCATCCCCCCTACCTTTTGTGTTTTTGAATCACATTTTACATGTTATCCTTTGACTAATTATGTAGTCCTAGATGATTTTACTACTTTTGTCCTTTGACTAATTATGTAGTCCTAGATGATTTTACTACTTTTGTCTTTTAATCTACATTCTAGCTATCCAAGTTGCTAGATCCACTTCCTTTACTATATATATTTACTATTACCAATGAGATATTTTTTCTTTCATAGTTTTTAATTTCAGTTATGGCCTTTTCTTTTTTATTTAAAGACATCCTTTCAACATTTCTGGTAAGTCTGGTTTGATGGACTCCTTCAGTTTTCACTTATCTGAGAAACTTCTTATCTCTCCTTTAATTCAGAGTGATAATATTGCTGAGTGTTGAGTATTCTTGGTTGTGATTTTCTTTTCTACTTTCAGCACTTTGAATATATCATATTACTTCCTTCCGTAAAATTTCTGTTATAAAATCAGCTGATAATTTTAAAAGGGTTCCCTTGTATGTAAGTGGTTGTTTTTCTTTTGCTGCTTCTAATATTCTCGATTTAATTACTGACACTAGTTATAATAGGTCTTGGTGTGAGTCTGTTTGGATTCATGTTATATTGGACTCTCTGTTCCTGGACTTGGATGTCTGTTTCCTTTACCAGATTAGGGAACTATTCAGGCATTATTTCTTCAAATAGGTTTTCTGTCCTTTTTTTTCTTTATTCTCCTTCTGGGACCCTTATAATACAAGTATTTGAATAGTGGATGTTATCCCATTGGTCCCTTAAACTATGCTCACTTTTTAAATTACCTTTTCTTTTTGCTGTTCAGTTTGGGTGATTTTCATTCCCCAGTCTTCCATTCCTCTGCACTGATCCATTTTTCTTCATCCTTTAATCTGCTGTTGATTCCTAACTTCCTTTCAGTTATTGTATTCTTCAGCCCTGATTCTTTTTTATATTTTCTATCTCTTCATTGAAGTTCCACCTGTGTTTATTCATTTTTCCTTTGATTTTAGTAAACATCATTGTGATCATTACTTTAAGTCCATCTGCTCTAGCTTGTTATTCAAAGCTGTTGTTTCCTTGTTTATTTTCTGTTTATATTATTGATTAATTTAAGTAAGGGTATTAAAATTCCCTCCTATTATTGTGATATTATCAATTAGTTCCTCTGTGTTTCTTATTGTTTATATATTTGGGTGTTCACATGTTGTGGGCATCAATATTTATAATTGTTGGATCTTCTTGTTGGATTGTCCCCTTTATTATGATATAGTACTTTTATTTATCTCTTCTTACAGTCTTTTGTTTTAGTCTAGTTTGTCAGATATAAGTATTGCCACTCCAGCTTTCTTTCAACATCCATTTGTGTGATAAATGTTTCTCCATCCCCTCACTTTTTTTTTAAAGATTTTTTAAATTTATTTGACAGAGCACAAGCAGGGGGAGCAGCAGGCAGAGGGAGAGGGAGCAGCCTCCCCGCTGAGCAGGGAGCCTGATGTGGGACTTGATCCCAGGACCCTGAGGTCATGACCCCACCTGAAGGCAGACACTTAACCGGCTAAGCCACCCAGGCACCCAATCACCTCATTTTCAGCTTGTAGGTGTTCTTAAGTCTAAATGAGTCTCTTGTAGAGAGCATGATGATGGGACCTGGTTTTTTATTCATTCCGACACCCTATGTCTTTGGATTAGAGCACTTAGTCCTTTTACATTTTAAGTAATTATTGATAGATATGTATATATTGCCATTTTATTATGTGTTTTGTTGTTTCTGAAGATTTTCTCAAGATTCTTTATTGTCTGTCACTTTTGGTCTTTCCAGGCAAAGAATCCCCTTTAGTATTTCTTGCAAAGCTGATTTAGTGGTAAGACCATAACTTTGAACTCTTTATCTGGGAGATTGCTTATCTCTGTTTTGTTGTTTTTCTGAGATTTTGTTTTGTTCTTCATTAGGAACATACTCCTCTGTCTCCTTATTTTGCCTAACTCTGTTTCTGTGTATCAGTTTCGTTTCTCAGTCTTGAGATTAGTTTTACATATTAGATCATTCTGGCAGCCCCGAGGAGTGGAGATTAGAGAGGTGGAGAAGTGGGAAAGGAAGTTTAGTAGGAGGCATTTTAGTGACCTTAAGGAGCGATGTGAAGACCTGAAATCAAACAATGCTAGAATGAAGAGGAAGCAGAGTAAATATATTTGGAAATAAGAATCAGCAGAATACATGTGGCAGTGATGGGGTAGGGGGGCAGGAACCAATTTAAAATTAATTAAACCTGGGGTGCCTGGGTGGCTCAGGGTTATGAGATTGGGCCCTGCATTGGACATACTGGTGTGGAGCCTGCTTAACATTCTCTCTCCCTCCCCCACAACTTGGGTGTGTGCATGCATATACTCTGTCTCTTAAAAAAAAAAAGAAAGAGGGACGCCTGGGTGGCTGGGTTGGTTGGGCGGCTGCCTTCGGCTCAGGTCATGATCCCCGGGTCCTGGGATCGAGGCCCGCATCGGGCTCCTTGCTCGGTGGTGAGCCTGCTTCTCCCTCTGCCTCTGCCGCCAGCTTCTCCCTCTGCCTGCCGCTCTGACTGCTTGTGCTCTCTCTCTCTCTCTCTCTCTGACAAATAAATAAATAAAATCTTAAAAAAAAAAAAAAGAAAGGAAAAAAATCCTGAATTTCTGGTGGGATAAGTGGAGAATTTTAATACCAGTTTGATATGAGAAAGAGAAAGTTTTGAGATAATCGTGGCACAGTAAGATGAGGGTGTCCAAAAATTACTATTAATTAGTATTATGGTTTACTATGTAGTCATTAATATTACATTCATCGAGTATTGAGGTAGGTATTATTATTACTCTCATTTTGCCACTGATGAAAATGTGGCCCAAAGAAGGTTGATAATTTTTCCCAGGTCACAATGGAAGTAAGTTCTGAGTGAAAATTTGAATTTGGGAGGTGATTACATTTTCCATTCTCTTGACTGCTTTATGCTCTTGCTTTTCAGTCACATGGAGATCTGATCTGTGAGATAAAGTGAGATAACCTGGAGATAGAGATTTGTAGTTACCACCTCCAGGAGAGGGATGAAGCCACTGACCTGAATGAATGACATGTCTCTGCAGTGTCCTTGGAGTTCATGCAAGTGTACTGAGGTTCAAAAAGAGGAAGTAAGCTCATGTAGAAATAGAGTGACCAGAAAGACAGGAGGAAAACTAGAAAGAATTGTATTACAAAAGCCAAATGTATTTTTTTTCTCAAGAAACGAAACCATAGACAGTTCTAAAAATGTTGAAAAATGTAGCCGCGGGATCCAGTCACCCATGATTCTGGCCAGAGTAGTTTCAGTTCACATATTCAGAAACAAAATAAAAGGGGTCAGGAAATGGAAGAAAGGTGAAACCATGAATTTAGAGAACTTCCTGTACTTCCTGGAGAGATGTGACTACTACAGGCAAAAGAGAGATCGAATGGGAGCTAGTCGTGGTTGGAAGGTTTTTCTTTTCGTGAAGGAGACAAGATCACATTTATATGTATTAAGGATCATCTATCTAAAAGTAAAAATTAAAAAAAACTTAAAAAATAACACCAAAATTATAATTTGAAATGCTTTTAAACTTTACAGAACATTATACATCCATGGGCATACCAAGTTGGATTTCACAGTCTGGCATACCGCAATTGAGAAAGCAGCAGGTACAGATGGTAATGCATTACAGGATCAGCAGCTCAGCAAAAATGACGTTCCCATTATTGTGAACAGCTGTATAGCATTTGTTACACAGTATGGTAAGTATCACAGAGTTTTTATTCAATCCCCAGAGCTCATAGTATCATTCTTAGAGTTTTTAAATAGTACCTCCATGGGACTGTGCTAAGGCTCTTTATATTTGTAAGTACATCCGTGAAAAATAAAAACGTCACTGTTCAGCCAAATGCCATTCCTTCTCCCAATAAAATTCAAATTACGTAATGTACTTTTACTATTTTCTTTTTCTTTCACATGCATAAAAATTTTAAATGCCATATTGAAAGAATCTATATTATAAAATTATTTTAGGAATAGGTTGAACGCTATATTTTTTAGAGGTTATAAGCTTAAAGTGTAGGGGAAGACAAAGTGTTGCCTCATAATCATGTTTTTGAAAGTGGTAAACTATGGGACAATATTGTAAATGAGCTGATTTTTTTTGGTGCCATATATTCAAAGTATGTGTGTATATTTATTTCATTCAACATGCTCTTGTTCACGTGTTTATGTTAAGAATCGTGCTTATTATAATGGTTTTGACTGAATTTTAACAGGCATTCTTATGAATTGCTTGCAAGTAAAAAACAACTGGTTGACCATATATGATCTAGCTTCATTTTAATTTAATATGCTCCGATAGTACTTTAGATGTACCTGAAAAGTAAATAAAATATGTTTATTTTCAAATTACTTTGAATTCCTCAAATTCCTCCTTTCTGTTACATATTTCCTTAATACTCTAAAAGGTCGAAATTTAACTGTATTTTTAATATAAAAATGTTTTCTACCTCTTAATCTGTAGATAAATGCAATTGATTTAGATTGTAAATGTGGAAAAGTAAAATGATTGATCTTACATTTTGGAAGGCAATTCACTTTTATTTTTGTTATCTCAATATTAGAGGTGTCCTTGGGTGTTTTTAATTTGTAAAGAAGGTGTAATCAATGAGAGAGCTGCTGTAAAATATTGTGTTATTAGTTTGTTACTTATTTATTGTCTATTGTGTGCCAGCCATTGATCTTGGTACTGGAAATACAGCAGTGAGAGTAAAAAGTTAAAGACAAAGCCATGAATCATGGGTTTCAGTATGAGAACTGACAATAAACTGATATGAGCAAAATGTCAAAAATAACAAAGGCTATGAAGCAAATCATTTTTAGAAATTAAATTTATAATGTGTGTACGTTAACCTATTTTCTTCTGGGGAGAGTGCCATTTTAAGTATTTTGCTTATTTCACATGTAATCCAAGCACAACTATCATTGATATTCAGATACACTGTATTTGAATTATATATGTTTGAATTATATATCTACCATAAATATGTATGTAATCACATTATTTGGCTATTACTCTGTGAAGTTCCTTCCTCTGATAGTATGTCTGTATTCTCCTTATCAGTGGTAATCATCTGTTTATTTGGAAATGGGAGAGGAGGAAGGTTATTGTCTTCATTTATTAGTCATTCCTTATTAGTGCACTTGAATTTCATAGGTATAAATGAATTACACACAAATGATGCTTTAGCAAGAGCATAACCTCACTGGGAATTTTCACATCATGTTTATTTTATAATGGCAGAGGGTCCTTCTTAAGCTGAGAAATGATTAAAATAACTCTACTAGCTCCAATGTATCCAATTTATTGTTTCTCTAGGGAAATTTGTGGTGTTTCTATGAATTTAAAATCATTAAGCATTAGATTGTTTTCAACCAAATTTCATACATTAAAACTACTTTGTAACTCTGGCACAAGGTACATTAACTTCCATGTTAAAGTAATAAAGCCAGTGAAAGACTGTGTTTTGTTTCGTTTTGTTTTTAATGAGCAGAACATGGGGAAAACACAATGTTACCAGCATATAGAGAAGGGAAGATATTATATGCACTTACAAAATGCCCAGTGATTAATAGAATGCAGGTGGTTGATTCAGAGCTTTTACAAAACTGCAGTTATTTTGAACTTCCTGACCTTTGTATTAAAATCTGAAGGCCAGGGGCACCTGGATGGCTCAGTCAGTAAAATGCGCTGCCTTTAGCTCAGGTCCTGATCCCAGTGTCCTGGGATCAAGCCCCACATCAGGAGTCCGCTTCTCCTTCTTCCTGCTTGTGCTCTCTACCTTTCTCTCTGTCTCTCAAATAAATAAAATATTTAAAGTAAATAAATAACATCTGAAGACCAATGTTTTATGCTCATGGTGTCAAGATTTGATCTTGACCAAGTTCCCAGTCAAATTTGTAGATTTTAATTTTTTTAATGAGTTATAGTACTTAGTTTTGGGGGGAAATTAATTTATGTAAACAAAATTGTTTAAATTCACATGCAGTTAAATTTGAGTACTAGCTATTAGAAATTCACTCAGCGAGGAACATAATATCTCAAAAACTTAGTTACGTTTTTTTGTTTTTGTAGAAGTTGCTTATTCTTGCATTAAATAGTCATTTATTGAATATTTACTAAGTTTTAGTCACAGTGTAGTTAACTACACAGAAAGTAAGACATGATCCTTGCCTTCTAGGTTTTTACAGATTTTTGAATCAAGGACAAACAACTGGGCAGTTACATCTCAAGTATATAAAATTCGGTGGTAGAGAGGTTCAGGGGTTGGTACGGAGTGAATTTCACCCCGAGTAGGGGTGGTCATTGCTTCATGGGTGAGATGTGGCGCTTACCATGATTAGGAGAAAATAGGAGCTAGTCAGGAGAAGAGGGGAATAGGGATTCTAGGAGGAGGGACGGTGTGCGCCCATGTATAGAGTCATGAGGGAAGTTGTCTTTTGAGAGAACTTTGTGTGATTAAATGTGGCCAGAGCTTAGTGTTGAAAGAACAGGAGATAACAGGCAAGAGGGTTAAGCTTTTTTGTGTAGAGCCTTAAATATTGTAGTATGTACTCAATTTTGCCCTCTAGGCAGTGGGAAGGTGGTAGGCAGATTTTTAAGCATGTTGGTTACACCAGCAGACCTGTATCTCAGATCAAGCTGTTACCAGTGTGGAGGCAGACTGGAGGGCTGCCTAAGAATAGTGGCAGGGTATTGTGAAAATGTGGTGAGGAATTGAGTGCAAAAAATAACAGTACATGAAATGGAAAAGAGTGGACAGTTTTGAGAGCAAGGTTATGATGAAAAATGTATATACATTTGTTTTGTTTCATTTTAATATTGTAAGTGAGAAGAAAAGTTCTGACTTAACAAAGGACTGGGGAGAAGGCACCACCATGTATTGAGATACAAGAACAAGATAACATATTGGGATTGGTAGGTGACATAGTAAATGGGGCAGGAGATTTAATTCCTCAGATTTTTTTGATTTGTCCATGACAATTGTGTGTGTGTGTGTGTTATAGGTACATTACAAAGAATGTGTATATTAAAGAGTATGTGTGTGTGTTTGACATCTTAGAAATGAAAACCTGGGTGAAAATGTGTATGTAGTAGTTGAAATGATAAAGTTGGATGGGTTCAACCAGAGAATTTTGTGGGTGAGTTGGGAAGAGAAGAGACTTGCAGATGGATTTCTGGAATTATTAGTAAATGCTAGATGGTAATATAACTAGAGGACTGTAACAGTCATCATAGAGGAAGGGGGGAAAGATATGTGATCATAATATCACAAAAGCCATGAAATTAAAAGAATTTTAGCATGGATTTATTTGGAATGTCAAATACTGCAGGGGATTCTCATTGGATAAAAACAGAAAAGCACATAGAAAATAGGATGTCGTTGGTATTCTTGATGAAGATGATCCCAGTCGAGTGGGGTTTGGGCGCAGAGGCAGGATTGTGGTTCAAAAGATGAACAGTAGGATGAGAATGGTAGGAAGAATAAATATAGGAAATACAGCAGGGTTTTGGAAGGAGGAGAAACCAGAGACCTGACAGGCAGGGCAAGAGAGCATTTAATTTTTTTTGTTTTTTTGTATTATCATCATTATCATCACTCCTCTTTACTCCTTTTCCTCTTACTAACCTCACCTCCCCCCTTAGTTCATATGGGACACTTAATGAACCAATAACTTTAAAAAGGAGATGACCCTTGGGGTGCCTGGGTGGCTCCATTGGTTAAACATCCAATTCGTGATTTCAGCTCAGGTCATAATCTCAGGGTCATAAGATCAAGCCCCATGTTGGGCTCTGTGCTGAGTGTGAAAGCTGCTTGAGATTGAGGGAGCTCTTCCTCTCCTTCTGCCCTCCCCCTCAAAAAAGCAAAACAAAAAACAAAGAAAAGGAGATGACCCAACGCTTCATCTAGAAGAAGGTGAAACGTGAAACAGACAGAAATTAATATACAAGTATGAGTGCAGAGGGCTAAGAAAAAATTATACCAGAGAGCCTCTTTATTGGTGAAACAGGACACAAGCTCGAATTCTGGGAGACAAAGTGAAGATAGGGCACCTTTGGTAAAAGAACATTTGCAGATACCATGACAAACTGAGGGAAGGGCTGACGAGGCGCTTGCTAACAGCTCAGGCTGAAGTAGTTCATCACGTTTACATTTTAAATTCTAAAATTAGTGAGCAGGGGAGGCTTTTCCCCTCATGCGTGTTTCTGTCAACTCCTGGATAATGATTTTGTCTGGCTCGATATCCGAACACAAAAATTTTCTATTTCTAAGATATGTGAGTGGATTTTGATTTTTGATTTTTTTCATATGACTTTTTTTTTTTAAACAAAGGTTTGGGGTGCAAATACATCTATCAAAAGAATGGTGATCCTCTGCACATAAGTGAACTCCTGGAGAGTTTCAAAAAAGATGCAAGAAGTTTTAAATTGAGAGCGGGAAAACATCAGCTTGAAGATGTGACAGGCGTGTTGAAAAATTTTCTCTCTGACATTGACGATGCACTTCTTACTAAGGAGCTCTATCCGTATTGGATCTCTGCTTTAGGTAATATATATAATATAGAACATAATAAATGCTTGCCTTCTAATTTGATAATTATATATTTAAATCTATGATAATCTGAGAATTGAAAGGAACAATGTACATAATGGTTTAGAACAGAAACTGTACAAATATCAATTGTTTATATCTACCTCAAAAGAAATTTATAGTAATAATTGCTAAATAGTGTATTAAAGTAATTCTTAGTTTTTAGATTTCTTTGTGTTTGCTTTAACTTTGGAAGTGTTATGGTCGGGCCCATGTAGGCTATTAATTTCTCATTAAAATTAAAATAAAAAAAAAGATTAAAATGAAAAGTATAATATAAGATTGGTTTTATTCCATTTTCTCATTGGCTCTTTGCCTCTATTATTTACTCTACCTCTGCAGGAATACCTAACAGTTTGTTTTTTTTTTAACTTTTTCTTTCTTCATTTTTCCTTCCATAACTAAAAAAACCCAAAAAAACAAAAAAACAAAAAAAACCTTTGCCACACTGTAAGAGAACCTATTAGTTTATTAAATCACTTTATGGGTTAAGTTGATTCAGTAAAACCTACATTTACACCTATTAATTCAAAATAACTCATTTTACAAAAACGTTACAAAAATGAAGACTTTTAAATGTAAACATTTCCTTTAATCCCATCTCTCTAATAGAACGATTTTCATTTTTATATATTATTTTATAGTCTTTGTTCTACACCTATAATTTATATAATCCTTATTATAGTAATAAATCACAAACATTTCTCATATATCTATAGTATTTTCAAAATGATTTTCAATCTTCATTTTTTCAATTTAAAAAATTCATTATTGAATTTTTTATTATTAAGTTTATAACTATAATAAATTATATATAAATTATGTAAGTTACATAAATTAATTTATATAACTATAAATTGTACTTACTAATAAATTTCTCACTTGTACATTTAATCTGTTTTCAAGACTTTTTGCAAAAATGACCTTTGAATTTGACTATATGATAGTCCTCTATTGAGAAATAGGCTTTTTCAGTGAACATATTTGTTTTAATTTCAAATACAAATAGGATATTTAAAGGATTAATGTGGAAATGATGTCATAAAACTTCCACAGGTTGAAAAATTGTCCCAAGAATGATCCGTATTAGTGTCAGCAAGAAGGGAGTGGGATTGTTATTAAAATAAAGCTTTTCACAATTGAACTACCAATTCAGAAGCCTTTTATTTGCCACCTGATATTTCTCAAATCAATCGGTTCAACTCTAATCAAAAAGAGTTGATCGCATAATTACATGGGGTGTAAAATACGGAATTAGATAATATATCTTTTTAAGCCCAATTATCTTGCCAACCTCATTTTTGTTTCAGAAACATTTCTTTGTAATTTATAACTATGAAATTATTTATAGCATCTCGATAAAGACTTTTAATTTGTCTTTGTTGTAAAATAAGTTATCAAAAATTTGAGGCTTTTGCTCAGTTATCAGGTTCTATGACAAAGATGTCTTTAATGTTGTCCATCTGTCAGGAGGAGGTAGTTGGTAGATAATAGCATATGTCAGAGAGGAATGTGTTCATCTTTTCCTTGTATGTGAATTCTTTGAGAATTTACTTGGAGAAGGTTTTGGATACGAGGTCAGATAGCCTTAAGTCGTTTGCTTTTAGATCCAGCATAGCCCTGACTTGTCAGAAGTGCCCTATGTTGGATCTGACAAGAATAAACTGGAACTTTCTGGGTGACCTCATAGGAGAGCTCTCTTGGGTCCTGTGCACTGAGGCAAAGAATGCCTTACGGTGTCATACCACCTATTTATATGATATATGATCTATTCTTCTAAGAACACCAGTAAATTGTCTGAAGTCTGGCTAGCTGAACAGTTCTTTGTATTTTCTATATGACCTGAAATCTATCTTAAGCTTTACTTTCAAATTGCTTAAGCTTTGTTTTGAAAATATCATTATTTTATCCTTATTAGGTATGTGACAACATGCTATACTAGCATGACTTCTTATTATAAATGCAGTAGAATTAATTACATTTTATTAAATAAATAATATTACAGTTAGAAACTGGATGAAAAGAGGGTCAGTGTTTGGATTGTACTAGAGATGATAGATAATTCTTTAATCACTTCCAGTGTAGTCCTTTGAATATAATTTGGGTGTTTTCCACTCTTGCTTTTAGAGAGTCATCTACTAGCACACTAAGTCAATATGATCATGTTTACTTTCATAGACCTTCTGTGCAGGCTGTATCAGTACAAAAGAGCTATCAGTTACAGTTTTGAATAGGAGTGTACTTCAGAAATGTGCCACAGAGTTTCTTACTTCCCCAGGGATCCTAGTGCCCTTTAAAAGTGACTGTGTACTTTTAAGGAATCATTAATGTGCTACTGGCTTTCTGTGAAAAGAATAGGTAGGGCTAAGCAGAAAATGAAAAAGTCTTGTTTCCAAAGGTATTTGGAAATTGCGAGGGAATATGTAAGTGCAATCCCCTAAGGTACAAAGTCAGCACAAGTTGTTTGAACAATGGCCTTTCATTCCTCCTATGAGCTACCAGCACTACACATCTTCTAGAGTCTAGAAGTTTGGAGGTTCCTGGGTCTACTTTCTCCAAGTATTTGACTTCTGAGGTTAGGAGAGAGAAGCATAATTCCTTTTCATCCTTCTCTCCATAACAGAGAGTCCATCCTCCTCTAAGTCTGTGTAATAGTTGTCAGGCCTGCACATGACTTCTTCCATCTCCCCCTTCCCTTTGCCAAGGATTTGGAGATGCCAGGGTTGGTAAAAGGCCCTATACGTGCATCTGCAGGGTAATGTAATTCATAACTTTGGGATGGTTCATAGTTTGAGTAAGATTTTTGTGATTTCACACACACACACACACACACACACACACACAATCAGAAGTGTCATTTTCAAATAACAGTGAAATCTTTCCATAGCCAAAGAAAGTACTTTTGGGTTATCTCCCAATTTATACTCCAATTTGAGTTATTAATTGAATATATCCCTATTAGTTGAAGTTCAGTAGTTCATAAAGTGGAAGATAAAATGCAAACCTGGCTTTTGAAAGTGCTTCTTCATTTTTAATTAGAAAGTATTAGAACTATAGCTTATTAGCATGTAATGTTGATGTAAATGCTTTTCCAGAATTAGAGAAGTTTGAACGTTTATTGAAACTTGATTAGATCACTTAGTGGAATACAATAATGAATACTGTTTTAAAATACTGTTAAAAGGCAAATTTGTAGTACAGACTATTAATTTAGGCTTGATATTGTTTTTGTTTGTTTGTTTTGTTTTTAATGTCTAGATACTCAGGATGACAAGGAAAGAATTAAAAAGTATGGAGCATTTATACGCACCCTTCCAGGGGTCAACCGAGCAACGTTGGCAGCTGTAATTGAACATCTTTACAGGTGGGTGGTGTCATGAGCTTTCCTAGACATTTCAAACATGGCATTCAATAAGTCATTATATCTTAAATTTAAAGTAGTGTAGCAAACTTTCTGTATGGGACTGTGAATTTCCCATCATATCTTAAAAATGGCTTCAATCTACCAAAAAACTACTAGGACTGATAAATGTATTCAGTAAGGTCGTAGTGTACAAAATGAATATATAGAAATCTGTTGCGATTCTAGAGGCTAATAATGAAGTAGCAGAAAAAGAAATTAAGAAAATAATTCCATTTATAATTACATCAAAAATAATAAAATGCTTAGGAATAAGCTTAACCAGTGAGGTGAAAGGAAAGATTTGTATTCCAAAAACTGAAACATTGATGAAGGAAACTGAAGATAACAAAAATAAATGGAAAGATGTACTATGTTCAAAGATGGGAAGAATTGTTAAAATGTCCACACTACCTAAAGCAATCTCTGGATTTAATGCAATTCCTTTCAAAATACCAATGGAGTTTTTTACAGAATTAGAACCAAGTAATTCTAAAATTTTCATGGAACCATAAGAGTTCCCAAATAGCAAAGCCAGCTTGAAAAATAGCAGCAAAGCTGGAAGTACCATACTCCTAGATTTTAAGATATACTACAAAGCTCTAGTGATTGAAACAGCATGGTACTGGTATAAAAACAGATACATAAAGCAATGGAACAAAATAGACAATCCAGAAATAAACTCATGCTTACATGATTAATTTATGACAAAGGAGACGAGAATATACAATGGGGAAAAGACAGTCTCTTTAACAAGTGGTGCTAGGAAAACCAGACATCTTACATGCAAAAGACAGAAACTGGACCACTTTCTAAGACCATACACACACACAAAAAAAACTGGCATGGATTAAATACCTAAGTGTGAGACCTTAAAGAATAAAAATCTTTGAAGAGGACATAGACTGTTATTTCTTTGACATTGACTTTAGAAAAATCTTTCTCGATGTCTCCTTGGGCAAGGCAAACAAAAGTAAAAATAAACTATTGGGAGTACACCAAAATAAAATGCTTTTGCATAATAAAGGAAACTATCAATAAAATAAGGCAGCCTACTGAATGGGGGAAGATATCCAATAAAGGTTTAATATTCAAACTGTATAAAGATCTTCTATAAGTCAATGACAGAGAAACATATAACCTCATTAAAATAGGTGGAGGACCTGAATAGACATTTCTCCGAGGGAGACAGATGGCTAAAGGACACATGAAAAGATGCTCAACATCACTTCTAATCAGGGAAATGCAAATCAAAACTACTATGAGATATCACCTTATGCCAGTCAGAATGGCTAATATCAAAAAGACAGAAAAATAAAAAGTGTTGGCAAGGATGTGGAGAAAAGGGACCCCTCATGCACCATCGATGGAAATATGAATAGTATAGCCACTAGGGAAATAGTATGAATATTCCTCAAACATTAAAAATAGAACTGCCATATAATCTAGTAATTCCACTACTGGGTATCTACTCAAAGAAAGTAAAAGCACTAATTCAAAAAGATATATGCGCTCCTATGTTTATTGCAGCATTATTTACAATAGCCAAGTTACAGAAGTAATGTTAAGTGTCCATCAATAGATGAATAAAGAAGTGGTAGCAAGTATACACAATGAAATATTAGTTGGCCATAAAAAAAATGAGGTTTGTGTCATTTGCAATAATATGGATGGACCTGGAGGATATTACACTGAGTGAAGTAAATCAGACTGAGAAAGACAAATACCATAGGATTTCACTTACATTAGGAATTTAAGAAAGAACTCAACAAAGAAGAAAAAACAAAAAAATGCCAGATTCTTAAATATGGAGAACAGCTGGTGGTTACCAGAGTAGGTGGGTGGGAGGATGGTTGAAGAAAAAGGTTTCAAAATGAAATCCCCAGTGAACCATCACTTCAGTGTATGTTTCTGTAACTAAGACCTGTTTTAGATAAATAGCATATTGGAAGGTTTCTTAAACAAATTAAAAATAATCAGGTGTAGCATCCCCCAAATGAATCCAATGTATAAGCACAAACTTTTTTGAAACTCATTTAAGAGGGAAGCTGGAAAAGAAAAGGAAGTACAGAGACCAGAATTCTCTAGGAGTCTGTCTGTGAGCATAGTATTTTCTCATGATGGACTCTACAGAAACTTTTTATTATTCATTATGAATTTGTATCCAACTGATAGTTCCAACATTTTAGTGTCAGACTGTTGATTAGAGAACATTTTAAAAATCAAATATTTTCTATGTCAGGGTATATACTTTCCTCCATTCGGGAGGATAGGAAGAATATAGTAGTAGTTCCTTGAAAAGTGGGATCTCTGAAGGATGAGGAATGTTTGAAAAAAAACAAATATACTTTTCCATTAAAATGAAAGGCTGGTTTATTTTGCTATCTGCAAGAATTACTACAGAACCTTAATAAGTGTAAATATGTTTTAAGGAATATCCTTGTAGCCACAATCCTTCCTGCATGGAAGCAGGGCTCTCTTGAATGAATTTTGGTGAAGCTGAATTCTTCTAAAATTACCTTATCTGCAGTCTACATTCAGAAATTCTTCACAATTTATTTTCTCCTTATCTTTCTTTTCCCACTATCACTTCTCATGCATATAATCTCCATTACTGTAAAACTAATTTTCTTATAACATCATAAAAGTATAGTGTATATATTATGTAATCCTATCCCTAAAGAGACATTGGAACAGATTTTTCTTCAAATATTTTAATGTATAACCAGTTTGCTACAATTATTAAGTTAATATTTTAAACATTGAGTCATACATAATTTTTCTTAAAATCTATTGATTGAGAGAGATTGAGCACACACTCTTGGGCGGTGGTGGGGAGAGATAGAGAGAGAAAGGGAAAATCCCAAGCAGACTCTCTGCTGAGTGCAGAAGCTGATATGGGACTTGATTCCACAACCCAGAGATCATGACCTGAGTTAAAATCAAGAGTCAGATACTTAACCAACTGAGCCACCCAGGTGGTTAACAATCTTAAGATTCTTAATTCAGATTTGAATTTGAGATAATGAGTTCCTATCCTCCACCCTCCCTCCTTTTCTTCCTCTGACATATGTTTCAATGGACTGTATTTTAGTTCTTGCTATGTACACAACAGTACCTATTAAGATTCCATGCGAACAGAAATATTTGATAATAACACATGAAGACAAAAAGTCTTAAAGTCCATTGTTCCAACCTGAGCATCTGGATGGCCAAGTGAATGCACAGAGGTGCTGTAGGGCATTTTGTATTTTCTAGGGAAATACAGCAACATTGGGGCAGCTTTTAATATAAAGATTTTAGCATGGGCAGAAAGATTGAGTGATTTTTTGTGGGTTGACATCCAAGGGATGCTTCACATCTAAAGGGGTATGTGAGCTGGGTGTGAAAGGAAGCTAAGTACAAGAAATGAGTGGAAACAGGTGTGCTAGGGGATGAGCTGGTTGTTGGCTGGTAGGTGGTTGTGAAAGGCTTAGATTATCGTGCAAAAACATTTAGATTTTATTCCTTTAGGTAATAAAGAGGGATCAAATCTGTTTAAGGACAATAACCCATGAATGGGATTGACTGGGAAGAGATTAGAGTAGATGCAGAGAAAGGAATCAGGAAACCTGTTTCCTTGGGTTTCTAATGAGAAGGCCTGAGTGAGAAGAGACTCCGTGGGCTGAATGGGAACACTTGGAAATGGTAGCGTGCAGGGCAGAAAAATAAAGAAAGGGAAGGAAAATACTCTAGTGTGGATTTTATGGCAGAAATGAAGGCAGCTGAAGAAATGGAAGAGGAGAGAGGTAAAGAGTAACAAAGGAGGATACGCTGTGTCAGAAGGGAGTCTCATAAATGGTAGGAAGGTTTGATAGAGTTGTCAGAAGTTCGAGAGGTCGATTTGGATAAGGTCAAGTTGATTTAGCATTTAATTTCATCCCTGTCCCAGATAACAGATCGCTTCCTCCATGACTAACATTTACTTAATTCCATTCACCAGATATTTATTACACAGTCCAGGGTGAGTAAAGCAAGAGTTCCTGACGGGGCAATGCTCCGAATCTAGTAACACAGGCAGACCTGCAGATACGTTTTCCAGATGTTTATAATTTAGTGTGATAAAAGTACAGAAGTGGTTTTGAGAGATGTCCACAATTATAATACCTCTATTAACTTGCCATTCCTTTTGCATCTTATAAATCACATATGATGATTACACTTGCTGTGTCTCTGCTGTGCAACTTGGTATTTTATTATGAGTTTCTTACATCATCATATATATATCCCTGTCACCTTCTACTCTTTTTTGTAACTACTAGAATCTCTGCTTTTTGTAGACGGGGAACTTAACTTAGTCTTGTTTTATTCCTTTGATAGAGCTGGTCTCCCTTTTTTAGTATATCTTTTAAAATTTACAGATGTAATTAGACGATCGAGCAGGGTCCTATTACATATAGTCAGTGACAAATATCAACAGATACTTCCATGAGTGTATCCCTGATAGTTATCATCTGTGCATTTTTAACGATGTAAATTTCCTTTTATTGGGGTTACACGTATTTTTTAAATCACTTTGCACTTAATGTTTGTGAATATACTTGACCCTTGAGCAGTGCAGGATTTAGGGGCGCTGTTCCCTGACACAATTGAAAACCCACATATAACTTTTGACTCCCCTCTCCCCTGCCTAACTTAACTACTAATAGCCCCCTGTTGATGAGAAGCCTTACCGGTAACATATACATAGTCAGTTAACATGTACTGTATGTGATAGACGTATTAAATACTATATTCTTACAGTGATGTAAGCTAGAGAAAAATGTTTTAAGAAAATCATAAAATACATCTATAGTACCGTACCGTATTTATGGAAAAGAATCCACAGGTAAGTGGACTCACACAGTTCAAAGTTCAAACTGTGTGGTTCAAAGATCAGCTGTGCTTTCAGGGCTCTTTGTAAGACCCACATGTTGTAGCCTATTCGTGGGGAAAGTTGACTCCCCTGTGTCTGTTTGTTGCAAAAAGCCATTCTTAATAATATCCAAGAGAAGTATAATTGTATTTTTAAATTGTTTGCTTTTTGAGAGATAATATCCGATTTTGAATGACCATTCAGACACATGCTGCCAAGTATTTTCTCACCTGATTTGCCTTTCCTGGAAAACTCAGCTCAACCTTGAACCTTGAATTTGGAACTCTCTCCTAGATGCCTCCCCACTCACCTTTCTTGCCTTGTTTCCTGCTTACCTACTGCCCTCTAGTCCCTCTTTGATTTATGCTTCAGTCCCTCTAGTAATTTTCCACTATTGCGCAAGTACATCTTTATGCCTTAGCCTCAGGTTGCACCACTATCTGGAATTATTTGGATATGGTGGGTCCCTCCTCCAATCAACAAACAAGTACTGCTTTGTAACTTGTAGTCATATCTTCTTTTAGTTTTTTCATATGTACTTAACTAGACTGTAAACTACTTGAAAAAAGAACTGCATTTTTTTAAAATCACCAACATACCTGTTATACCAGAGACCTTCGATATGTGTGTGCTAAATAATGATAAATGGATATTGTGACTAAAGTTCTATGAAATTTTCAAAAAGAAATGTGTGGTAATGAGCTATGCTTTTCTCTAACAGGGTTCAGAAATGCTCAGAAATCAACCACATGAATGCACATAATTTGGCCTTGGTCTTTTCATCCTGTTTGTTTCAAACTAAGGGACAAACTAGTGAAGAAGTGAATGTAATTGAGGACTTAATTAATAATTACGTTGAGATATTTGAGGTAAATATTTTCTATCCTGACCTTGTTAAAATAGTTTTGATGTTACTGTTGGCAAATTAAAAAATACATTTTAGGATGTTTATAATCAAGTCTTTATGAATATCTAAAAAGTAAAGGATAGTTATATGATTTTTAATACATTAGATACAACTAACCTTTTAAGCTATAGCCATTCATTTAAATTTGGCTGCTTTGAAAGCCATCTGTCTTTTGGACAGAATATTTCTGTCAAATATTCTGTCTTTTGAACAGAATATTTCTATTTATGGTGTTTCTGTTGCTTTTTTTCTTTGTCAGTATGTGTATGCAGTAAGTGTGTCTACTCAGAGGTGTGAAATTATGAATTTCACAAGTTTGGCAATAAATACCAGGCAGATAAATTCTGTAATTGAATAATGCATTTTAGTGTTTTCTTTTAATTGTGTCTGAATTAGAAATGAAGAAAAATCTGCAATAATTATCATGTGGTTTTTACTAAGTTATCTGTTCTAATTATTTGACTTTCAATGTGCTATTTTACGAAGTCAATATATTCATGTTTTATCAGAAAACTGTCAGAATAAGGATGATTTCTTAGTTGAAATAAGTAAAAATAGAGGAAATAAGCCCAGGATTTGAATATGGGGGAGAACATAACAGATCTGAGTCAAAGGTCCAGTTCCATCACTTAATTACCACTGGCATGTCTGTCATGCCATACCCCCTTTGGGGGCACTCTGTTAAATGGTGTTGTGTAAGACTTCTTGTTTTCCAGAGTTATGGGTATGTTAGTTGAAATCATGTGGGTTAATGTAATAGGTTATTATATGAAGACTTCTTACGTTCTTAATGTAAGTGATCACAAGATTCCTTAGCCAAGGGAGAGAAACTCTTTTAATAAAATAAAAACACAGTTTGTATCTTAATTTATGTAGGAATGGACACCAAAATTGTTGGATTCTCTTTTCTCTTTGATCTCTTTTTTATTTTCTTTCTATATGTGTTCACTGTTTTTGATCAACAGCAGCTTCTTTGCAATAATTCTGATGCTGAGAAATGAAAGAATTAGGAAAAAAATGTGTGGCTTTACGTGCTCTCTTTATTTTCTGTTTTCGTACTGTTACATGAATAAAAAATAAATGGTTATCTTCATTGTTTTGCTAATTCCAACTCGAAGCGGTAGAATTTTCATATACACTTAATGAGCATTTCAGACAAGACACGAGTCTTGTCTCTCAACCTATGTAAACTCTAGCAAATCATTTGTCAGCCCCTTTGCTTATTAAGTTGCTTAGCAATACAGCTTCCATTGATGGAATCCAGAGCTTGAAGTGATGTCATCATAAAATGCTTTGAACTTTATGAGGCTCTGTCATGTTGGCTTTATTTCTGCCCTGGCTGTGTGGGCCCATGCTGATTAAGATGGCCATTCTCATTTATTTTTAAATTGTTGGTCTTTAAATTCCTGAAGAGTTATGTGAGGATGAGTACCATAACTCCTTGTATTTTATTAGAATGTCCCAAATTATATTTTAAACAGGTTAAAGAAGACCAAGTCAAACAAATGGACATAGAAAATAGCTTTATTACCAAGTGGAAAGACACTCAAGTGAGTAGTATTAGTTAGATCTCCAAAGATTTAAAAAAAAAATTAAAACCACAAAAAACAAAAACTTCTATTGTAAGTAAAGATGTTTGTTGTATGTATTTTCAACTTCCTATCTGAAACAAAGTAACAGTAATGGGGAAAAAAGAACCTAAATAAAATAGTTGCATAATTCTGCAGCATGATCCTTATATGTAAAATGCCAAAGTATGTTAAAATAAATCTTTCAAAATACAGAGGGAAAAATCATTACTTACCTTATTAAGGCCCTTTCTAAAATCAATTTTTACTTACAGATGTGCTATTAAAAATGCCATTGGATTTCAAAGGAAGCATTTAAAGCCAAAAAGATACTAGAGTAAATTGAAAATTCAGCTCTATAATGATTCTTTCCATTATGATTTTGAAAATATAAATTATTTCTTCTATGCTTTTGCTCTGCATGCTCTCAGATGATTCTGTTAATGGAATGTTTCTAATGTCATCTTTGTCACATATGCTGATTTATATCTTAAATTGACTATTTTCTGAATCTTCTTTTGCTTTCCTCAGTCGCATTATATTGGATTTGTGTGTTCAGGTTGCACTGCAGTTTTCCAGCATACCTTTCCTTGTTTGATGAACATTCACTAGACTTTATTAAAATTCATGTTTAATCTTCTTCTAATCACTTTGAATTGTAGTGGATTTAGGATACCTAAGTAAATAATGTCAATGGGTCAAATATATTCTGTTTATAGATAGACTCAGAGAATGAGGCAGATGCTTCCTTATTAGTCAACTCTAAATTTACCTTATTCCTGAAATATTAGAGAAGTCATGGAGCTACAATTCCATAAGAAGGAGGGGAGGAAAGGCTTCATTTCTAGTCCTGAGTACTAGTCCGAGGTCCTTTAGTCCGAGGTCCCTGAGTACTAGTGATTGAGTACTTACCTAAGAAAGCATATTCTCCATTTTGACCCTGTAATTAATGCAACTTCCAGAGGAGTTAACCATAACACTAAAAAACTTGGCTTGTTATCAGTTCTCCTGAATTACTGCTTTTAGGGAGTTTCAGTCATGAAATAAAGGGTTGTATGAGTCCAAAGGATAATCTTTGGCAGCATACCTATGTTGTTATTAGATAAAATATGAGTGTCCTTCTGCATTTTTATCTTTTATATTCATATTACAATAATGAGTCTTGGCTGCTTTTTAATTAAGTCCATGAGTAGAAGAAAAGAATTGTCTGTAAAATAGAGTAATTGGGCCAGAAAAGTAGAAGACGTTGGAGAAACCTGTTCCTTTGCTTGCATTTTTCTCTAACCCATTGCAAACTCTGCTATGACGTATTTTTCTGACAGTCCCCGTGTCTTATCCCTGTTTGAATTTCTTAGTTATTCTTGTTTTGGCTTCTCTCTATGAGTCCTTTGTGTTTGCGTTTTTAATTTTTAAAATGTGTCCTTCCTGGAGAGTTGTTTATGCAAACACAGTGAAAAGTAGAAAAGTCAACTGTATCTTTTCTTACCTCGAATTTTTGTGTAGCATTGAAAGTAAGGAAGAAAAATTGGAAATAAGCTTTTCTAAGTCTGTTGTGCCAGTATAATTAAGAACTTCCTCAAAGTACATTTTTAATGTTCTCCTCACTAATTTCTTCGTCAGGTTTTATTTTTAAGCAAATTTAACTTTGGAATGATTGTTTCTCCTATATGATCATTTATTTTTAATTGGGAGATACCATTTCTAAGTGGTTACATAACTAAAGGCAGTTTCTGAAAAAAGCTACTCAAAATATTTTTCATAGATTCATTTGGTTTTTCATTACCCTTTTCCACATTATATTGTCGATGGACATAGCGATATTTTACAGTTTTTATTTTCTGGATTGTATCTTCTTCACTTAATATGTTTCCTGGGATGTAATAGTGACCCAAATATCGGAACATTAAATGGTTGGCTAACAATAATTAAAATAAAAACTTCTCTTTTTCATCTACCTTATTCTATCACTTCACTTTTTTTCTTTGCTAAATCTATTTTCTCTGTTTTTAGTTTTAATATAGCTCCAACCTAATTTAACCTCAAATTTCAGTTTTTGGACATATCTCTTTGAAAATTGAGCAACACCTTTTTTTCCATTTTAATTATCGGTATTGTACACACACTGTAGCTTAGAGCACAGTTACATACGGATCATTTTCACTTCTCATTGTGTTTATCCTATTAACATACATAGCGATGGCCCTTAAAACTTCTGTTGATGTCAGTATATTCCTTCCCATTGTATCCAGATTCATTATTTTACTAAGAATATAAGAGTACTTCAGGACATTAAACTCTTGATTAAGAGACGAAAAAAAATTGCACTGTGATTACATCATTTGTGTAGATTCCTTGTGAACTGCATCTGGAAAATGGGTATCATCGTGCTATCAACAGGTTCATTTCACGATTATGAAATATTTAGAAATAGGGCTAAGACTTTGTGTCTTAAGTCTCATACTTATTTTTGCTGTTTTCACATCTGCGCCTTTCTAGGTTTCCCAGGCTGGGGATTTGTTAATTGAAGTGTATGTAGAAAGGAAGGAACCGGACTGCAGTATTATAATTCGGGTGAGTCCTAAAGATGGATGTAAAGAGTACTTTTGGAAGTTGCAAGTATTAATTAAAAGAGTACTTTGGAAGTTGCAAGCATTAATTTGTGTATCTTGAATTTTCTATTATTTCTTCTATTTTACCTGTCCAGTTCAAACAATGACTGATTGATAGGATTGACTTTTTATTCTAGTATTCTCCAGAAATTCCATGTTTTAGTCATTTGGAAAGAGAACATCTTAGGTGCTTTAGGTTATGGTTAGGATTTTCTATAGGTTCTAGACAAAAAACCTGACCTCAAATACTTGTTCCTCCTTTTCATAGCATCTTAACATTAGGCAAATTAACTTACTCTGAGTTGCAATTGTCTCACCTGTAAAAATGAGGAAAATTAAAGTATTTACACCGTATCTTTGATGTGAGTCCTCAACAGGATACTGCTTATAAAATACTTAGCAAATTGCTTGGCATGTAAGTATTTAATAAATAATCAATACTTCTAGTCCTATATTATTTTTATTATTTATTAATGGTCTTCCACTATTGTATTCTAGACTAACTTCCTATCTTCCAATATATTTGAATATTGGAGAACTTGTCTTTTTTGAAAATATAAATTTTTTTTTCTGAATTAAAAGTATCCTTCCTGTGCTGCCATATTCTGTATTTTGTGATAATTCAGATTCCTATTCAGTTAGACTACATTCTCTGTGTGAGAAAGACATTCTGCCATCTAAAGTCCAATGTTTAAAGAGTCATATATTTCTGGACTTTTGTTAAATACATTGTACATTTATATTTATATAATGTAAACTTATATTTATATTTGTACATTTGTATTTTTTAATGATTCCATATTATGTCTCTGTGGCACTGGTTAACTCACTTACAACATGGCGTGAACTGCTACAGTCATAAGTCCCTAAGAGCAGGAGCCTTCCCACTCATTGGCCACATCAAATTTCTTTTTTATTTTATTTATTTTATTATTTTATTTCATTTCATTTCATTTCATTTCATTTCATTTTATATTTGAGAGAGAGAATGAGAGAGAGCTAGCATGAGAGGGCGAAGGTCAGAGGGACAAGCAGACCCTCCGCTGAGCAGGGAGCCCATGCCATGCGGGACTCCAGGGTCATGACCTGAGCTGAAAGCAGTCGCTCAGCCAACTGAGCCACCCAGGTGCTCTGCCACATCAAATTTTTTATGTTGAACGTGGTATGTTGATAATAGAGGACACAGGAAGTAGTCCAGATAATCAGCACAAGTTCATCACTAATGCTAGAAGGGGTTTTCAAAGCACATGACTTATCTCCACCTACACACTCTTTAGTAGCTCATTTTAATTTTATCTTACTGATAAGACCATAATACAAGTTATTAAAATTGAGCAAAATTCTTATTTAAGTATATGCATATAAAGGACTATCTAGTTTTCACCTATAACAACTCAAATTCTCTTAATTTTTTTTATTTTTTTAAAGATTTTATTTATTTATTTGACAGGGAGAGAGCAAGAGAGGGAACATAAGCAAGGGGAGTGGGAAAGGAAAAGCAGGCTTCCCACTGAGCAGGGAGTCCAGTCGGGGCTCCATCCCTGAGATCATGACCTGAGCCAAAGGCAGATGCTTAAGGACTGAGCCACCCAGGCGCCCCTCCAAATTCTTTAAAACATAGCAAAACCGGGCGCCTGGGTGGCTCAGTTGGTTGGGCAACTGCCTTCGGCTCAGGTCATGATCCCGGAGTCCCAGGATCGAGCCCCGCATCGGGCTCTCTGCTCAGCAAGGAGCCTGCTTCCCCTTCTCCCTCTGCCTGTCTCTCTGCCTACTTGTGATCTCTGTCTCTGTCGAATAAATAAATAAATAAAATCTTTAAAAAAAAAACATAGCAAAACCATGTAAAAATAATCATTAACATTTCTTTCATGCTTCAGACTTTAGAAAACCCTTCAGTTAGATTTATTTAAGCTGGTCATTATCTCTGCCCCAGGAGGTAGGTGAAGCAAGTAATGTCTCAAGTTTACATGAATACAAACTGGGAATTAAAAGTATTAAAGCCAGAACACATACCTTGACCATCATATCCCTAACCTCATGATCATCATACTGATTTGTATATTCCTTGGAGTAATAATTTCCAAAGCATGCTTTGTGTAGTTCTAGTAGTTCTGGGGGTTCACTGTCCTTGGGAGTCTTCTGGGATAAGAAATGGAGTTCTGGTTTTCCATTCCTTTGTCAACCTCCTTCACACTTTGGTGTCTTAGTAATTTATTATTTTAAGAAAGGGTTATGCTTCTTAAAAAAATATTAAAGCCATTCAGGTGAGCAGCATTATTGAAATGATTTGTTCAATGTTTCTACTACTTGAAGTTTTCCAATTTTCCCAGATAGTGAGGTTTTTTATTCTTTCAAGATTATATTTCACTGGACTTTTTAAAAATAGAAACCAACGAACTTTATTGTATCATTCATATATTCTGAAGGATGGTACACCTTTCACAAAGTCCAGAAGATAGACTGTTGGAGTTACCTGTAACAAAACATGTTTTATGTTACTTACATAATTGCAACAGGCTTATGATTGGTACTGGACAGGAGAAATGGTAATGAGCACGTTCCTTTTTGGAGAAATTTTTAAATAGGTACATAGTTTCACTGAAAATGTGCAAAAACTAGGTTGTAGTTGCAGTATCCTAATGTTTAAAACATCTTCTGTTTAACATTATAACTAAATTCATATTGAAAATAGCCAGCTTGCTTTTGTCCAGTATGCCTTTAAGGTTGGGGGGAAAAAAAAACCAGTCAAAAATCCCAAAAGTCCCTGAAGAAGATGGTGTGCTGATGCCATGGCCAGAGGCTTTGAGACTCTTGTGGAACTGGCCCCAAGGCTGGCACGGCAGACTCTGTCCTCTGCCCTGAAATCCCAGCTCCCACTTGCTCTGGTATCCCACCATCTGTCACTTGGCACGGCAGGGCACCCCACAGCCCACTAAAACCCTGAGGCTTTTGGCGTGGTAGACAGCCGTCGACTGTGTATAATTCAGGGCCCAGACTGAATACACCACACCGCTTTGAACTCTTGATTATTGAACTGATGAGTGAAAATGTTTAGTTCTGGAATGCCATTGGGTTCATTGTCTGGTGAATCCTTCCTTGAGTGATCTAATGGCTCACTAAGTGAGAAAAAGAAAAAAAAAATTCTTCCTGATATGTCTTTATTGTAATATCTTTTTGCACTCACATTAAAATGTATTCTAGTTTATGGAGAAGACCTGAACAGTCTGTTTTTTCTATGTGCTTAGAGAACTGGGTAAGCATACTAGGTAAGAAACTTGGAGCATCGTAAGTTGGTAGATGGGGTGAGTACTGTTGGTGCTGTCATTAGGCCACTCCTGTGTCTGACATACAGAATGTCTGAAGAAATTTTGCCTCTCTTATAGATATCTCCTGTGATGGAAGCGGAGGAATTAACTAATGATATATTAGCGATAAAAAATATCATTCCTATGAAAGGTGATATCTGGGCCATGTTTGAAGTCATTGAAAATGAAGAGCTAGGTAAGTGATTTTCATGCTAAGAATCTTAAATTCCTTATAGTGTGAAGAAGTACTATTTTTGTGACAAGTCATTACAAACGTGTTTTTTTAAAGATTAGCATCTCATTTTGAATTCTCTTCTACCTAAGTGAATGTGTTAATATGTTATTGCCACTTGAGGTTACCCTCCTATGGTTTTCTCATCTTGATAATTATTTTATTGACTATAAAAATGTAGTGCAAAGCATTAGGCACTTATGTTGCTGCTTTATGAAATAGGCCTTTGTTTATAAAGACAAGCAGTTTGATTTGTAACTACATTCTAAATGGCCACCCGCCTTGTTCTTATATACTACTCTTTTAACAAAAACAAAGAATGTTGATTTAAAAGGTTATTGTTTTAAAAAAAAATTTGTTTTAAGCCTACTAGAAACTTAGTTTTTGGCTTTTTGCCTGTCCTCTCTCTTCAGTGGAGTGGATCAGATATTTTGTCATCTTTTATCTCAGAGGCTGAAGGATGGAGAGAGCTTTGAAAACACCTTGACTACCCCAGGAGTCAAATGCTGAATAAGCTTTACATTCTAATGACAGTATTTGGTTGTAAAGACCTCTAGGAAAAAAAAAAAAAGCAGAATGCCTTTGTACCTTGACCATCTGTCTAGCTGATACCTACTAAGGTCTTGGGACCCTTTCAAGTATAGTTGTCAAACTGCCAAAAGTAAAATCTCGCCACCTGCAAGCTTAGGATAAAAATTAAAATTCAACATTGACATACCCCATCATGTATCATTAGGAGTGTTGCCATCAGTGTTAGAATGAAATGGGATGTCAAGTACTTTGTTTTTCATTAGTTCATCTTGATGTTTTCATATCTTTTTATTGTGCTCGATTCTTTAAAAATCTCATTTGTATTAAAAAGTAATTTTTTAAATATTCACTGTCAAGAGTCCATGACTTCCATGCTTTGGTGTTGGTTCCCACTGTGTCTCCCCATACTCAGTCACTCCATTTATAGGAGATGATCACTATGACCCCCCAGGCCCTCAGCTTCCAAGCCGAGTTGATTTGGTTCAGGCTTTACTTGTCCTTTCTGTAGAGTTTATTGTTAATGACGATTCCTTTCTTTTTGAAGGTCTTCACTCTGTTTTCTCCAACCGGGCTCTCTAATTGTTTTATCTCATTTTTCAGTTCTTCTTCTGTCTATCCCTTAAGTGGTAGGTTTCCGCTGACCCAATCTCCTTTGCCATCTTTTCTCATTTAACATGTTCTTTATAGATAATCCCTTCCTTCTTTATACTTGCCTAACCTTCATGAGCTGGTGTTTCCCCAGTGCGTCTTTACTCTCGCCCATCTGGCCCACCAGTCCTCCTCCTTTAAAACCCATACTAAGTGTGCCTTTGCACTTTGTCTTATCTTATAGTACCTACCACATGGATTTATATTCGTCTCTTGAGAGCTCCTTGGAAGGAAGGGGGATCCTTCTTTTTTCTATCTCTAGTGTCTGGCAAACGGCCTTGGACATAGTTGCCAGATGATTAAAATCTACTAAATAAGTCAAGCACAATTTTCGCATTACTGTAGGTTTATGGATGGTGCAGTCTTTTGATTTTTGTTGTTGTTTCATTTTAGGGAAAGGGGGTAGGTTACTAGCTTCATCATATTTGTGAGTAAAAGATAATTGTATTACCGCCAAAAGTATCTTTTAAATTACAAATAAGATCATATTGTTTCACCATTTAAAACCCGTTCATTATTTCCTCATTGCCTATCCTTCAGTACCCAAATAACCTCAAATAAACTTTCCTCCATGATGATGGAGGAAAGGATGATAATAGTTTTTCTCACTGAGCTTTTTCTGATTACTTTTTTATCAATCTATAATACTGTGTATTATCTAACTTACATAATAGTAATGTGTATATATCTGGCTCTGTTCTAGACCCTGTTTTTTTTAGGACATTTACCATGTTTTTTAGACCTTTATAGCTGTCACTACCTCTAGTATCATGCATTGATGTGGAACATACCATACAAATATCTTATTAACCAAGGTGGAAGAAAAAATATAGATGCATTCTGAACTTGAGTGACTCGGGCTGTTGCTCTTTGGATTAGATGTATCAAAATGTGGGAGGTACATGAAAAGTGATTTTTGCTTATAGGTTAGGAACCACTAGGAGATCTCAAGGCCCAGGTTAGCGCTTAGACAGCTGATTGTCTCCTATATGCTTCTGTTCCTGTTGTGTTATTAGGAGATCTGCAGCAAAATCATGAATCATGGATTTGGGGGGGTAGCAATCCTCCCCTCAGTACTCTTATTCTCTCAAGTATTGAATCAAAGCAAATTGCTGTGTCACATCATTGGAGCTCTGTGCCTTTGGGCATTGGCGCTCCTGACTGAGAGGGGCAAGCAGAATGAATGAGGAGAGATAGGGATTATATATAGCTAGAAGAGAGATTGCGGTATATCTGGAAAACATCGTTACTAGATTTCTCTTGGAAAATGAAGGGTTCCTTACTCTGAAAGTGACTGAGTATCAACTTACATATGACAATTAGTACATCACAAACGTAAGATTGGATTTTTTTGTTGTTTGTTTTGTTTTGTTTTTTGTTCAATTAAAAAAAATTTGATGAAAATATAAAAAGACTTAGGAGACCTCAAGTTGTTTGGATTTGTGAATATCTAAATATGTAATCAAAGGAACACCTCATGTACACCAAGAAAGAAGACATTTGATGGAGTTAAGAATTCTAATTTGGCATAGTTTTAACATTTGGTCCACTCTTTAAGTAGAAATCTCTGGAAGAGAAAGCTAAGATCATTTTTACTGCTTCTAAGGGAGCGATGCTGGGAGAGCAGCAGAGGCGCCTGTGATTGTGCCGGCTTACTGAAGCAGATGGGAACCTGTGTGCTCCACCTGACCTTCTGAAATGTTAAAAGCTTTATTTTTAGTAACATGCAGGGAAGATAAAGTGAAATATAAAAAGAAGATAAAAGGGAAGGCGTTGGTCTTCAGGAGATTGTAGTTGATAGGAAGAATGTCAGCAGGGAACTGCTGCTTTTTCAAATGTAAGTATAAATCCCCGCAAGTAACAAAGGAACCGAAAATAAATAGATAGGTAAATAGGTAAGTAAGTGAATCAGAAGTGCTGGATTTTATTTTGGATGTCAGTATAAAGCAGTAGTTTTCCATCCTATTTTATCCAATGCCCCTTTTTATGATAATTATTTTGTGATGTTCCTTTACTCTTCTGAGATAATCTATTATACTTACTTTTAAACAAATTAATGTAATTCCCTAATTATATAAAAATGACGGGAAAATATATATTGTGTAAATGCTCAGACACTCTTAGATGGTTGATTATAGGTTTAAGATAGATTCTTAAACCTATAAATGGAATTACCATGGAAGTGACAACTGCAAATGCAGATGGAAGCATGTCCATTTGTGACTCATGTATCATTGGCATCATTACTGTCATTGGAGAAATAGTGTCTTAGTCCATTTGGGCTTCTCTAACCATTCTGTAGACTAGGGGCTTATAAACAGTAGAAATCATTTTTCACAGTTCTGGAGGCTGGGAAGTTTCACAAGATCAAGGTGCCCAGCAGATTGAGTGTCTGGTGACAGCCTGGTTCAGCTTCAATAGAGGGTTGTCTTTTCCTTGTCTTCTCACGTGCTGGAAGGGAGCTCTTTGGGGTCTCATTTATTTTAAAAGGGCACTAATCCCATTCATGAGGGTTCTGTGCCCACGACCCCCCAAAGGCCCTACCTACTGATACCATCACATTGGAGATTAGGTTCTGACAAAGAGTGATCCTGTTTTGCTTGTATGGTAGTGAGATTGATGGAAAAATGTCATATTAAAACCATATAAAGATTTCAAGAATTCATATGTAAAGCTGAGTTAGATTCTAGGCTCAGTTAATTTATGAACTGGTTTTCCCTCTAAATGAAAGTCTGATGGGACATTTGAAATTTGTACTGGATAAAGAAGAGTCATTCTTTGGCTCATTCTTTGAAAGATGCCATGCATCTTTAACCCATTGCTGCCAGTCACTAAGACAAGTATCCATCGTAGGAGAAAGTATCACCTTCATCCAGAGCTAACCTTCTCAAGTATGCTCTTATTTTAATGTTTCATCTTAAAATTGAAGCTGTCATCTGCAGAGGTAGTCCCACTTCTTCAGGGCCTTCCTGTGCAGGAAAAAAGTAAAGAAACAAATAACTACCCCTGGGGCCTCATTTAAGTAGGCCGTCTGCACTGAGAGGTTCAAGTTTGTGAAGCAGTTAGTTATGGGAAGCAATATCATCCCAAAGAGTTTTCTTGCCTCTTCATCATAGTTACTGTGATGATCTGTTCATTTTTTATCAAGACTCTTTCCAGCCCCTCTCCCGATAACACAGAAATGCTTTCACCTGCTGATTGTGCACAGGGCAGAGAAAAACTTGCATAGCTCTTAGGGTTTACCTACTGAGGGACTCATCATTGCTTTAGGAAATCCTGGGTCATTACTGCCAGAAATTTAAGGACAACACCTGTTATTTGGGAGTGGAAAATGCATAGTTCCTTCTTTAACAAGGCAGGCCAGGTTATTCTATGAACCTAATTTTAGGATATTGATAATGTGACTTACCTAACTAAAGAACCACCTCCATAACCTGTTCTTCTCAAATAACTACACTGAATTTTCAGCCATTTTAATGCTATAGATAGTATGCAACTGAGTTATTTATTGCTAGTAATGCCCTAATGCCAGAAGACATGCCTCGCATATAATCTATCATGACAGATGGTTGCAAATGGAACCATAAATAAAAACACTTGTTTCTTTGTAGGAATTTATATTCCACCAATGTTTAATGTCTCAGTTTCCCCTGCCCCTTGGCTTCTCAGGTGGATTTTAGGACCATTTTATAAATGTAGCATTTGATAGTCTAATAAATAACTTCTCTTTTCATCCCATGTTTCAGCTCTTGCTTTTATGCAGGAACTTGGATCTTCACGATTTTCATTCTCCTGAAGTATTTCATACTGTGATACCAATGAGAAAAACATATTTGAAAAATTTTTTGGCAAATTTGTATTTACTTCTATATCTATGGTGTCAGTTATACTGTGATTTCAGTATAACTAAGAACACTTGAGAGTTATCACTGTAGTATCTACTTGTAATAGTTACCCTTTTTAACACAAATGTCCTGATACTCAGAAGTCTCATTACCAGTTTACTCTTGTAAGAAAGAAGAAGGAGCTTTTATTTCAGTCCAGATACTGTTTTCCAGTTAGGAATAGAATTCTCATTTCCAAGCCGACTGTGGGTTCATCAGTTTCTTTAAGTGCAGGATGCTGAAACTTTCTTGGTATTATTTCCTAACCATCTTCTCATCAAGGATAGGCAAGAATAGGGGAAAGTATGAACTGACATTGTTTTTTACTTCTGTTTACCTTGTTTGGTCCTCAAAAAAATCTTAGCAAGTTGGGGTGCCTGGGTGGCTCAGTGGGTTAAAGCCTCTGCCTTCGGCTCAGGTCATGATCTCAGGGTCCTGGGATTGAGCCCCGTATCAGGCTCTCTGCTTGGCGGGAGCCTGCTTCCCCCTCTCTCTCTGCCTGCCTCTCTACCTACTTGTGATCTCTCTCTCTGTCAAATAAATAAATAAAATCTTAAAAAAAATCTTAGCAAGTTGATGCTTTTTTTTCCCCAAATTACATGTAAGAAAATCATTATGTGGGACTTTACATAATTGACCAAAATAAAACTTAAGTGTGGCATTTAAAAATATTGGGCTTGAAAGTAAGATAGATTTGAGGTTCAAATCTTTGTTCTTCCCTTGAACCAGCTAGGGTTTGACTTTAGGGAAGTTGACTGATCTTTGGGTTCCTTTACATGTAAAATATGAATGATACCGGGGCGCCTGGATGGCTCAATGGGTTAGAGCCTCTGCCTTCGGCTCGGGTCATGGTCTCAGGTCCTGGGATCGGGCCCCGCATCGGGCTCTCTGCTCGGTGGGGAGCCTGCTTCCTCCACTCTCTCTGCCTGCTTGTGATCTCTCTCTCTCTCTGTGTCAAATAAATAAATCTTTAAAAAAAATATGAATGATACCTAATGAAGAGTGCTGTGCAGATTAAAAGTGATAACGGATGCAAAGTATCTGGTATATATAATATCTGATTCATAGTTATTACAGAAATGGCAACTGTTAATGATATCAGTGGTGTCCCAGAGATTGCAAGTAGTAGAACCAAGGATTAGGTAATGCCAAATGTAAAGAGAGTGCTCACTTTATTACTAGTTGTTTTTTTTAATATAGTTAATTCTAATTATAATCTCCATTAATAGAAGACACCCATTTATGGAGTAATCAAAAATTGAATTTTTAACTTGGGCAGTTTATGGGAAATTATGATTTTTGTTCACCTTTATTTTTTTTTTTTTTAAGAATTTATTTATTTATTTGACAGAGAGATGACAAGTAGGCAGAGAGGCAGGCAGAGAGAAAGGGGGAAGCAGGCTCCCTGCTTAGTAGAGAGCCCAATGCAGGGCTCGATCCTAGGACCCTGAGATCAGGACCTGAGCTGAAGGAAGAGGCTTTAACCCACTGAACCACCCAGGTGCCCCTTTGTCAAACCTTTTAGAAAATTACTTGAATAGGGATGCCTGGGTGGCCCAGTTGGTTAAACATCTGCCTTCAGCTCAGGTCATGATCTCAGGGTCCTGGGATCGAGCCCCAATATGGCTCCCTACATCTCTCCCTCTGCCCCTCCCCCCTGCTCATACTCACTCTCTCTCTCTTGCTCAAATAAATAAAATATGTTTTAAAAATTACTTGAAGAAAAATGGAATTGTTACAGCACAGAAGATTTTGTCTGCTTTTACAAAGAATTTTGTCTGCTGATTCATTTACAAATATTTTCTGTTAATTATAATCCACCGTAGAAATTCACAAGATACTGTATTCCTTCAGTATTTATAGAATGTCTATTAGGTACCTAGCAGTCTGTTGTGTACAAAGGATATATTTGTAAATAAAAGGTAGATTTGATTTTAAGATGTATGGCTTAGTTGCTCATTTTTGTTGTTGTTTCGTGGGTTTTTTTGGTAATTGCCATCATCATAGTGAGTAGGCTTGCTCCAATAAGCATAGAACTCAGAGCTGCATTTCCTCATACTAAACTGTAAGCAAAAATCTGTTTTTTTCCACTGGAAGCAGAAAAATTTGTTTTCTTCTTCTGTGGACCTGAGATAATTGATAAGTTCTGGAATGCTGTGGTCATAGCAGGGGAGATCAGTATTAAAGAGGATGTGATATATTTGGTCATTTTACTTTTGATTTTATCACCAATTAAAATATGGTTCCTATATGAGTATGATGCTTTTGACATGTTCTTTCTTGTTTGTCATTAGCATTCTTACTTCAGCTGAAAATGAAAAGCCAGAATGCTGTGCTCTTTGTATTTAGGAAGGGATGAAAGAGTTGAATTGACTTATACATGGCTATGATCCTGCGAAAGCTGCATCAGCAACTTTATGTTAAAGCTAATGTTCTTGCTATTTCAATTATGCCATTTTCAGGGTACTGTGAAAAGGTTTGAATTTCCTTTTTTCCAAGCATATGTTTCAGCTCTAGCATTTTATTAACTGATTGTCATACTTTGATGAGGAAAAAACTTTCTATGAAGCTTGATTGTTATTGTAAAAACCAGTTTTTTTTTAACTCTATGCTAAAAATTTGTGATAGATTTAAAAATATGATTGCCTAAAACAAAACATATGGATGAAGATTTATCAAGGGGAAATCTATAAGATATCATTTACTTCTTGCTTTTGGATTATTGTATTAATAGTTACTGTATGATATAGCTACATAATATTTCTGATTGATATTTTCGATAACAGAGATGACTTAGTGGTATTTTATGATTCTTTTCATCTATTCTCTGTTGAAGGCATATTTTATAATTTCATATTAATTGTGATAGTATCAGCTATAAATTGTTCACTGTTATTGATCAGAAATTATGATATGCTAATCATGTTGGGATAAACAAAGGTTATTACTTACTGCTGAACAAATTAACTTCACTAGTCCTTTTACAATTACAATATGTTTCCATAAGCAAACCAGAATGTTACCTGAATTAAAAAGAAGATGGGTAAGAAACTGGTTTCTTTTACAAAAGGGTAGCATTATTTCTGAGATTTTATCTAAAGGATAGTACCTCTGATTTTTTTTTTTTTTTCAAAAGCTGAGTAACAAATGTCCCTGCACAGATTCATTTATACAGTAAATTAAATTTCATCATATGCTTAATGGTGTTCGAGGTGTTAGAGTCTCTTATATGTAGTCCTAGCATTGTTATTGTATAACATAAGATGTGGTTATAGTTTTTGTTGCATATAGATCTTTTTTAAAGGATTTTTTAAAAATTTATAAAAACTGATAATTTTTTAAAAATTTGATTTGGTTTTATTTCATTTTATTTTTTTATTTTATTTTTTTATTTTATTTATTTTTGGTTTTATTTTTTGCAGAACGCCCTCTTCACTACACAGAAAATGTGTTGGAACAGGTGCTTCGGTGGAGCTCATTATCTGAACCTGGCTCTGCTTATCTTGTGGTGAAGAGATTCTTAACCATTGATACAATTAAACACTATAATGGTAGGTGTTGTTATTTCACATTGCAACTACAATTGAAAGTTCAAGTGGCTAAAGGATAATGATCATGGCATAAGTATTATTTAATAATGTAAAAAAAAAAAAAAAGGGAAACCAAATACAGAATCTATTTGACACAGTATTGTAGGATTGGAAGAAGAATGTATAGACAGGAGTCCCAAGTGCCAGATTCAGATTTTCCTGGAAAGTAGCACTCTGCTAATAGTTGGCTAATTTGATAGTCTCAAGTTAAGGTTTTTGTAATGAATGGTTTATATTTTTAAAAGGACTTTTGCGATACTTAATGTGTTTTTCTAATTTTTAAATAGATAGTGATTCTTCTTCCTGAATTATGCTTCCATATGAAAGTTCTCTGGGCATTCAAGAAGTGCAAGTTATACAAGCTCTGCGACTGAGTGCTTATTGTAATTCCCACTTATTTGGGGGTGATTGTGGGCAAAAAAAAGGAAGTACAAAATGATATACTTCCAATAAATATACTTGCCATCCAGTTGGGAGGAGACATGTGCACATGTAGGGTTAAATAAGTTAGCTAGGACAAGGGAAACATGCCAGCCAGTCTCTGAACCCTTGTGAGCTCTCAGAGAACTTTTATTTTCAAACTGATTCTTCTGTTGTCATTAACTGACAAATTAGAAAAAAAGATTTTCTACCAGCACTCTACATAAACCAACTCCGAAGGCAAAGGATTTAGGTTTTATAAGATAAAATTTACTACACCTTTTACAATTGATATTAATAATGACTGTTACTATTTATTTATCACATACTATTAGCTGAGCTCTATACCTAACAAAATTCATTTCAGGTCTTTTAAATTTTCCAAATGGGGAAAGAGAAGTGCAGAGAAATGAAGTAATTTGCCCCAGATCATACAGTTACTAAATACTGGATTTGAGAACAGATTGGTCTGTCTTCTAATTTTATATATATGTACAGCTCTTAAATGCTCTAAGCCTGCTTAGAAGGATTTCAGACTCTCCAGCTAATAGCCGTAGATCAGTACGTTCTTAATTGTACCACAGCTAATCTGATACATTTCTGATTTCATGGTAATGTCCTAGAATTAGGATAGACTGGGTGGCTTATAAACAGCAGAAGTTTATTTCTCCCAGTCTGGAGGCTGGAAGTCTGAGATGACGGTGCTGGCATGGTCGAGTTCCGGTGAGAGCCTTCTTCGGGTTGCAGACTTCCTTTCTTGTCTCCTCACAGGGCGGAGAGCAAGGAAAGGCAGCAAGCTCTGTTGTGACTCTTGGTAGGATGCTAGTCCTATTGTGAGTTTTGCACCCACTGACCTCATCTAATTTTAATTCCCTTCCTAAAGGCCACCTCCTGGTACCATCACACGAGGAGGTAGTGTTTCAACATATGAATTCTGGGGCACACGAACATTTAGTCCACCACGTGTCCTTTATATCTTATATATCTGCCCTTAAAATCGTATACTTACCTGAAAGCATTTTGGCAAAAGGCAAGCGTGTAACGACTTACATGTCATTCTGGTCTTACATCTCAATAAACAGAACAGGTATATTCTTCTTGCTGGAGAAATTTAGCCTTTTAGAAAGCATTCTCTTATTTTATTTTATTTTTTTTAAGATTTTATTTATTTATTTGACAGAGAGAGAGAGAGATCACAAGTAGGCAGAGAGGCAGGCAGAGAGAGAGAGGGAAGCAGGCTCCCCACTGAGCAGAGAGCCAAAGCTGGGCTCCAGGTCCCTGAGATCATGACCTGAGCCGAAAGAGAGGCTTTGACCCACTGAGCCACCCAGGCGTCCCCATTATCTTATTTTAACTTCTTTTATTATAACTGAAAATGTTTTTGACCACATACCTACATCTCTTCGGGACTGCAGCAGAAATTTTCTCTAGTCCTGCAAATGTGATATGATGTAGAGCAGTAGTTCTCAGGTGGGTTCACTTTTGTTCCCCTGGGGACATTTGGCAATGTCTGTAGACATTTCTGACTCACAACTAGATACAGTGATGTTTCTGGTGTTTAGGGAGTTGGGACCAGAGATGCTGCTAATTATCCTATAAAACATAGGACAGCTCTTCCCAAAGAATTATTTGCCTCCGAATGTCAGTGGTGCCCATGTTGAGATTCTCCCATTTAGATAATCTACGAAATCTGTTCTAGCTCTTAAATTCTTATTCTTTCATGTTGACACTGAGATGAAGAAAAAGTATCGAGCTTATGAACCAAGTCCTGTCAACATTATGAGATATATATATATATATAAATAAATAAATAAATATATATATATATATATATAATAGGTTCTCATGGTTTCTTCTCTCTTAAAAAATCATCTTTTCGGATAAGTTTTTATTTTTCTTGTGAGAATTTTCCTTTTTCAAGTATTCTTCTGAAATGTCTCTAATTTACCATGTTGCAAAATACTTGAAACCCGTACCTAGACATAATACCTCAGGTCTTGTTTAAATGCTAGTGGATTGGCTAGATGAATAAAAACAGACAAGAATAAGATCTTAAAAGGCTGTGATATAAAAGAAAGTTTTGTGCAGGTGGGAGTGAGGGATAACCAATGCAAGGATACCATTAAGTGCCCTTGGTCTTTAACAACAACAAAAACAACAACAACAAAACGTACACATTGAGCTGGTTGAGAGGAATCACATCTGAGTAGAATCATTAAGGTTGCTTAAGGACACGAAGAAATGGTAGAGTGGCAAACTGCATTGGCTCTGTCTGTAACTGGGTCAGAAGATAGGTGTTAGCACGATGCCTCACATGGTCCTGCGTGTCCTCTTTGTGGGGTTAGGAGTGTGTCCTTCTGGTGTGAAAGCATCAGGCTTCTGTAAGGTGTAGACAAAGCATCTGCATTAAAACTGGAGAGCCCAAGCAGTGGAAAGCATGCTCAAGTGACAGGATCAGGGATGTGGATGAAACATTCTCTAGGATAAAATGTCAGTAAACCTTTGTGTTACTCTCACATCTCCTTTGTTCCTCTCATGCGGTGGGAGCCATAAAACACATGCCTCCCCTGCACTGTCCCTTCCTCTGGTTGCCAAACCAGTATCCAACTTGTTATGATAGTGTCTGTAGTTCTTTCTACCAGGAAATGATTTCTCTTTGCATGGGAAAAAAAAAAAAAGGTCAGGTGTTAGAGCAACACCATCAGCAAATAGATTAATTGGACCATTTCATTTTAGTAGTTACGTATTTTTGGTCAAAAATAGGGGTGCCGATGGCAGTAAATATTTTCAAAACTTTTTTTAATCTTCTAGCCAATAAAATTTTTATAAATGTTTTTTAATTAGAGCTTGATTTATATTCAGATTGTCAAAACAAAATAATCTCTTTCATTATGGCTTGTTCTGCATCTGTGTGAATTTAGGATTGTCATTTTAAAGCAACTCCAGCCTGTTTATTTTTTCAATCAATTTCTTAGGTCATGATTTTTTTTTTCCTGTAATTGTATCTTGCAGCAACCTGGAGTTTATAAATATTTCTTATGGGGTATATTTGGTGATAGATTTTAGGTTGGTTAGATATTCAGTCTACTTTCTCTCTGTCTTGGCAAATGTCTCCTAAATCAATCACAATGACCACTTACTCCAGAATTATTGCTCCATTCATTACATCCATTTCTCCTTAAAATTGGGATCTAAAAGGAGAGGAATGAAAGTAAATCAGATGTGATTTCTCTGTCAGTTTGTTAGCAGAAAAACTGGAATCATCTCAGAAATACATTGCTCTTCATGGCAGAAAACAATGTGAAGGATTTTCTTTCTTAAAGATTTTCTGACTCTAACCTGAGACCAAGTGGAAATTAGCAGAATTTGAAACAAGGGTAGTTGGTTGCAACCACATTTTTACTCAGTAACGAGTAGCTAATGTTTTAACATTTTGTTATGATATAAAGTAATACTGCCTATGTTTTTCCATACTTGATGTCTAGTTGCCACAGATTTTACAATCTGCCTACTTGTCCCTATTTCTATTCCTGTGTGTGTGTGCATATCTGTGTATACATGACTTGCATTTCATTAACTGTATGAGTTTTTCTGATTCATATAAAAAATCACAAGCATAAACTTTTTTACATTACATTTTCAACACTTGCTAAGTCAAAAATTTTACCAAATAAGTTTAAGGGCTTAGAGTAGTTTAGGGGTTTTCATTCCCTTAATTTTCTCACTTTATCTGAACAATTTAAAATGTTGACATCACAAGTAGGAGTGGATTTTAAAATCATCCAACACTTAATTTGTGCTCATTCATTTAAAGTAATGAGGTAGCATACTTTACTTTTATAAAAGTATATGAGTGTAAATAAATTTTCTGTTGCCTCTACTTAGAAATCAATTGTGTGTTCTTCAAAAGCAGCATTTTATTTCTTAGAAACATTTTATGCCATTGCCATTATTGTAATGAGGAGTTAACTAACTTGAAAAGAAAGATAATAGTCCTCAAATTTCTTTTCTACCCCATGGATTATGACTAAGACATTAAAATAGGGAGAATAAAACTTCATTTAAATTGCCATTTAGACTTTGTCATAGCTAATCTCACTAGACTGTCTTTTGTTATCATTATCTCTTGTATCAAGTTAAGCTTCAGCATCTCTATCACAGGTAAATTGTAAATGAATACCTTCTGTAAGGTTCCAGAATAAATAATTTTATGTTGCTAAAGTCTTGTTTTAAGCATTAAAGATCTTTAAAATTACCCCAATAGAATGTGAGACATTGAAATCAAGTTTTAATGATCTCAATGGGGAAGAAATACTTTTAAGATATAAGATGTAACTCAAATGTAGATCCCTGTGGGTTTCTAAATTTAGATTGCTGCATATGACAGATGCTTTGGAATTAAATTTGCATTAGAATAGAATAGTTCAGAATGCAACTGCTTCTGGCAAATACAGACCTGAAAAGCTGAACCATTCACTATGAACTAACTTAGGAAAATAGAAGAAAATTCCAGCGAAAACAGTACAAATCCATAAATCATAGTCTAGCTGAAAAAATTTGCTTTCCACTCCCTATCAAATCTTTTTAAATCCAAATGTGTATAAACGTTGAAGGTAAGCCTCGTCCACGTCATATGGAAGTATCCTCTTGGAAATTGATGAGTCTTTGATATTCACTATGAAGCATGAATGTTCTGACTTCTTTTTATATTATAATTCTCTAGTGAGAAAAACAACTGGTAAGTTTCTATTAGGAATCTACCATGCGTCTACTGTGGAAAATTTAAAGGATTGTTAAGCATTTTTTTTCCCCACAAGGAACAGAAAATCTAAATGTATGAAGTCTATTTAAATTCTAAGGCTGCAAATACAGCATGCAGTACTTAACTGCTAAAGGCCAGGAAGGGTATGGGGAGCTTTCAGGCACAGAAAAGTGGTTCATTTAGTTGATCTCTTCCAACACCAGATGTCTCTCATTTAAGAAAATATCATTTCTTGTTTAGTTTTTCATATATGGGTTATCCTCTGTAACAAGATGATGTCTTATTCTTTTACTCACTAAAAGTAACACGTTAAGTAAACTTCTTAAAATATAAATGAACAAAATACTTTTTTAGTGGCCAAGTACTGGCAGAATAGCCTAGCAGGGCAAACTCAGCTTTTATCTGGATAGTTAGGGAATGCTTTCCAAAGGAAATTAGCATCGTGGTATTACTGAGAAAGCAGGATATAGTCCTCCGTTTCTTGATTTGAACACTTTGTGAGAGATTAGGATAGGGAGAATAGAAGGGGTCGCTGGTTGGTATGATACAGGGGTGGGGTCACTGAATTCAGTTTTAGATATCTTAAGTTTAATTGTCAGTTGTCCAGGGGTATATTGTCTAGAAGGTATCTAAGTAGCCATTGTTACGGAGCACATTTTTGGAGCATCGGACCATTAGTCTTTAGAGAATATAAGATCATATAGTTGTAGTGTTAAAGGAAGAACATTAGAGAACTGAGCATAGAATCACCAGCATTAAAGTACAGATGTATCAAAAGAGGCCATGTGTGTGAAGGAACAATCAGAAAGGTTGCCAGAAAAGAAGGACGGAGCAATGTCATGGAATCATCAAAGGAATAAGTTTTAGGAACAAGTGTGTTTAACAATGTAAAATGGTGCACAAGGCCAAGAAAGGTACTGGAAATTTTATTGTTACTATGGTAATGATGGTGGTGGTGGTGGGGGGGGATCATGATAATAATGACCATTACTTGGAAGTGTCTCATAGAAAACGGAATTCTCTGTTACATGTTAAGAGACCGGAATTGTAATTATAGGGCATTTGCTTTCTAACCTTGTCACAAAACTTTGTGAGCCACAGTGTTCTCGTTTACAAAATGAGATCATATTACCTGTACTTCCTACTTTAGAAAGTTGCATGGGGGTTGCCTAGCTGGCTCAGTCCATAGAGAATGCAACTCTTGGGGCACCTGGGTGGCTCAGTGGGTTAAAGCCTCTGCCTTCGGCTCAGGTCATGACCTCAGGGTCCTGGGATTGAGCCCCGCATGGGCTCTGTGCTCAGCGGGGAGCCTGCTTCCCCCTCTCTCTCTGCCTACTTGTGATCTCTCTCTCTCTGTCAAATAAATAAATAAAATCTTTTAAAAAAAATAGAGAATGCAACTCTTGATCTCAGGGTTATAAGTTCAAGCCCAACATTGGGTGTAGAAATTACTTAAAAAAAAATCTTTAAAAAGTTGCATGAGAATCAAATGTGATAAGATATATGAACACTTTGGAAAGCCTAAAGTGTGACCTATGTGTTTAGTAAAAGTATGCTAAAAACAACATGGTGATTTAATATAAAAATATATCATTTACTATGCTAAGTTTTATTTCTAAAAGCTTATTATAATTCAGTGTAACAGTAAATACAGAATAGAAAAGTAGTTTCTACTTTCTTTAATTTGCTATACTGTCAGTAAAATGGCATGGAATTTCTGGCACTTTTCTAGTCAATCCTTCAATAGTAATTATGTTTATAATTTTATTACTTATGGAGACTCAAATTGTAGAAGAATGTCATCAGGCTACTAGTTCTGTTAAGCATTGCTTCTTCAGTACAAGTAGCATCAAGGAAGATACACTGGGAATGAGTCAGGGGACATATTTGGCTTTTCCTAAGACATAGATTACAGATTACTTTCCCGCAGCTATTACCAGTTTGGTTTCTACTCAGTTGTAGAACTAAATTTTATTGAAATGCATTTTGACTGAATGTCATGCAGTGAGAACAGTATATCTGAAATTCTGCTTCCTCCAAATTATAAAAAATGCACATGTTCTTTGTCACACGTGGTTATTTGTCTTTCTCAGCCTGACTTATTTTACTCAGCGTAATACCCTCTAGGCTCTTCAAACAAAACCAAACAACAAATAAATAAACGGTAGAACCAGACCTATAAATACAGAGAGCAGGTGGTTGCCAGAGGGAAGGGGATGGAATGAGGGAATTAAGCAAAATGGTAAGGTGGAGTGGAAAATATAGGCTTCCAGGTAGAGAATGAATAATCATGGGATTAAAAGGCACAGCACGGGATGGGGGGCACCTACATGGTGCAGTCAGTTAGGTATCCTACTTTGGTTTCTTCTCAGGTCTAGAGATCAAGCCCCAAGTCAGGCTCTGTGCTCAGCATGGAGTCTGCTTGGGATTCTCTCTCCCTTTCCCTCTGCCCCTGCTGCTCATGTGCATGCTCTCTCTCTCTCTCTCTCTCTCTCGCTCTCTCTCTCTCAGATGTTTTTAAAAAAAAGGCATAGCGTAGGGAATATAGTCAGTGTTATCATAATAGTGTTGTAATGGGCCAGATAGTAACTATACTTTCGGGGGACATAGCATAAACTTATCAAATCACTAAATTATATACCTGAAACTAATGTAACATTGTGTCAGCTGTACTCAAAAAAGAAAAAAGAACACATCCTCTTTATAATCGATGTCAAAGGAAAATTTGCCTAATTTTTAATTTGTAAGAAAGTTTTAGCTGTTAGGTAACAAATATTGCCAGTATCCCTTGGTTGTGGCATGTTTTCAAGAGGATGTCTCTCCTGGAAACGGCCCATTTGTCTCCCTTACAGTTATGGGCAGAGATGGAATAAGGAATTTTTTCAGATAATGTGCAGCCTTGAAGAAATAATCTTTGCCAGCAAAAGAAAGGGGAGGGGACACATAGAGACCATGAAATATAGAAAAAATAGACCTTTTTTTTATTCCATTGTCTTGTTCAGAACATATATAAGAAATATAAGACATAATCATACATTTTAGTTACTACGCATTTACTTTCTGCCAGATGATGGGTTGAATGCTTTGCATTCACCATCTCATTTATTCTTCCTAGTTAGTCTACTAGCACTTAACTAGGCCTTCTACAGATGAAGAAATTAGGATATGGAGACATTACATCACTCCCTCAAGGTGACCTGCTTCTAAGTGACGGAGCAGGCATTTGAATCAAGATGTCTCCGAATCCAGTCCATATATTCTGTCCTAACCCACCTACTATACTGAAATCAGGGATAAATCAGATTTCAGTTTTTTAAACTCTTAAAAATTCAGTCTATAAATCATCAGAACTTTGGAAGTATAGTTCTTTCTGGTTTTGCTTACTGCAGACTTCACAGTACAGAGGAAAATGATGTGCGTCATGATTAAATTTTACTTCCTCTGTACCAAGCACTGTTCTAAGCACTTTACCAAATCCATGCGGTACTGTAGGTATCCCCATTTTGTAGTTGAAGAAACTGAGATTCAGAGATTACTGTCTGAGATTGAGTGTAGGATGTGGTTGTGATTAAGACCCAGTTCCAAAGTGTGCTCTCAGTCACTGTGCTATGTCAGCTCTCCCATAGGTTGGGGAGGAAAGTCCAAAGGACACATTGTTTTAAAAAGCAAATATGAAATCATCATGTGCTTAAAAGCTAAAATATTAAGCAAATATGGTATATGCTTTCAGGAACTAAATTATATCCTAAAGTTTAGAGACATAAATAACAAGGATGGACTAGAATAGTTAGAAAAATCACTATTGATTAGTTAGGTGCAGAGGTGGGATAGAATTTATATAGAAGCAAGAGAATGGAATTTCTCTCAAGTTTATTGAGGTGATCAACTGAAGTCATGCCATGAGATGAGGATCGGGTTTTCCAGACAGTTTATTTTGATCAACTGAATTGTCAATATATTTTAATTTAATATTTGATAGAGATAGGTAGGAGAAATTCAGTTTAGCCCTTTAAATGTCAGGAAAAAGAGTTTAGACTTTTGATAGTAGGAAAGTAAGTCTTTGAAGGGAGTTGGGGGGAGGGGATTAACGTGTTAAAACAGCATTTGCATGACACCAATCTGGAATCATTTGCTGGACTCATTAGAAAAGAGGGCATGGAGTTATAGAACCCTGGAATCTCCAGGTTGTCGGTAGAAAAGGCAGGGGTTAGAATATAATATTGGGAATGAAATAGAACTGAGCCCCAAAGAGAAATTCTCAAAGAGCAATGGCTGACTTGCCCGCTGCCTGCCATGGAGGATAAAGGAGCGTTATATGTTTTATTAGTACCATTCTTGGATTTGTGTTTCTCCCTCTCCTCTCTCTGTCTCTGTCTCTCCTTCCCAGGAACCTTCCACCTCCTCTACAGATCAGTTCTTGGGATTAGGGACCACTAGTTAGGAATTGTTCTTTTTGTATAAGAGCTTGAGGTTTTCAGATCACTTGAAAAACTTCTTTCTGTTGTTTTTATTGCCCCGGTAATATGATAGTCTGTTCTGTTTAAATAAATTTAGCCATTTTGTTCTGTTTCATGCATATGACTTTTAAGCGTTTTTCTGATTAATAACAAAATTAGAGCACAACTAAGAATACTGTTTTTTTTCCTTGAAAAGTCATTTTTAAGTCCAATTGTGCCTTCCTTGTCCTAGCAGTAAACAAGAAGGGGAAAGAGATTTATGATTTTCTAGAGACAATAGTATGTTGGAATTTTATTGGAATGAAAGACAAAAAGGCAGTAAAGGAAATTCTGTCCATTAAGGTACATCCCAGAATCTTTCTCTGAAGGAATTAAGTGCTTTGGGGAGTGCATTAAATCTTCAGATTTGTGACATTTGGGAAAAAAATTAGGTGATTTTCTCAAGTTTCTTAACAACTTCTTTTAGTACATTAATCATGTGCTATGCAGGTTTCATTTCCAATTAAAAGCAAAATTACATGGTGTGTCCTATGTTTTTTCTCTCCTTTTTTTCTTTTTTACATTCTTAGTTCATAGAAGTATTCCATGCTTATTAACTTACACCATGCTGAGGATTGAGGTATGGACCATATGACATGTGAAATCATTCTTTTTGATTAGATTGGAGGGATTTAGTGTATATTGAATGACCGTAGCAAAGGATGTAGGCAGGAGGACTGCTTATGTGGCATTCAACATACTAGTGCTCTGAAGTTTGGATCCTAAAAAAAAAAAAAAAATCTAGAATGATCACTGTGCTGGGAAGGATTATGAAGAGAGCAAGACTTCATGGGATTGAGAAGGCCAAAGCATAGCAGGGAGACAGGACTTCTGAGATTCTCAAGAATTATGAAGCAGAAATTTGAACTCTAGCTCAAAAGAGACGTGTAGGGCCAAAAGCTTATATTATGACTAGCTAGAGCTGAATTCAATCCTGGACAGGGTCTGGACAGCAGGCACAGTGGACGAAACTGGCTTGAACTTTTACTGAACCAGATTCCTGTAGAGCAGAGGACCTTGGTAAGTTTTCTGCCTGGGGTGAAGGGGAGGGATTGAAAACATAAGACTGAAGTACCCCACAGTTGAAGGACCAAGCAGTACTGGAAAAGTTTTGAAAAGTGAGTTATTGGAAGCCATTTAATTCATAATTTTGATTTTGTTACATGCCGAGTCATACACGATGTCCCCCAAAGTATGTAGCTTCATTTTGTCCTTTAAGTAGTGGATAATTTTTCTACACGTTTTAACATTTTGAGATCAGACAGAAATTTAGTTGTGAGAGCTTTTTTTTTTTTTTTAAGATTTTATTTATTTATTTGACAGAGAGAGAGAGAGATCACAAGTAGGCAGAGAGGCAGGCAGAGAGAGGGAGGGAAAGCAGGCTCCCCTGAGATCATGACGTGAGCCGAAGGCAGAGAGGCTTTAACCCACTGAGCCACCCAGGCACCCCTGTGAGAACTTTTAAAACATCTTTAACATCCTTTATAGTTATAGAACTTCATATTTCAAAGTTCTTTTCATTCTTCCCTCCTCCTTCACATATATTTCTCTTGAAGCCTTTCTCCTGAGTCCCTTAATAATGTATGCTGCAAGAGTTAGCTAATATACTCAATTACATAATAATTAAAATAAATTTTAACAAGTATGAACCCAAACACGGCTACAATATTTTTTTCCCTAAGCCTATTTTCTCTTTGACCTACGAATGGTTTATTTAGGCACTGGACATATGATTATTGGTAAAATTTGAAAGGTGTATTAATTTGGACAAAAATCTAAATGAAAAAGTATAATTAGAAGGTGTGAATGGAATTTGTTTGGCTTAAGCAATATATAATATCTATATCTCACAACTTGATTATAATTTAAACTTTTAAAAAATGATTTACCTGTTTCTAAACCAACACTGTTATAAATGCCTTTCTCCACTTCCCTGCTCTACAGCAGCTGAATCACTAATCCTACTGAATGTTTTTTGAATTATTGACTTCTGTTAGATGTAGCTTTGCTTGTCAGCCCCTATTTGACTCATTGTCTCCAAGATTGTATATTACTAGAACCAAGTGCATACCAGACCCTCAGTACTTGAGGAAGAAATGAATGATTTGATGTAATATGAATTTCACTGAATAGTTTTATGTTTGTTTTTTTTCTTGACCTTCCAGTTGTATTAAAATACATCTTCTTTCTTTTCATCGGAAAAGTTATTTTTAATTTAAATAGAAGTTATTTAGCTGTAAAATATCATTTGAAACTATTCCTGTGGGATTGAATATTAAGTAGTAATTGTTTGAGAAGACAGATTTTAGCAGTGTTTTTCAGAAAGTAAAGTCTCAAACTACCAATAAAGAAGCTATTTTAGTATGACAATGTGCTTAAAAGAATGCATCTGTGGCTAGTATATGTATCATGAAAACTATTGTTTGTTTGTTTTTTAAGATTTTTATTTATTTATTTGAGAGAGAAAGAGAGCATGAAAGGGGAGAGGGTCAGAAGGAGAAGCAGACTCCCTGCTGAGCAGGGAGCCTGCTGCTGGACTGGATCCTTGGATCCAGGTCCAGGATCATGACCTGAGCTGCAGGCAGTTGCTTAACCAACTGAGCCACCCAGGTGCCCGACTACTGCGATTTGTTAATTACATTTGTTTGCACATCTGTGGTTAGCATCAGGGATATGATTATTCCTGGCAATTTTTGCTTCCAGGTATTTGAGTATAGTTATAAGGAACTGATTCTATTTTTTAAACTTTCGTTTTCTTATGCTGATTATAATTCTGAACCTCTGTGTATTATTTGTCATGTAACTGCAGGTTTTCCTCAAACCAAGGAAATGTTATATGTAAGACCAAGAGTTCTTTCTAAAACCATTAAAATTATTTTGTAAATTTCAGAAACCGTGCATGAATATTTAAAAATTATCCCCTGACTAGCAGAAAATTTTTAAAGGTCCTGGTCTGATATAGTGTCCCGCCCTACATCTTTTTGTGGTCATTATCTAATATGAGGCCCACAATAATCTGCAGGATAGGTGTTGTTTTTCTTATTTTCCAGGAAGAGCAGATATTGACACCATAAGAACTGTGTCGTAGCTGTTTGACTTAAGGTTCCTTTTTTCCTCCCATTGTTCTTCAGTTCCCAAGTAGGCAGTTTAATATTGTCTAGATTTCGAGGAGAAAGCTTTAGACTGGAGCTGTATTGATAAATTTATACAAGTACAAATTTGGTGGGGTTTTTTTTTAAGATTTTATTTATTTATTTGAGATAGAACGAGCGAGAGAGAGCACAAACAGGGGGAGCAGCAGGCAGAGGAAGAAGCAGGCTCTCCGCTGAGCAGGGACCCTGATGTGGGACTCCATCCTAGGATTCTGGGATCATGTCCTGAGCTGAAGGCAGATGCTTAACTGATTGAACCACCCAGGTGCCCCCAAATATGGTGTTCTTACCAAAAAGTATTTTTATAGAATTGGTTGAATATTTCTAAGTGTGGGGGATATGGCAGTATTGCACACGAAATGTAGTTGTTGATAAATGCTCTACCTTAGCAGTTTTGCCTTTTTTTATCCTTACCTGGTTCAGATATATAGGATTTTATTTAGTGCCCCAAGAATTCCTGGATTCCTGAATCAGAACTGTGAGAGAGATTTCCATTTTTACCTCTGCGTTTTGCATTGTTTTTTCTAGAGCTGTTCAAAAGAAATATAATAAAGCCAATTATGTAATTTTAAATTATCTTGTAACCACATTAAAAGATATAAAACAGGTAAAATTAATATTACCTATGTAGTTTTAACTCATTTAAAATATAATTTGATCATGTAAACAATATTACAAACTTGTGGTATTTTTACCTTTTTTTGGTACTAGGTTTCTGAAATATGGCATATATTTCATATTAATAACACATTTCATTTGAGATTAACCACATTTTATGGGCTCATTAGCCAGTAGTCAATTGGACAGCATACGCAGGCCTTATAAGTAGATACAAATATCCTGACACATGGTGCTCCCCGAAATTAACTCCTAGGCTTCTTACTGGTAAGAAACAGGTTCCTATTTTATATTTCAAAGTAAAATATAGAGGGACACCTGGGTGGCTCAGTTGGTTGAGCAGCTGCCTTCGGCTCAGGTCATGATCCCAGCGGCCTGGGATCGAGTCCCGCATTGGGCTCCTTGCTCGGCAGGGAGCCTGCTCCTCTCTCTCTGCCTCTGCCTCCCTCTCTGCCTGCTTGTGTTCTCTCTCTGTTAAATGAATAAATAAATAAAAAAATATTAAAAAAAGTAAAAATAAAATAAAATATAGAAATGTTTTATATTATATTCCAAATAAATGAAAATGTACTTAACTTAAAAAAGCAATGTTGTACCTTACAGAGAGGAGGGCCCTGGACAGTATCAAAGAAGGAGTCTTGAAAATTAAAGAAGAACCATCTAAAATTCTGTCCGGAAATAAGTTTCAAGACCGGTATTTTGTTTTACGAGATGGATATCTCTTTCTCTACAAGGATTCAAAGGTAGCTGTATATTTAGTATTTGAATATGTATGCATGTTTATGTAGATATTAACATTCTCATTTCATACCTCTGTCCGTCCTCTCTTGGCAGTCGAGCCCTGTAATAAACAAAACACATGGTCAGCTGATGATTTCTTGCAGCCTCTGAATGTGACATTAATGCTGAGTAATATAGTGAAGAATTTCATATGGCCTTTTGAGCACTTCTCATTTTTTAGTGCAAAGAAGTCCTTAAAAGTCTAATATGTAGGGCGCCTGGGTGGCTCAGTTGTTGGGCAACTGCCTTCGGCTCAGGTCGTGATCCTGGAGTCCTGGGATCGAGTCCCGCATCGGGCTCCCTCCTCACTGGGGAGTCTGCTTCTCCATCTGTCCTCTCTCTCTCTCTCATTCTCTCTCTCTCTCAAATAAATAAATAAAATCTTTAAAAAAAAAAAAAAAGTCTAATATGTGTTATATAAGCTAGCATATAAGTCAGCGTCTTCAATAAAATTAAGAGCCATCAAAAAAGATGAAATCTTACCATTTATGTGGTTGGAACTGGACGGTATTATGATGAGCGAAATAAGTCAATCAGAGAGAAACAATTATCATATGGTTTCACTCGTAAGTAGAAACAGCACAGAAGATCATAGGGGAAGGGAGGGAAAACTGAATGGGAAGAAATCAGGGAGAAAAACCATGAGAGGCTCTTAAGTATAGGTAACAAACAAACTGAGGGTTGCAGAAGGGGAGGTGGGTAGGGGGCTGGGGTAACTGGATATGGGCATTAAGGAGGGCACGTGATGTGATGAGCACTGGGTGTTACATGCAACTGATGTATTACTGAACTCTGTATCAGAAACTAATGATGTACTATATATTGGCTAATTGAATTTAAATTAATAAAAAAGAGAATGTTGTGCCCTGAGGCAAAAATGGCTTGAGTTTAGCTAATGGAAATTAATAAAATGTGAAATAAAAAGGCAAAAACCAAATATTAAAATAAATTTGGTTAATATATTTCCTATATGGTTGAATGAATTGACTCATGTAATACCATATTTATCAACTGAATCTTACTGATATATCCCTGTAAGTTTGAATTTTCAAAAGCTTTTGCTAAGGAGTTGTGGAATGGAGAGGGGAAATAGAAATTTAAAAAGGGAATAGATAAATTACAGAATTGTAAGAATATTGATTATTAGCGAAAATCTCTAATCCATCAAATCTGTAATCCACCAAACTGTGTGACTAATAAGCTCTCAACCTCAATTTCTTGAATCTGTAATATGATAGTAGTATGAATCCTGCATGCCAGATTATTTTAATGCTTAGTTAAGAATATATGTTGTTTTAAACCATGAAATGTTACATATAATATTATATATGTAATGTGAAACACTGTATAGTCATAGCATAGTATTATATATTGGTAATAGCAGCATGCTCATCAAGAGTTCATGAAGAATATTAATAGGCAAGTCCCAGACAGAGAAAAATATATTCATAGTACATATATCTGAGAAAGGACTCATATCCAGAATATGAAGAACAAATCAACAATAAAAAAGGAACCCAATGAAAACTGAGATGCAGTATTGAACAGAAACCACATGAAAGAAGATGGAGGAAAAACCAATAAAGCATTGAACACTCCACATAATAGTCCCCAGGAGCATGCAGATTGAAACCACACAATGCTATTTTACACCCATTGGTATGACTAAGGATGTTGATTAACTGAAATCCTCATAAACTGCTAGTGGAAGCATAAGATCACACAATCACTGTGTAGAACTGTTGGGTAGTTTTTAAAAATAAAGTTATTCATATGTCTACCCCATGATCCACAATTGATTCCTAGTATTCTATCCACAAAGCACTTGTTCCAGAATGTTCATAAGCAGCTTTACTCATAAAGCTAAAACCTGGAAACATTCCAAATGATTCGTCATCAATAAAAGAATGATATATTCGTACACTAGAATATTACTGGGCCGTAAAAAATGAATACTAATGAATATAACAACATGGACGAATCTTTGAGTCCTCGTTGAGCAAAAGCAGCTTGATACAAAATAGTACCCTATGAGGTTGTCCATAAGAAATCTTGGAACAGGCAAAACCATTTATGATGAAAGGAGTCAGTAAGTGTCTGCCTGGGGTGTGGAGAAAGGTTGCTGCAGAAGCAGGATGATGGAGTCAGTAGGAATCTTTCTACGATGAGAGAAATAAATGTTCTCTCTCCAGTTTTGGGTGGTGATACACAACGGTGTATGCAGTAACATGTCTACTTCCTTGAGTTTCAAATAACACCTACAGAATAATTTAAATGTAGAATGACAGCAAGATCTAAAGGCACTTTTTTATATTGAACTCTAAAATTCATTTGCGTAAACCTTGCTTGCATACTTGAAGTGTGTGGTGTTTCGCTGTGGTCTACTGTGGAGATGTATAAACACAGACCAGACTAGTTACATCTGTGAATATGTTATGAAGAAAGGATTCATAGGAAGCTTTCCAAAGCTCTGTGCTCTCATTTTGTTATGGCTTCTGTTGAGCTTCCCATAGGCTTTGACCTCTTTCCCTGTATGTTCCTCCAGCCGAGAGGCCTCCATGTGGGCATAAATAAATCTGAATAGCCGTCTTCCTTTGATTAGGACAGTGGACTGTCCAGGCAGGAGGGCTAACAAAACAGCACTGAATCCTGCAGCCCTCTTCTATTCAGAGAGCTATCGTAAATACTGTACTCAAACTCCCACCTTATTATTCCATCTGATAGACCCAGCAGGGAGTCTGTGTGGGTATCAAATGGTTATTATTTATTATCATTCTTCAGTTTTTCTAGTAGCCGAAGAGTGGAGTTTGCAGAAGCAAGGCACAGAAGAATTTGGGCTTCTGTGAACTGAACACATCAGATTTTAAGGTTCATGAACTTTGGATTTGTGTTCATGAAAGTAAATTCAGGACTTCACAGCTGATTATTCTAGCCATCTAGAACTGAATCTGATTGAATTTTCTTTGGTTTTCTTCAGTGGGTCAGTCATCCACTTTGATCTTTGTTAGACTGACTTGCTTAATCCTTGCCCTTTTATATACATAATATGTTGGTTAAGGTTCACTTTTGTAGTTGGATATCTGCCTAGGGTATTTAAAAAGGAACCTGAACTTTTTTGAGTCCCACTCAGGAACTAAGACTTCTATTGGGGAGCAACAGAAGGTTGCTAGAAGCAACTAGTAGTCAGTAGTTAGTAATAGCGCTGCTGAAATGGCAGCAACCAACGTTCAGATAGTTGCTCTATTAAAAAGTAGAATTTATACATTTCACTTGGATTACCTCATTTTATCTTTGCAATAACCCTGTGAAATTAGTACTATAATTATTCCCACTTTACAGATGAAAAAATGAGCTTATCAAGATATTCTATAACTTGCCCAAGATCCCATAGCCAGTAAGCAACAGTGTTCAATTCCCAAGGCTCCATGCAGGGATTTACTAAACAAATAATAATGTTGTATTAAGTTGGTGGATAAGTCTTTTTCATTTAAGCAGTACCAAAGATTCCCAAATATGACAATCCATACAATTCATTTTTTTGTTGTGTTTTCCCCCAAGCCGATGTAAATTTAAAAATCTACCACAGGAAGCTTGTTCATGAACAAGTGATTTTTTTTTTTTCAGATGGATTGATTTTGTGAGAGAAAGAATCTCATACCCTTTAACAGAATATATTTTAGGAATTTATATCCTTTTGAAAGGTTGAACCTAAGATAATTCATAAAGTGACAGTATCGAGTTTGTCTTAAAGAGTGTTTTTTTGGTGGTTTTTTTTTTTGACATTTGAAATACTTCCTTTTCCTAGCTTTATTGAGGTATAATATATTGACAAAAAATGTATATATTTACATTGTACAAGGTGATGCTTTGATACATTCATGACACATTGTGAAATGATCACTGCAGTCAAACTAATTAACATATCCATTACCTCACATAGTTATCTCTTGGCACTCTGTGTGTGTGTGTGTGTGTGTGTGTGTGTGTGTGTAGAACATTTAGGATATGCTGTCTTAGCAAATTTCAAGTATGCGGTACAATATTAACTATAGTCATCACGCTGTACCTTAGCTCTCTAGGACATTCATTCAGCATAACTGAAATTTTATACCCTTTGACCAACATCTCTCCATTTCCCCTGCCCCCAACCCCTGACAACAGCCATTCTACTCTCTGCTATGATTTCAACTTTTTTTTCGATTCCGTATGAGATACACTGTCAGAAAGACAGTGCTTTTTAAGGACACTGAACACATTTTGTTTTTGTAACAGTTCCTTCAGGTTATGGAATTATAATTATTGTGCTTAAAAGTTGTATTTGTACAAAAAAAAGTTGTATTTGTACATCTGTCAGACTAAATTAATGCAACTGATACTTTAATTTGCACATTCAGGCAAGCGAAGGAGACTCGACTTACGGTTTTCCTTCAACTACCATTATTTTCAACACATGATTTTATGTGGCTGGTTGTTTTTTCATGTTGCCGCTCTGTCCCTTTTAATATTGATAGTAGAGTCATTGGCAATGTTAACATTTCCGATTATTTTACAGTAAATAAGCAATAGTGAAAATCTTCTGACTTATTTGAATAAACATTTGGCTCTGGTTTTGACAGTTGCCATTAATATATGTGTGCTTGTATATACTTAGAAAATGATTTACTGAGAAGGAAGTGGAAATTACAAATTGAAAAGTATATTTAAAAAGACTATGTGTTAATTAGAGATAATTTATGAATGCTCATTAACAACAAATTAGGGTAATACACAGGGGAAGATGTATTTTGTTTTGAGTTTTCCCTGCACAGAAAATGTTAATTAAAATGTTTTCAGACTTGATTTACATAAAAGGTGAGAAGTTTCAAAGAATATCACCATTATACTGTTAATGGTGTGCAAAAAACAAGTGAGTAAGGGAGGGTCATTAAAAGTTGCATGCACTAATAAGCAGATTCCTTTTAGGAGCAAGAATAATTTTTTAAGCACACTAACTTAATTGGCTTAGTTAAAAAATTTATTTTGAATTATAGTGCCTGAAGTAACACATTAGAAACTTCCTAACAAACAGTCTAGTATATTGAACTTTTTGAAGGAATTCTGCAGAAAATACACATACCAAAAGAGAGAATTGTAATAAACCAACAGTAAAGTTATCTTGCCAAATGAGATTTCTTTTTATAGAACTTTCCATTAGTATCCTTACAGTTCCACTTTATGCATATTCAGTTTAAAGGCAGAAACTTAAAAAGCTTTCTTTCCACTGCCGCTGCTTTCTTCTCAAATTCCGTCATTAGCGTTCTTTTTGGACGGGATATATGGTGTCAAGTCATGAGCCTGCATGTCAGGAGTGGCTTGAGAATCTGTTGGATGACTTCAGACTCTATTGCCCAAAGTACATCAAAATGTAGGCAGTCTTGGAGTTACTGATGCCCTGTTATAAATGAAGACCACCTGCTTGAACACTGCTTCTCGCATTCTGAACTGTGCAAATCCCGTCGTTCTGCCCCTCATGGTACCTGGCTGCCTCCCTCGGGACTGAGTCCAAGGGACACACAGTCTCAGCTACGAGGAGGGCCATTCACCTCAGCTGTGGTCTGATGTCATCTCTGACAGGTGTGGCCAAGAGGCTCCACTACTGGATACGGTCTTAAGTTCTCCTTGCTTTGACTCTGTCCTACATGGAATACTGCCTGACTTACGAAGCTACCTCACTGTTCTATATTAGGCTTCAGTGCTTCTCTTGCTCTTAGTTTTAAATGCTGTATGCCTAACACTTTGAAACAGAAGATTTCCTTCAGAATTCTTAGGGTATGGGGAAAGCATGCGTTAATAATCATTTCCAAGGCTGTTACCTTTATAAAATTATTTCAGGTTATTCTGAATATATATATATAGGGTATATAATAAAATGTGTGTGGTTTGATATAAGTTTTGAAATTAAAGTATAATGATTCAAGTTTTACCTGATGGCCTATTTTCGAGTATTTTTAAAAAAAATATTAGTTACAGATAAGTATGTCAGGATGTATATGTAGAATAGATCATTGATCCAGAGTAGATATAAATTTTTAATAGTCTACTTTCATTAACTATTTGTGAAAAATGTTATTAATATGGATACTTGAGATAGTTCAATATGTACCCATAAAAGTTCATAGTATGTTTTCCATCATCCTGGAATCCACAAAGTACAGAAAATCATAATGCATTTGGCAACAAAGCCTTACATGATGGTAATTGTCCTAGTTACATGAATACAGGGTGCTGCCCCAGACAACACTGATGGAATTACATAATATTGCACATGATTCTATTTTTCAAATATGAAAAAATTGAAAAATTATCAGTTCTGATTTGTATCTGGTTCTGGGTGTTTTGAATAAAAAATTGTATCTGTATACATGTACACACATACATAAACATACATAAACTATATCCAAAATTGTCTATTTAAATTTATAACTTTGTCATACATGTATATCCAAAATTTTCTATTTAAATTTGTAACATTGTAATCAGAATAATCTTTGTGTGCTAAAAACTTAGTATAACAGCCATAAAACATTGGAGAAACTAAACGATTCTAAACCCAGTCATTAATACTCAAGGAAAATATAAAGATATTTATAAAGTCTGTTTAATTACAAATTATTTTGTTTTCCTTACAGAGTAGTAAATATGACAAAATGATTTCTCTTGGTTCAATGAAGTTTTATCTTGGAGTGAAAAAGAAAATGAAGCCTCCAACAAGGTAAAGTTTGAAGGGGAAGGGTTTTTGAAAAGTGAAAGTTATAGGAATATGTATCTATTTAAAGGATTTGGAGGTCAGAGACATCAAGCTTTTTACAAGTTAAGCTATCGACAGAATCTTTGAGCTGCCACAGACATGGCAGGAGCCTGCTGCAGATCGAGGGAACTTCTGTGGGGAGATCAAAAAGCATGATGTTCCCACTGAAGTCAGACTCCTTGGTGATGGCCTCTCTTGCATAAAGCAAGAAATCTCCAGAAGGCCCTGTCTACTCAAAAACACCCGCATTTTTCTCCACATTCCATTCCTTGATCAGTCTCACAACCTGGGGGTGTAAGGAGGGTTCCAGACAATTGGAAAACAGCCTCTTGATGCCTGGCTGTGTAATTTGCCCTTTTTGTTTTGCCAAATCTGATAGTAAACCCGCAGCACCCAGTGGGTGGAGAGGAAGTAGACCTTCTAATACATGGTCCTCCTCTTCAGCTCTTGAGACATGCCAGCCTGTGGTTTATGCCGTACTTTCTAATCACAAATTGATTTGATTAGCTAATTAATGTTTTCACAAATACGTATGAAACGTTTTCATGAACTGGTAGATGCTTACTTTGGGTTTCTGTTACTGAAAATTTTTCTCGTTTTTGCCTACGTGCTTTATTTGTAAACCCAGCACATACACCTGTGTTGCTGTTGACACATTGTTTAATTTCCCACAATATCAGTAGGAGAAGGTATATATCTTGTTTTGGCCATTTTCCTAGAAATCCTCCCTCAGCCAAGAGCATGTTCCGAGAGATTTATTTGCCTCACTTTCCCATGATGTCATAAGATCCCTTCCCTCTCCCTCCCTTGAGCGTATTTATATTTGTAGCCCCTCACTTATCATTGACCTCTAGATCAGTCATACCCATTGAGTCATGACTTGTGGGTATCTGTTGTGTTATACATCGCCACCCTTGAATATATCCTTCTTAATATCTAATAATCCTGTTTTCATTTTTGTACAATTTCTCTTTTTTAATATGAATGTGTGTGTATTTTTTTTCCATGTGATTTAGCTGGGGATTGACAGCATATTCCGAAAAACATCACTGGTAAGTTAACAGCGGGCAGTTTTTGGATTTGACCTATTGATACCTTCAGTAAAAATGTTATTGGCAGGTGAAACTATAGACAGAAAATGTCTTACCAAAGTGAAGTTAAAAATTTGTTTTAAATACATTGAGAAGAAGAAAATAGACTTGCTTCAAGGTTTCGGTCCATTTCAATCCCAGGTGTCCTACTTGCTAGTGCCCTCCTAAGAGAAACTACCTCTGATTTCTCCCTAGTTCTTAGATGAGTGTGGAATCCCCAGCTTTTATGGGATAAGCAGGCAGAATTCAGTTTTATATAAAGGATAAGAACTAGCCAAAACTTCGTATAAAAAAAAATCGTGGCCTCAAACCTTTTCTTGGCAAATATATACTTTTTTCTATTGCTGTCACAGGACCTCGCTGGTCTCCCTGGAGATTGTACTACTTGCCTTCTCCTCCCACCCTAGCCGCGTCTAACCAACCACAACCCACATGGGATCTGCCTCTTAATTGTCTCTCTGATCAGGCCATGCTTTCATCTATGCGGATTATGCTGATTACCCTAAATGCTCTTTATGCATCTAATTTTACTTTTGTTTTCTAGAATGTTCTCTATCCAGCCACCAAAGGGGCTTCCTAAAATGTATTGCGTTTCTTTCCTACATTAACGGTCTTTTGCAGGATAAAGTTCAGGATTGTTGGCACAGCACACAAGACCGTTTAATATGAGGCGCCTCCGTTTTTGTTTTTTGTTTTTTTTTTACTTAATGATAAAACAGTAATCTGTCTTTAATTCACCGTACATTCCTGGCTCCTTCATCTCTCCATGTTTAACATATGTAGTCCCTTTACTGAGCCTTCTTCCACACTCTGTGCTGCTCCCGTTCTCTTCCTGCTGATGTGGCGGACACAATTATCATTCTTTTCTCAAACTGTAGCTCACATGCCCCAAAAGTCTTAACAGATAACTCTCAGCTCTAATCATTACTTATTTCTCTTTGATATCTCTAGTGTTTTGCACACATGGGTGCTTAATTATGGAGAGGACTGGTTTTTTGTACCTGGTAATGGAAAGGGGCAATATTTTTGTGAGAATCTAATGAAGGAAGCAAGAATTTTTTTACAAATTTTTTTTACAAATTTCATTTTAACATTTTTGTAATTATTTTTTCATACAGGAATAAAAATACAAAATTACCTTGAAATGTCGATGTGATTTTAACATCACTTACAGAATTTTCCTTTTATAAGATTCCTTTACTGCATCCCCAAGTGTGCTCTTTCTGCATTTGTGTTCAACTTGACTTCCTCTTTTTCTCACTGTGTTCTAATTTATTTGTTTACACGCCTAGCTCCTCTAATAGACTATGTGAACCTTGAGGGCAAGATCTCTGTTTTATAAAAGGTTACTGAATCAATAAAAGGTTACTGAATCAATGTTATTGGAAATGCAGTAGTAGTTTTTCATTTAGTTCATTTTTCACGAGTCTTGTGGGTATTAATGTTTATGATCCTAATGATGGAGACTGTCTAAGCCTTTTTTAAAAAATGTGCACATATTTTTCTTCTTAGGCTCAGAGTTTCTGGGGGAAAAGATGTTTAACATCATGGACCTGAAAAAGTAAATGACTGTGGCCTTTCTGCCTTTCCAAAAGTATTGCTGATCATTTTTCAGCAGTTGCCGAAGCCTATAGATATATTTTGTTTAAACTAGCATATTTTACCATTATTTTGATATTGTACATTTAACAGAAGCCTGAAGCAACTTATACTGAAATACTCCCATTTTGACTGCATTAAGTCATGAATCAGGAGAAATCCAAAGAGGTTTCTGATCACTTAATAACCAAACAAATACACTGGAGAACAGTCTGCTGTCTTTCTGAATTATGTATTCAATAAACCTTGTTTTACAGGCACATTTGTTGTGATAGTCTACAAACTCAGATGGAATGGATGGCCAATGTCTTCATTGCCCAGGTATGATCTCTGTTTTGGCTCTCCAGCAAAGTATAACCACTGTTCATAGGAAATGCTAGTGTGCTATACAAAAGCATTTTTAATGAGTTTTATGTATATGCTTTTATTTTCTCATTTGTGTGTGTGTGTGTGTGTGTGTGTATTTTTTAAGATTTTATTTATGTATTTGTCAGAGAGACAGAGACAGCACAAGCAGGGGTGAGCGGCAGGCCAAGGTGAAAGCAGGCTCCCCACTGAGCAAGGAGCTCGATGTGGGACTTAATCCCAGGCCCCTGGGATCATGACCTGAGCCGAAGGCAGATGCTTAACCAGCAGAGCCACCCAGGCACCCCTCATTTATATATATTCTTAAATATATGAGAATCTGGATTTAATCCATTACTCTTTGAAAGAGAGTTTACTTTCCTTGTTGAGGTTTCATTTTTGGCACTCCAGCTGCTCTCTACCTCAGGAGAGGTGTACTACTTCAAGATGGTAGTGTTAGAAAGCGGGGCTTGTTTTACCAGAGTCCCACATTCATCTTCATTTAGAAAGTGTGCTGTTTTCCTTCTTGTTCTCCCTGTGGCTGCCTACTCCCCCGCCCACCACCCAAGCCTTTCCAGAAACAAGGACAGGAGCCTACATTCCTTTAATACTTATTGTGTGCTGGATTCTTCTGAAGAGTTAACTCATGTATTCTTTGCAAGAAACCATGCATGGCGTTGCTTATAGACGAGGGAAGAAAGATAACAAAGATTGACTTGCTCAACACCATACATTTAGTTAGTCGTTTAAACCCAGGGGTGCCAGAAGCTAATACCTATACTCAATTCCCCATCTAGTCTCCTCCTTGTAGGAGGACTGTGTCTTTGGGGGAAGGGTTAAATAGTCTCATTAATAGGATTGTTTCTTCCCCACCTTGTCTGACTGAATTCCCATCAATACTTCCCATAAGAGCATTGAAATTCACTTGTAACGATTAAGTTGCCACTCTTTATTACTGAGGATGTACTTCCCTGTTTCTCTTATAAGTGGAAAGTTAATTCACCCCCAAATCTGGCCCTTATTTGTTTGGAAAACCATTTTCTCTCTTCATTTAATTTATTAACCTTTCCAGTGGTTAATAAACCCTGCTCTTCTCAGTCTGATGCTACTGTTACTACCTGAAAACACATAGGCAGAAAAAGACTTAACTTTTTTTTAGACACTTTTCCTCTTATTTGTACCTTTTCAGAAATTCAGATATTTTATTCCTTAAAAAGAAAGCAAATTAGATTTGAAGTGTTTAATTAAAATTGGAACCACAGAGTCAAAACTATTAGAGTGTCTGTGGTATAACTACATTGTTTTTTGTTTGTTTGTTTTTATAACTGAAGTCACTAGACTCTGGTTGAAAATCAAGGTATAAATAGAAATAGCCAGAAAGCAGGAGTTGCTCTCATGGCCAACTTCTTTCTTCCTGCCTTATCTGTCCTTCATTGTCCTGGCCCTAGAGATTCAGCCTAATTACTTTTCCTCTGCTTATTCCAGTTCTTTGGATTAAGATAAATACAAAGGCCAAGGAGACAAAGCATAAGAGACACCTAAACTCACGAAACAAACTGAGGGTGGCTGGGAGGTAGGAGGGGAGGGATAGGGTGGCTGGGTTATGGACATTGGGGAGGGTGTGTGCTATGGTGAGTGCTGTGAAATGTGTAAGCCTGATGATTCACAGACATGCACCCCTGGGGCAAATAATACATTATATGTTAATTAAAAATTTTTTTTTTTAATTTAAAAAAAGGATAAATATAAAGGCCTTCTTGGATTTAAGGATTTAATGGCTCACCTCCATAGGGAGACAGGAAACTAGCAAATGTTGATATATACATGTTCACACACACACACGCACACACACACAGAGTAATTGCTTCTTACAAGGAGTTCTTTTGGGTGTGCAGAATACTTTAATATCCATCGCCGTCTGCACCCCTGATTCAAAAGCCCTCTTGATTTTCGTTTATGTGTCACATTATCAGAGAAATTCTCCTGGATCTTCAGACCAGTCAGACCTTTAAGCTATAGGAGCCTTGAACATTCTGTACGTCAGGGGTATTTCTAATTAGAAACCATTGTGTAGTTAGATTTTTCATATATGCCTCTCCAACTAAAACGTAAACTCAGTGAGAAGAAGGGCTCTGTCAGTCTTATAAAACCTGTATGGATTCCTGCCTCAGAGAACCCAGTGCCACTTAAAAAGCACATCGAGCCCCACGTCTGGCTCCCTGCTCTGCCGGATCCTGTTTCTCCCTGTTCTGCTGCTCCTCCTGCTTGTGTGCTCTCTCTCTCTCCCTCAATATTTATAAAATAAGAAAGGGGAGAGAACATAAATAATTTGACAGAATTTCAAATAGGTATTAGTTTGATAAAATAATAAGGGAAAGGAATGGGTGTGACTGAGCTAAGGAAAAGCACTAACTAGGAAAGGTTCTCAGGAAAATGCCTTTCTGAATAGCTGACAGGTGTGTTGAGACCTGTCTGAAATTAGGGAGCAAATCATGCAGGTATGCAGGAGTGGGAAGAGCATTCCAGTTACAGGGGCCAGCAAGTACAAGGTCCTGAGATGTGATATTTGTTCCATGAGCATCATGAAGGGCTGCGTGTGGGAAGATGTAAAAGATGAGGAAGGCCCTAACCAGATCAGATAGTGCCAGTTTAGGAGTGTGGGGAACAAGAGAAGGATTTGATCTGATTTATATTAACCGAAGAAATAATAACTTAGTTTAGTTTGTTGCAGGCACACCGTTGGGGGTCCAGGATGGCAGCAGGAAGAACAGCTGTGAGGAAGATGGCAGCTCCTGCTACTGTGGTGGCAGTGCAAGCCTAGTGAGACATTAAGATTCAAGAGTAGTTGAAAGTGGAGCCTACGAATTTGCAGATTGAATGGCCACAGTAGTCTGAGAGGAGGAGTACAAATCAAGGAAGAGTCCGAGGTGTTTTGTTTTGTTTGTTTTTAGCCTTGGGCAACTGGGCAAATAGAAATGATAAGATCAGAGGTGCAGAAGGAAACTGAGAGTTCTGTTTCAGCCTATGAAATCGGAGGCCTGTTAGACATACAAATAAATATTTATTTGAATAGCAGATTGGATGTATAGATCAAAAACTCAGACAAAGGGTACCTGGCTGGCTCAGTTGGAAGGGCATGTGACTCTTGATCTCAGGGTTGTGAGTTCAAGCCCAGCGTTGGGTGTAGAGATTATTTAAAAAAAAAAAAAAACCCTCAGGTGAAAATTTGGGGATGCAGTGTAAATTTGGGGGAAGTCAGTATTCAGTTTGCATTGAAAGCACTGGATTTGGGGGAGATGTGAGAATATAAAATGAAAGGAGGGTGTGGTGTAGGGAAAGAAAGAAAGAAAAGGACAGAAGAATAAGCCCTGAGGCATTCCAAACTTTAAAGGTCAAGCTGAAGAGAAAAAAAAAAAAAAAAAGAAAGAAATGAGAAGGGTTGAGAGGGAGCAAAACATAAGATTGGTATAGAAAATCCAGTCAAGAGATTTGCTGTGCAGATAAATGAGGCTGTGTGACTAGAGAAAAAGAAGAGGTCAGGGTAGGTTTTGGGGTTTCAATTTATATGTCCTTAAGATGGGAGGGTATATACTTTGCAAATAGGCTAATGAAGAAAATTCAGTAATTAGAAGAAAAAATTGAAGAGGAAAGTGATTTTTTTTTTGTTGGAACTGGGCTTTTTTTTCCTTCCAAGTTTTCATTTAAATTCAAGTTAATTAACATATCATGTAGTATTAGTTTCAGGAGTAGAATGTAGTAATTCATCCCTTACATACCTCACACACCGAGGGCTCTTCACAAGTGCCCTCCTTAATGCCCATCACCTGTTTTACCCATCCCCCTACCCACACCCTCCATCAGCCCTAAGTTCGTTCTCTGTGGTTAAGAGTCTCTTATGGTTTGCCTCCCTCTCTGTTTTTATCTTATTTTGAGGAAGGAGATTGTTAACCCAGCAGAGAGAGGCCTTGAGCAGACATGACGCAATGTGAACAAGTGCACATTAGTTCTTCATTGCTGAAAAAATTGTCGTACAACAGAGTGTCAGACATTGACTGTATTTTATAGCCCATCGAGCACTTATGACTGAAGAAAAGTAGTTTGTAATCAGAGTAAATATTGGGAAGAGAAGGGAGCCTTACTTATATGGCTAAAAGATGCAGGGAGAGTAGTTTATTTCATGGTGGGAAAATGAAATTCTTCAGTGATTACTAGTAATTTTAAAAATTAGGGGCGCCTGGGTGGCTCAGTGGGTTAAAGCCTCTGCCTTTGGCTCAGGTCATGATCTCGGGGTCCTGGGATCGGGCCCCGCATGGGGCTCTCTGCTCAGCAGGGAGACTGCTTCTCTCTCTCTCTCTCTCTGCCTGCTTCTCTGCCTGCTTGTAATCTCTCTCTCTCTGTCAAATAAATGGATAGAATCTTAAAAAAAAAAAAAAAATTAAATGAGCTCACCTTCAGTGAGTTAGGGAGGGATATTGAAAGTGTAGGGGTGGAGGAAAGGTGAAGAATAATCTTCAGAGAGTGAGGAAGCCAATTGCCCTATAGTAGAACTTCAACTTAATGCTGAGCGCCTGCCTGAACTTTAAGATTAAATTTAAAATGAGATGAATCTGTAGAGTGACCATCTTTTTTCTTTCTTCATCAATTGGTAGGCACCCATAGAGTAAGTAGAATTGGGTTTATCTAGGTTGGGGGCACTGCCAGGCAAGTACGATGAAAGGGGAAGAAGCATGGGACTTGAAGATATTTATAATGAAGTGAGTATACTTAATGACTATGAAATCTGTGACAGGCTGTGAAGGATGATGTGAAAAGTAGAAGGAAGATGTGAAAAGTAGAATGATGGTAGAGAATAGATTGGAGGTCTCAAAGAGTCTAAAGAAGTGAATGAAGCTAAATTGTTAGCTGGAAAGGTAAGAGGTCAAGGTCAGAAAGAGTAAGAGGCAGACTCTTGTTCATTACCACATTAGATTCACAATTGCAAAGGTATATAAATGACCTTAGGTCATGTCAAATGACCTAAGTCCAAGAATGAATGGATAAAGAAAATGTGTGTGTACATGTACACACAATTATTATTCATCCTTAAATAAGAAGTCTTGTCATTTTGACAACATGGATGAAGATGAACTTGGAGGGCATTATGCTCAGAGAGATAAGCCACACAAAGACTGTAAGTATTATATGTGGAATCTAAAAATAAAAGTTGAACTCCTAGAAACAGAGAGTGGAAAAGTGGTTGCTGGGTGGGTCAGGGAAATAGGGAGAAGTTGGTAAAAGGGTAAAACCTTTCATCTTCAGATGAACAAAGTTTGAGGATCTCATGTAGAACATGGTCACTGTTGAGATAGTTGATAATAATATACTGTATCACTGAAATTTGTTAAGAGCAGAATTTAAATGTTTTCACCAAAATAAACGAGATGATAGATGTCTTATTTGACTTGATGGAGGAGAATCCTTCACAGTGTATACATAGATCAGATCATCACATTGTACATTTTCAGTAGCCTACAGTTGTGTCAGTTATGCCTCAAAGCTGGATTAGTGGGAAAAAATAGAAAGTGGGAGATAGAACTGAAGATTTTGGGATGTGATCACTGGTTATAATAATGAAAGTATGATCCTCAGCTCTCTGATCCATGCAGAAGGACTCTTAAGGTCACTTATAAATAACTGTCAGAATGTATTACTAGATAAAATGTTTTGTATGTTGGGAAAAATACCTCTTGGATCAATCTGATAAGAACCAATTAGCCGGTATATACAACATAGTATATCCTTTCAGAAAAAGAAATATGTATTTGAGACTGTGTTTGCCTTTAGATTTCTCTGAATATCATTTAGCACATTATACATCAGTGAGTACAAGTATGAGCATAATCCATAATGGTAATGAGTTCCTTTCCAGCCACTTTTTTTTGAGCTTTACATGTTGGGAACATCCCAATTATATAACATTAAAATTATTTTTACCATGTTTGCGGCTATGACATAAACATAGCATTACGAAGCTTGTAACTTTCCCTCTGAAATAGTTGCTAATCTACCATTACAGATTTGCCGAACCAAAATAAATGCTTCACTAAAATTCAAGGGCAGATCTGATGCATATGCACTCGGTCTAGGAATAAAGATCTACACTGTAGTATCACTGAAGATTAAATGAGATTATGTACACTGATAAGCACCAAGTCTGGCAGTATATCCCTCAATATAATCTTGCCATTATATATGGGTACACAGTCAATATTAGTTGAAATGAATTCTTTGCTATAAAATACATTAAAATACTAATTGCATTGTAAGACAGGAATGTGTTGAATCATAAGAAAAGACATTTAGCTATATACTTTGCCAAAAGGTTTTCATTTCATCAGAACATCTGTAAAGCTTATTTTATAATTGGTATTCTATATTTCTTTCATAGATTGTCGGCTGAAAATAAGTTTGCTTTTGCCAACTTCTGAAAAGTTAATCTACCCTGAGGAGTAGAAAAATTCTTTTAAGATTTTTCTTTTATACGCATATCTGAAGGATTTATCACTCAGGGGCTTATATTTTTACCAGTAGATATTTCTCCCCATTGCAAAATTAATTTTTCTCCGGTCATATCTATGGTTGTTCAGTTGGCCAGAATTTGTAGTCAATAATTTGAGAGCAAATGTTCCAAACTCTGTTGTACAGGGATTTTCAGTATAAATGTCTGTGTGCAAGGTAATTTCTTTGGAATTCAATTAGATGAAAAAGTAACATTTTTCAAGAGGTCATAAAATGAGGCTAATTTTTCTGATAGCCATGCTGTAGGTTGAATCGAGGTCTATGAGGTTAAATTATTTTTACACTAAAGTTGTCTTTGGTGGAGGGAGAAAATGGATTACAGGGCTGAGAGATACAGGGCTGAGAGATACAGGGCTGAGAAATATAGACAAGTGTATTATTTTTTCCCAGAGATTTGCCAGTTTCCTCAATTATTTTCCTTCTTTTGATTTGATAAGTAGTATAGAAGCCATGTTTTTGAAACTTAGAAATTGAACTGAGACCTCAAAACTCTGTTCACTTAAGAGTTTTACATCTTCAAGCAGTGTTGCTGTCAGAGTCAACAGCATAATTCCAAATGGCATTCTCATGGAAAGCAGATCATTTGATTTGGATATATGGAAAAGGAGCCCAGGGACTCTATAACATGATAGACCACGTAATAAAATCACACACCAACAGCAAGAAATTGTGTTTCCACAGCATGAAAATGATATATGGCCACCAGCTGGAAAGGAACGAAAACGTTCTATAACCAAAAATCCCAAAATTGGAGGTTTGCCTCTAATTCCCATCCAGCAGGAGAGAAGTGCAACCCAGGCCCGGAGAAATATTGAGGTAGGTTAGGGTTTTATTTGTTTTATATTAATTACAGCATTTGTTTTCTTACGTCTTAATGTGATTAAGTACATTAATTACTTCTTTGGCTTCAAAAGCACAACAATAATGTTTGGAAAGCATAGTAAAAATCACATCCCACAAGAAAACATTATGAATAGCCCTGTGCTCCTCCTTAAAGTTTTATATTTTAACTTTTCTTAAAGAGTTTTAATACTGTCATTGACCATCCAATTAAATATGCATAATACCACTTATTTTCTTATCCCTCACCTAGCCAAGCAATTTTAAATGTGTATACAGAAGTCCGCCTGGTAAATCTCAAATTAGTCTTACAAGTTCACTTTTAACACCTTTAAAGTGAGCCCAGGGCCGATTATGTCTGGAGCCATGGCAACTAGACTTTCTAGTAACACAATCAAATTCCAGTGGTTTGGGAACTGATGGGGTGTCGCAGTTAATTTCAGGAACTGCGCGATGACCCCTGAACATCAACAAAAAAGACCTAGCATCTTTCAGGAAAGAGGCTCTTTGTTTTCTTTCTCACCTTGTGGGGTGGGGAGAACATACATAGTATCAATCTTGACTTGAAGTTCAGCCTCTTTAGGAAAGGAGAAAATCTGTTTGCACTCAAAACTCATTAGCTACTTTGGGACTAATGCATGTTTCAGTGCCTTAATTGAGCCGCTCAAAGCAAAAAGAAAAGCACATAAAAGGTGTTGTTTCCTTGCAGTTTGAGATTGAGCTATTTGGATCTCTTTTTTTTGCAAACAGAAATAAAATACTTTAGTTTTTTAAAAGAGGTTAATTTAGTGATCAGGTTTAAAAAATATTTTTCTATATAGATCTTTCCTTGAACATTTACCGCTCTGTAATATTGCTCTTCACTAAGAGATAAAAGCCGTGAAAATAATGGTTGTTTCCTTTGTCGCCTATTTGGTCCTTCTACACTTACAGGTTTTCTTGGTTTTAAAAAAAAAAAGTATTCTGCACAATTATGGGTTCCTCAGCTAATCTAGAATCTTAAAATCTGTCGCATTTCGCAAGAACCCAAATTAGGAAACAGTTTGAACAAATGAAGCAAACGTAGGGAGTAGATGTGCTCTACTGGGACCCCCAGCTTCTTCTGATGTTGCCTTAGAATCAGTTATGGAATGAAGCAAAAGATAAATTATTAAGACTAAATCTAAATACATCAACCAATATCCAGTATAGAATTGGGATGATGGCTAAATATATAGTATAATAGTTTGTTACCTAATCTCAAATTCAGAATTTCAGAGACAGTTTTTTTTCTATTTCAGCATACTTATGATCAAAAAACTTATGAACTTCACAAACTACAAAGAACTTGTTATAGATTCTTAAAATAATTCCATGAAATATTAATTGCAAGTAGTTAAGCTAAAGTAACCTTTTTGTAAATTTTATAAATGTGATGATCCAACAAATTTGGCAAAGAAAAATTTTAAACGTTCTAATGTTGGAAAAACATTGGAAGTTTAAAAAGCATTAAAATAGAAATTGAACCATTGAAATGTTTTTTATAGAATTAGATTCATCTAAATATTTAAGAAAATATACTTATAAAATGAATAATCACTTTTGATCCTTTGTTTTAAAAGGGGAAAATGATTTAAAAGACTGCTAAATGGGGGACACCTGGGTGGTGCATTCGGTTAAGCGTTCAACTCTTCATTTCAGCTCAAGTCATGATCTCAGAGTGGTGATATCAAGCCCCACGTTAGGATCCATGCTCAGTGAGGAATCTGCTTGGTTTTGTCTCCCCTCTGCACTCTCTCTAAATAAGTAAATAAATAAATAGATCTTTAAAAAAATATATTGCTAAGTAGAATATACTCATAAGAAAAATGTATACTCATATCAATGGTAATATATTCAAGAAGAATTATTTTTCAAACAGGATGTTGGCAGATTGGTAAATTCGGTGCTTTGGCCATTTGGTAACTTATCGCTTCAAGTCTTGCCTTGATTTCATGAGATTCTATTAAAATGTGTGTGAGGATACCTCATTCAGGCCAAAAGTCTTCCTGGAAAAAGTGACTTCTAAAATTGAGTAGTGAGCTAGCTGAATAAGCCAGGGAAAGTAAGTTGTTGTCAAAGGAAATCACACATGAAGAGGCAAACATAATGTTTAAGAATGCACATGCTAGGTCTCACCTACTATTTGGGTACCTCCTAACTTCGTTGCGCTCAGCCTTTTTATCTGTAAGCATGGAGGGATAAAAAAAGGTACTACTTAATAGGGCTATTGTGATGATTCAATAATATCATACTTTATTAGAATAATTCCTAGTGCATAGTTAACATTTGACTCAAAATAGTGAGGAACTCGGAAGACTATATAGGATCATTTGCTCGTTTCCAAAATTGTCATTTTTGTCATCTATAAAACAAAAATAATGAGCAAAGAAGAATGATGCAGTTCCAGCATTAAATGGTGACCTAGAATCTTACCCATTGTATGCTTCTCTCCTCTGTCCCCATCTGGAGCACATAAAGAGGCACATTGGTTCCAGACATGCCAACGTGGCATCCCATTACAAATTCCCACTTATGTGACTTTGGGCATATGGACATTTCTATTTCTGTGTTTTAAAATATAATATACTTTATAGATTAATCATAGTGCTTACTGTAAAGAATGCATTTAAAGCAGTATTGTTGAAGATTAATGATAGTATATTTTATAGCATGGAGATTATCAACTAATACAGTGAGTTTAGTAATGAAAGTTATTTAAGAGCATTTTTGCTGTAATCCACATATTTGTCATTGTACATTTTGGTATTTGAGGCCTCCATAACCAGTGACCTACATCTGGATATAATGGGAAATAGATATGGGCACAGACTAAAGTCACGTGAGTGATTTGCTCTGAGAACACATTCCTGCACCATGCTCTGGCTGTGACATAGGAACTACTCTCTGTAGGGAGAGGGACTGCTTTTCACCTTGACCTTTCCATTCAAACAACTACTTTTCTCTAAACAGACTCTGGCACATACAGACATCATCTGGACCATGTTACCTCTCGCTCCTCTAATTTCATAACTTATCTACCCTTATTTTTAAATTATTAATCTCTTATCCTTTAAAAACAGTGTAGCACATAAACTATGTCCTTCTTTCCCCACAACATGAAAGGCACTCCCAGCACACCATATGGTTCATTCAAAGCCTCACTGCCCCATCTTCTCAACTTTTAAAAAAATATTTACTTATTTATTTATTTATGAATGAGATTGTTGAGTAGGGGGAGGGTCAGAGGGAGAAAACCATCAGGCAGACTCCCCTCTGAGCACAGAGATCAACGTGGAACTTGATCTCATGACCCTGAAAACATGACCTGAGCTGAAATCAAGAGTCAGATGCTTAACTGACTGAGCCACCCAGTCACCCTCCCCCCCCAATCCTCTTGACTCTTGATAGGTCATTTCCATCACCTCTCTCCATCTTTGTATAAGATTACATTCCTTAGGCTGATATTAAAGTTTACTTAAAATTTCAGCATTCCCTGCATGAATACTTGACCCTTAAATTCTACATCTAAGAAAATCCCAAAGTCTACCTGCTTATGGTTGAAAGATAATGAGAACTGTTACTATGATATATAAAATCACTATAGACCCTAAAGACTCCACTAAAAAACTGTTAGAAGTGATAAATGAATTCTGTAAAGTTGCAGAATACAAAATTCATATATAGAAATATGTTCTGCTTCTATACTAATAACAAAGTAGCAGAAAGAAATAAAATAGGAAAAAAATCTTAAGGAACTGAAATACCTTAACTCTGAAAACTATAAAACACTGATGAAAGAAATTAAAGATCAAGATCACACAAACAAATGGAAAGACATTCCATGCTCATGGATTAGAAGAATATTTTTAAAATGTTGAGTTTCTGTACACTAATGGAATAGCAGAAAGAGAACAATCCCATTTAGATTTACACCAAATATAATACCTAGGAATAATCACCTAATCAAAAAGATGAAAGATCTGTACTTCCAAAAACAGTAACACACTGATAAAAGAAATTGAAGACAACACAAATGGAAAGATTTTCTATGCTCATGGATTTGAAGAATGAATATTGTTAAAATGTCCACACTACTCAAAGCGATCTACAGATTTAGTGCAATTCTTATCAAGATACCAATGACATTTTTCATGGAACTAGAATAATACTAAAATTTGTATGGAACCCCAAAAAGACCCTGAATAGCCAAAGCAATCTTAAGAAAGAAAAACAAAGCTGAAGGGATCACAATCCTAGAATTCAATATATACTACAAATACTTAATATCAAAACAGTTTGGTACTGGTGCAAAAATGGTCATAGATCAATGGAACAGAATAGAAAACCCAGAAATTGACAAAGCAGAAAAGACCATCCAAAGGCAAAAAGACAGTCTCTTCAATAACTGGTGCTGGGAAAACTGGACAGCTACATGCAAAAGAATAAAATGGGACCACTTTCTCACACCAAACACAAAAATAAATTCAAAGTAGATTACAGACTTTAAATGTGAGACCTGAGCCATAAAGCTCCTAGAATAAAGCAGAGGCAGTAATCTCTTTGCCCCTGGCCTTAGCAACGTATTTATGGTACATCTCCTTGAGCAGGGGAAACAAAAGCAAAAATAAATTATTAGGACTATACAAAAATAAAAATCTTTTTGCACAGCAAAAGAAACCAACAAAAGGCAGCCTTCCAAATGGGAGAAAATATTTGTTAATGATACCCTCAATAAGGGGCTAATATCCAAAATATATGAAGAGCTTTTACAACTCAACACCAAAATAACACACAATCCAATTAAAATGGGCAGAGGACCTAAATAGACATTTTTACCAAAGAAGACATCTACATGACCAACAGACACATGAAAAGATGCTCAACATCACTTATCATCAGGGAAATGCCAATCAAAACCACAATGAAAAAAAAACCCACAGTGAGGTAGCACTATACACCAGTCAGAGTAGCTGGTATTCAACAGACAAGAAATAACAAGTCTCAGGCTGTGGAGGAAAAAGCCCTCATTCACCTTCCCCTGTTGGTGGGCATGCAAGCTGGTGCAGCTCCCTCTATGGGGAGCAGTATGAAGGCTCCTCAAAAAATTAGAAATACTATACAATCCAGTAATTCCCCTACTGTGTATTTACCCAAAGAAAATTACAACATTAATGCAAAAGATAGATGCACCCCTGTTTTTATTGCAGCATTATTTACAATAGCAAGTTACAGAAGCAGCCCAAGTGCCCATCGATAGTCAAATGGATGAAGAAGTGGTGTATATATATATATATATATATATATCAAATGGAATACTACTCAGCCATAAAAAGAATGAAATCTTGCCATTTGCAACAGCATGGATGGACCTAAAAGATAATTGTGTTAAATGAAACAAGTCAAAGAAAGACAAATATGATGTGATTTTACATACATGTAGAATCTAAAAAACAAAACACAGGAACAGATCCATAAATACAGAGAACAAATGGATGGTTGACAGAAGGGAGGAGGGCCGGGAATGGGCAGAATGGGTGAAGGGGAGTGGGAGGTGTACAGGTTTCCAGGTATGGAATGAATAGGTCATGGGAATAAAAGGCACAGCATAGGGAATGTAGTCAAATGATATAATAGCACTTCAGGATGACGGATGATAGCTACACTTGTAGTTAGCAGAGCATAACACAGACTTGTCAAATCACTGTGTTGTATGCATGAAACTAATGGAATACTGTGTGTCAACTATACTTCAATTAAAAAAATGTCTATATTGCTCATTAAATTTCCCCAGATAAGAGATACCAAGTGAAACTTATCATGTTTAATATTTATAAACTCTCAGTCACAGCCCTCTGCTGGTTAGCCATCATTCTCAATAATCTTTAATTTTTTGCAGGGGAGGGGTAATTTTGTTGTAGTAAAGTATACATAACATAAAACTGTTCATTTTAACCATATTTAAGTGTATACACTTCAATGGCAATAATTACATTCACGTTATGCAAGCATCACCAATTTCTCAACATTTTAGCATATTCAAACGAAACTTTGGAATTAAGCTAGATACTAAATATTTCATCGATTTTTAGAAGAAATGTATTTACCTGAGATATATAATCATGATTTTATCAGAAAATTCCAAGTTATGTAATGTATAAAATACATTTGTGAAAATATTTGTACTCAGCCTGAAGTTGTATGTTTCAATTCCATATCTGAATTTGATGGGATTTAATAGCACAGTGTTATACATTTGAAAAATTTTAAACCTTTCTTTATTCACTATTTAGTAAGTTAATGATCCCTTTCTAAGTGCAGGCTCTGTACTAGGTTCACACTTCAGTGAACATATCAAACAAAACTCTGCTTGCACGGACTCTTTCTAGCAGGGCATTCCGATAATCACATCAGATAACCACCATAGAGAAAACTAGAGAAGGATGGGGTGTGTCTTGTAAATATTATTACACTGAAGATCTTGACTGTTTATGCTACTCACAATTTCATACTTAATGTTATAGTACCATTTCCATTACATTTTCTTTCAATATTCATAACTTAAGTGCTCCTTCAGATTTTTGCTTTCTAGGCTTTGCAGTTTTTACTGGGGGAATTTTTGAAGACGTTTCTTCAATTCTTGCTTCTTGTGAGAAGAAAAATAACTTTTCTCTTTCCGCTCCATCTACGCCCTGATCCAGTTTATTGGGTATCGTTTCTGTGTGGCCCTGTACTGCTCTGTGCTTTTGACTCTCTGTTGTTTATCCTCGTATCTTATACTTGAATAAGTTTTCATACCCTTCGATTATCTGATGCAAGTTCTGTATGCCAGAAATTGCCCAGTCACATGGCGTTCTGAACACTAGTTAGGAAAGCACCCCTTTATATAGCTCACTGAATTGATGTGTACTCTAATCCTCGGATACAAAAGTGGGTTTCATACATAACTATATATTTTTCAGTGTTTTCAGGAATGTATCTGTGGGATTCTAATAGGCATTGTGTGGGAGGAAGAAAAAAAAAACAGAGAAAGAAGCTAAACAGATCTGCCATAGAACGTCTCAGCATTTTTAATATACTACTATGTACTGTAAGTCTCGAAGAAGGGGATGTAGTGCAAGTACAGAGCATGTCCCCAAATCCCGTGGCCACCGACAGGACACCGTAGGAATTACAGATACATGAGCATATGGCGCATTTAAGCAGAAATGAATTGGAAGAGGCAGGTTTGAAATGAGAGTCCATCTCAATAACTAACCTGAGAGACTTCTTTGAAGTTGCATGTTAAAATGAATTTCCATAGTCTACCTTTCAGTTGATTTTGTAGCTCTAAGATGCCTGTATGGATCTCTTGGTCAGTAAATTCCGACATGCCAGTTCTGTCAAAGTAAAGTTAGAGCCTCAGTCCTGGCAATAAGCACGAACATAAGCATCAACATTTACGTGGCATGCGTTACACTGACCTCGTACCAAACCTTGCTTTCCTGTGAGATGTTGTATTTCCTTTTCAGAGTGCCAGAGCAGAACTGGAAAGGCTGCGGCTCAGTGAAAAGCGGGATCAAGAGTCGAGGGATAGCAGCTTGAAGGAGAGAGCCTCCATGGTGGCCCACTGCCTGGAGCACAAGGATGAGAAACTTCGAACTCGAACCAGAAAACATCGGAGTTTCAACTGTCTAGAGGACACAGAGGCTGAGGTCCATCATGGGCCACAAAAAAGCCATAAAGGCCTCAAGACATTGAGGAAGACCGAGGACAGGAATGGCAAAGCTGCCTTGGACTCTGATAGTAAGTTACCATCCAGGGTAATTGAAGAACTTAGCGTGGTGCTGCAGCGGACCAGAACCCTTCCAAAAGACTTAGAGGACGAGCCGATCTTGCAGAAAGAGATAAAATAGTTTTGCACATTATTTTTTTTTAAATATTGTATACTATGTGTGTGCAAACCAGAAACCGAACGGAAAAATTCATGGTTTGTAAGATTTGTCTAGCTATACATAAGCATTTAAGTAGCATTTGAAAATATATATGTACATACGTGATAAGAAGAAGGTGATGCTTTTTTTAGGTGTGAACAAAGCTTGTACAGTTCAACTGTAGATGCACTGGGTTACTTTGAGCCAGCCAAGCTTTTTGTAGTAGTCTGCTGAGTGGTGTAATTTATGAGCAGAAATCCCAAACTGTACTGTATTGTATAAAATGCTTTGTTTAAATGAAGCCTATGAAACTGTATGTAATACATTTTGCACTTTGACAAACCTTGTATATTAAGTTACCATGTATGTTTTTAGGTTTACATAGGGTCCACCTTATGGAAAAGGGAAGTTGAAAAGGGGAAGGATTTATTTTAGAGCTGCCTATCAAGTTTTAAAGTTTTAAATAGTGGCACAGAGTGAACAAAAAACGAAGGAGGTCAGTTAAGTTCTGATCCATAGTGAACCAGAATGAATCTTACTAATGAGAAGCTGCTTGTTAAGAACAAAGTCTAGTGACTGTTTCCCAAGATAGCGTTCAGCCAACAGCCACGAATAACGGCAGTGGCCACACTTACTTACAGTGTTGTTAGGAAGCCGACCACAGAATACACTTGCACTACGCTTCAGTTCTGCAGAGGGGGCTGCTGACAAGAACTGTACCCTGGACTGAAGAGTCCTTGTATGCACAGGACCTGGTATGGACGCCATTTGCACTGTTGTTGTATACATTTTGTTTTACTTCCTTGCTATGGTTTTCATACAAATTCACCATCACAGGATTTTGTTGTTATTGTTTGATTTTTTTCATTGTTGTTGTTTTACTTGGTATTTCATTTCTTATTTTAAGTAAGGTGGTAATAGGTTTCTCTGCAATGTCAGAATTAACTGGAAGTTTACAACATATGGCCATTTTAGGGTGGAAGATAGTTTATCCCATTCTTGCAGGCTACCAGTTCACATTTAAACAAGTCTCTTTATTTAAAAAAAAAAAAAAAAAAGTCTCCTTTTGGTGCCTAATAAATATAACAGAGCCCTCTGTTTTTACTTCCACGTCAAGGTCAGCTTCTGAGTTGGCGATTTTCCTCCAACAGTCAATACCATCTAATTACAGTTCACATTAGGAACAGCGCTTTTCATCGATTTCTTAAGAATTTTATTAGGCCTGATGAGTTTTGATTAAAATTATATAGCTAAGCTTTATTTCAACCACTTACCTTATTTCCCCCCTGTTTTTCAGGTGACTTCTTTAGAATCTGTTATACAATGGCCCATACTTTGGTCAGTCCAATCATAGTATAGTAATACACTATTAAATGCTCTCATTTCTTCATTGTAAAATACTGATCACTTATATTTGGTGGTGATACAATAGTTTACCATGGGTGTATGGTATTTATTCCTTAAAAAAAAAATTCCAGTCGATTTGGATTTAAAGAAACTGCAGGTCAGTTTATGAAACAGGTATTAGCACTGCTGGGGAGCCTTCACTTAAAGCAAGAAGTGGTATTTAGGGAAAAAATCTAAAATTATTATTCTTAATAAATGATAATATTTATGAGATAAGCAGGCATAGGACAATGTTTGACACTGGGAAAGTATCTGAATTCTTTTTACCTGCCTTATCTGAATATTTTTGAAACTGGAGCTTAAAATCTAATAGCCCTGTTTCCCTTCCCTTCGCGTATAATTGTCTCCATTTTTCAAGAGTAAGATAAGGGCTAATGATGATATCTCATATTTTGAATAAAAATTAAAATTGTCTTACAAGTCCATTTGAATGTGATTGTTTTCAGAAGTTAAAGGTTATTTTGAGATAAACCCAATCTTCTTTCCTCTTCTCCTTTTTAAATATTTGAATATATACTTCGAACAAGCTATATCATTTTTTCCCAGATATGTCAGTGTGAATATTGTTCTACTTTAAATGATGAATATGCACAGATAGGACACATCATATTGATGGTACTCTTTCATCTCTGTAGCCCTAAAGTTAATTACTAGACATGGCTTTTAAATATTTGACTTCTAAACAAATCATTACCTGATGATTTATGAAAGTGGCACTGAAAATTCAAACCTAAGCAAAAGTAATTGAAGCGAAATTTGACCTGTGTTCCTAACTATAATAGGCCAATTTGCATTTTTCAGATAACAGTTTATAACTCTAAAATACACATCAACTGTTTATTGCAAAAGGAAATATTTTTGAAAATGCTTCAAATTTGTTTGAAGAGACTAGTGTTCACATTTTCATGTCTTCTCAAACTTTTGAAAATCACAATGGGGAAAAGATGATTAAAACTTTTAACATCTTATCAAAATTTGCACCAAGACTTTCATAATTATCATTTGTTCAACAAAAGATAGAATTACGCTTATAATGTGAACAATTTTCTGTCATGTGTACAATCATGTTTATCTCTAATCATCTGGAAAACAAATGAATATTAGATAACTAAAATTTGTTTTATATCTGTTATTTTATTATTTTGAACAGTTTTTTATTGCAAATGTTCTAAGTTATATTGTATATTCCTATCTTCTCTGCCATGGCTACATATATTGAATGTAAACTTAATAATTCAGATAGCTCTATAGATTTAAGACTTTTATGAATTATGGGATTCATGTTCAGAATCTAAGTGTCCTCATCTGAGAAGTGGGAGTAATACCTGTCTTGTAGGCATTTTGTGATAACTAATTTTATATATATATTTATATATGTGTTTGTGTATATGTACATATACACACACGTATCTCAGAGTTTTAATAAATGTGACTTATTAATGTATTAGTTTTTCTAGATCTCCTTTGATTCAAGCCCTGAGACTTCTTGCTCATTTTCAAATTGTCTCTGTCAGTTTTTTTTTCCCCATAGTTTTTAAAATATGCACTGATACAACAGATTACCACAGGTTGTGGGCTGAATTGTGTTCTCCTAAAACCCTTTGTTGAAGACTTAATCCCCAGTACCCCAGAATGTGGAATATTTGGAGGTGGGGCCTTTAAAGACGTGATTGAGTTAAAAGGACGTTATTAGTGTGGGACCTAATTAAATCTGACTGGTGTCCTTAAACAAAAAAAAAAAAAAAAGGGAAATTTAGACACTTGCAGAAACACCAGGGATATATGTGCACAGAGAAAAGGCCATGTGAGGACACAGCAAGAAAGTGGCCATCTGCAAGCCAAGGAGATAGGCCTCAGACAAAACTGTCTTAATGTCTTGATTTTAGACTTCTAGCCTCCAGCACTGTAAGGAAAAGCCCTATTGTTTAAGCTACCCAGTCTGTGGTATTTTGTTAATGAAAGCCCTAGCACACTCTTATGTTAAATCTTAATATAGATATCAAACAGAGTACTCCCTGGTATTTATACATATTGGTTCTTACACTTTTGTTACCCCACCTATCAGAATCTAACATTATGTGAATGCAATGAATACGGTGTCATATTACAGCTATCATAATGGCTAATGGAGAATAAGAGAACATGTTGAGATGTAACTACTTAGAAGTCAGCTAGGCAGGTAACTTGAATGCTGAAATAATATAAACAATTGAAAATTTGCCCAGCAAAATTATAATTTGGGTCTGCTTGTAAAGATTCAAGTTCTATGACCTCAAGAACACTATTCCAGCAGAGTGAAGATGCTGACCCCTCACACACCTGATAGAGAACACTGTGAATCCTTCCAGTGAACAACCCAGAGAGATCTTGAGTTCAGCAATAGTATTCACTGGACTTGAAACAAAATCCTTTCAGTCAGACCATAATCCTACATGCCTAAGATTGAATCAACACTAACCGTCATCAAATAAAATTGACATTTGTATCTCATTGGAGGGGATCTCATCTTCCCCTCCCCTCCCGTAAACTGTCTCACTTGCCATCTTTTTTATCCCCTCCCATTTTCCCTCTAAAACGTCTTCATTCAGCCTCCTTTCCTGCTTTTTACCATAACTGCTCCTGGCAAGGTCAGAGCAACCTGACTGCTAATTTAAATGATCACTTCTCAGTTGTTGTACCTGACTACCTATCACCATCTGTAGCATTTCACACAGTTGATCACCCCACCTTTGTGGAATGCATTCTAGCGTTAGTCTCCAGGATACTCCTGTCATGCGGTTTTCTCCTTCATTAGTCTGTCTTGGATCCCTTACTGGATACTCGTCTCTATATAACTGAGCTGGAGGAACTCATTGCATCTCATAGCTTTAAATCCAGTACATATTCTGACTAATCAGTATGGACCTACCCACTGAGCTCCAGACTGTAATTTACATTTCCACTTGAGTGCCCAGCTCGCATTTCAAATACACCATATCTAAAGTTCTTTACCTATTCCTCATCCTTTCCATCCCACCCTCTTCTGCCCTTTCGAGGACTCAGGTGCAGAAAGATCAAGCAGATTATTCAGGTTAGGATCAAGGAGTTAGCATTTGAATGCAAGCAGTCTAGCTCAGAGGTCCTTCTAAACTCCACATTAGCTTGCTCAGACCACTCTCCTCTCTCTCACCTGAATGATTACAAAAGATGTACTTTGTGGAACAAATCACAAATTAATCTTTTTAAATACAAGAAAAAGCCAAATTAATCTTTTTAAATATAAAATAGTCTCTCCTAACAACACTTGAATAGCTTTCTATTTCTGTTAAATGGAAAGTATCTATAAATACAAGCCCTGGAATAATTGGTTTCAATGTACCAACTGCTACTTCTGTCATCTCACCAATTTTTACCTCCCTCACTTTAATATAAGCATATTTGTTCCTCAAAATCACCAGGCATGAAAATGCTTTAGCTTTGCATGAACTTTTATTCCCTGTAAGTAACATGCTGTCCAGACATACATATATCTCACTGTGACCTTCATGTAGATCACCATCGAAGGGCTCCTTAATGGACAGACCTAAAATGGCATCATCACTTTCTATCCCCTTGATCTTCTTACATCATAGAACTTATCACCATCTAACAATTTACATATTTATTAGTATATATTTTCATGGTCTAGTTATTTCTAATAGAATCTGTCAGTGTAGAATCTTAGGTTACCACTATATTCCCAGCACTTAGTACAGTGCCTGTACCATAGCAGATAGTCACTACTGAAATATATGCTAAATAAATGAAGTCGTGGTATAAGGAAATATTTGCAAAAAAAAAAAAAAAGTCCCATCAAGAGCTAGGAATAATGGATTTTTAAAAATCTGTAAAGACTATTGTTGAAATGAATAGGAATAAATGTGGCAACATTCTGAGAAAGTAGGAACATGCAAGATACTGTACAGCTGCTCTTTTTCTGGGGGTATTCACAGAATCTATACACAGGGAAGTAAGTTGAAATTAATCTGGTCTTTGATCAAGTTGAGAGATGCTTTTTGCAGAGAGATAAATCAGAGTTTTTGGACCCTTGTGTAGCTAAGGAGACAAAATTAGAGACTCAAGGGACAAAAATCCCAGGAAAAAGGGAAGAATGAAACTGACTATAGCTGACTTTCCTTTTAAGACAATGTGCTGAATAATGAGGAAACATAGAGCAGTAGGCTACTAAGTTCAGAGGAAAGGCTTCAATACCAGAGTAGAGTTTGTAGGCTTACAGTACTAAGAAGGCAAAGATTCAAGTTTATTTACTATCATGGAGAGGTTCCCTTGTGAACATACAACCTCCAGTTGGAAACCTTGGAGATCCATATGGTCAGAACATATATGACTTGGAATCTGAACATAACATGGTCAAAACTGCCTCACAACTTCAATTCATCTCAGCTCCTGATTGGATCAAGATCATGAGCTTTCTCTGCTAAAACAGGAAAACAGGAAAAATAACATGTAGAGCTTCACTGTCTGGCATGAAAAAAAAAAAGAGGCATTGCCCTTCTGGAATCAAAACCACATAAAGACACTACAAAAAAAGATAACTACAGGCCAAAATTCCTGTAAAAATCCTGAGCAAAACATTAGCAAACTGAACCCAAAAATACAATAAAAAATAATTCACTATGATCAAGTGGGATTTATTTCCAGGATATTCAAATCAATCAACATGCTACATCAACAAGACAAAATATAAAAACTATATGATCATTTCAATAGATGCAAAAAAAGTACAACATCCATTCATGACAAAAACCCTCAACAAAGTAGCTTTAGAGGGAACATTCCTCAACATAATAAAGGCCATATATGAAAGAACCACAGCTAACATCACTCAATGGTGGAAAACTGAGAGCTTTCCCCTAAGATCAGGAACAAGACAAGGATGTCCACTCACACCACTTTTATTCAACATAGTACTGGAAGTCCTAGCCACAGCAATCAGAAAAGAAAAAGGAATAAAAGGGATCCAAATTGGTAAGGAAAAAGTAAAATTATCACTATTTGCAGGGGACATGATAATATATATAAAAACCCTGAAGACTCCACCAAAAAAACTATTACAACTGATAAATGAATTCAGTAAGGCTGCAGGATACAAAATCAATGTACAGAAATCCACTGCATTTCTATACATTAATAATGAAGCAAGAAAAATTAAAACAATCCCATTTACAATCTCACCAATAATACCTAGCAATAAACTTAACCAAAGACCTGTACTCTGAAAACTATAAAATATTTTTTTAAAGATTTTATGTATTTGAGGGTGCCTGGGTGGGCAGCGGGTTAAAGTCTCTGCTTTCAGCTTAGGTCATGATCTCAGGGTCCTGGGATTGAGCCCCACATAAGGCTCTCTGCTCTGCAGGGAGCCTGCTTCCCCCTCTCTCTCTGCCTGCCTCTCTGCCTACTTGTGATCTCTCTCCTCTCTGTCAAATAAATAAATAAAATCTTTAAAAAAAAAGATTTTATGTATTTGAGAGAGAGCCAGCACAAGTGGTGGGGGGGAGGGGCAAGGAAGAAGCAGACTCCAGTGAGCAAGGAGCCTAATGTGGGGCTTGATCCCAAGACCCCGGGGTCATGACCTGAGCCTAAGGCAGACACTTAACTGACTGAGCCACATAGGTGAATCTGAAAACTATAAAATATTGATGAAAGAAATTAAAGACAACACAAATGGCAAGCTATTCCATGCTCATAGATGGAAAGAATAAATTTTGTTAAAATGTCCATACTACCCAAAGTAATCTACATATTTAATGTGATCCCTGTCAAAATACCAACAGCATTTTTCACAGAATTAGAACGAACAATCCTAAAATTTGTATGAAACCACAAAGATTCTGAATAGCCAAAACAATCTTGAAAAAGAAAAACAAAAACAAAAACAAAAAACTAGAGGCTTTAAAATTCCAGAGTTCAAGTTATACTATAAAGCTGTAGTGATCAAAACAATATGGTACTGGCACAAAAACAGAGATCAATAGAACAGGATAGAAAGCCCAGAAACAAACCCACAATTACATGGTCAATCTTCAACAAAAGAGGCAATGAGAAAAAGACAATATACAATGAGAAAAAGACACTCTTTTCAACAAATGGTATTGGGAAATATGGCCCTCTACATGCCAAATAATGAAACTAGACCATTTTCTACACCATACACAATAATAAACTCAGAAGGATTAAATACCCAAATATAAGACCTGAAGCCATAAAAATCTTAGGAGAGAGCACTGGCAGTAATTTTTCTGACATCGGCCATAACAACATTTTTCTAGATATGTCTCCTCCAGCAAGGGAAATAAAAGCAAAAATAAATTATTGGGACTACATCGAGATAAAATTTTCTACACAGTGAAGGAAACAACACAACTAAAAGACAACCTAGTGAATGGGAGAGGATATTCACAAATGATATATCCAATAAAGTGTTAGTATTCAAAATACATAAAGTTATGTAACTCACCACACAAAAAACACGAGTAATCCATTGGAAAAATGGTCAGAAGACATGAACAGATATTTCTCCGCAGAAGACATACAGATGGCTGACAGACATGAAAACATGCTCAACATCAATTGTGATCAGAAAATGTAAATCAAAATCACAATGAGATATCACCTCGAGCCTGTCAAAATGGCTGAAATCAAAAACTCAAGAAAAAAGTGCTGTCAAGGATGTGGAGAAAAAGAAATCCTTGTACACTGTTGGTAGGAATGCAAACTGGTACAGCCACTATGGAAAATAGTATGGAGGTTCCTCAAAAAATTGAAAATAGAACTACCCTACATTCCACAATTCACACTACTAGGTATTTACTCCCAAAATACAAACACTAAGTCCAAAGGATAGATGCACCTCTGTGTTTATTTCAACATTATTTACAATAGCCAGATTAGAGAGGCAGCTCACCTGTCCACTGATAGATGAATGGCTAAAGAAGATGTGGTATATATACAATGGAATAGGATTCATCTATAGAAAAGAATGAAATCGTGCCATTTGCCATAACATGGATAGAGCTGGAGAGTAAGACTGAGAAAGACAAATTTCATATGTTTTTACTCATGTGGAATTTAAAACACAAAACAAATGAGTAATGTGTGGGGGGGAATAAACCAAGAAACAGACTCTTAACTATGGGGAACAAACTGATGGTTACCAGAGAGGAGGTGGGTGGGGGATGAGTGAAATAGGTGATGGGGGTTAAAGAGCACACTTATCAATGGGCACCTGGGTGGCTCAGGTAAGCATCTGCCTTCAGCTCAGGTTCTGGGATCAAGCCTCGCATCAGGCTCCCTGCTCACTGGGAAGCCTGCTTCTCCCTCTCCCTCTGCCTGCTCTTTCTCTCTGTCAAATAAATTAATAAAATCTTTAAAACTAAAAAAAGTATACTTCTCATGATGAGCACTAAGTAACGTATAGAATTGTTGAATCACTACACTGTACACCAGAAACGAATACAACACCGTATGTTAACTATACTGGAATTAATATTTAAAAGCTTAATAAAATTAAAAGCAAAAGATTATGATACAGAATAACTAGATAAGAGTTTCAGATACAGTTTATATTCAGATACACTTTATGTTAAAATTACATTTGTAATAACTTTGAATTTCAAGACAATAAATTAATGAAATAGTTTATTTTTAAAAAAGCATTTAAAGTTTTGGGAAGATGGCAAAGCAGGAAGATCCTGAGCTCATCTCATCCTGTCGCCAAAATAACAGCTACGTCTATGTGACTAACTGCAAATAACCTGAAGACTGGCAGAACAGACCTTCCACAGGTAATCACAGAGAGAAGGCCACGTGAAAAAGGTTAGGAGGGGTGGAGATGTGAATGAGAAACAAACCCCTAGCATGACTAGCCATGAATAGGAAGAACATCAGCAGTATGGGTTCAGAGAGGATCAGACCCTGCACCAGTTCTCCCCAGTATTAGGGAACCTTGCTGCAAAGGTGAGTCCCCCATAATGTCTGGCTTTGAAAACCAGCACAGCTTAATCCCAGGAGCTTTAAAAATCAGCAGGGCTTAACTCTGGGAGAGCAGTAGGATAAGAAGGAACTAAGTTCCTGCCCTTAAAAAGTGAGCACACTAAAGATGCTGCAAAGAAGCATTTGAAAAGCCCTGGGGTATTATGTGAAGGCAATGTATTGACTAATCTTAGGAGAAGCGCTGGAGGGACAAGGATCTGCAGGAGATTTCTCAGGAACAAAAGCATTGGCAGGTAGTATTTTCTCTTCCCCTCCCCCAGCCTAGATAGCTGAATGCTTGTGAGAGCCAGCAATAACACACTTTATTGACCTTGCTAGCAGCACCAGGTGCCCTGTCCCCATGTTCCCCTGCTAACCCACTCCATCTAACCTATCTGCCTTGACAGGCATCCCTCCAAAACAACTCCAGCACAGCCATACCCAGCAGGCAGTCCCATCAGGACCAGCACCACTCCAAAAAGATTCCTGCCCTGAGGATAGGGGATAGATTAGCCCTAACACCAGCAAATCCACAGTTCCTGAAGCTTAGCTTCTTAGCTGGCTATGTAAGGAGCAAGCCCTGCTATTCAGTGTGCCTGCAGCTGTGGCAGAGAGGCTAACTGCAGACAGCCAGGCTGACTGCTGCCCAGTCCACCAATAAACTATCACTAGTACAAACAGTCCTCTTAAAACTAAGATAGAAAACACTGCCCAGTGCATCCACAGCTGGCAAAGCTGGTCATTGAAGCTGACTAGGAAATCATGGCTCAGCCACAACAGGAGGGTGCATGCAGCTCACACAGGGGCACCCCTGGAGTGCCTGGTTGTGGTGACCAGGGGGGATTGTTCTAGGGGCACCACAGGACCGCTTCACAAGGCCACTACTTTCAAGACCAGAAGACATAGCTAACCTACCTAATTAACAGAAACAAACACAGAGAGTTAGACAAAATGAGACGGATGAATATGTCCCAAAGAACAAGGCAAAATCATAGTAAAAGAGCTAGATGAAATGGAGATAAACAATATGCCTGGTAAAGAATTTAAAGTACTGGCAGTAAGGATCCTCACGGGATTTGAGAAAGGAGTGGAGAAACACAACGAGAACTTCAAAAAAGAAATAGAAAATATAAAAAGGAACCAAAGATGAAGAATACAATAACTAAAATAAGAAAATAGAACATATCTGGGAGCCTAGGTAGCTCAGTTCTTTAAGCAGCTGCCTTCAGCTCAGGTCATGATTCCAGGGTCCTGGGATCAAGCCCTGCACTGGGCTCCCTGCTTAGGAAGGAGCCTGCTTCCCCCTCTCCCTCTGGCTCTGCCTGCAGCTCCCCCTGCTTGTGCGCGCGCTCTCTCTCTCTGTCAAATAAATAAATAAAATTTAAAAAAAAATAGAGTGAATCAACAGCAGATTAGAGGATACGGAAGAACAGATCAATGATCTGGAAGACAGGGTAATGTAAAGCAACTAAGCTGAAGGAATGAACGAACGAAAGAAAGAAAGAAAGATAGAAAAAGAAAAGCCAAGGTAGCAATACTTATATCAAACTAGACTTTAAAATAAATGGGTGATAGGTATTAAGGAGGGCACTTGTGATGAGCACTGGATGTTATATGTAAGTGATGAATCACTAAATTCTATTCCTGAAACCAATACTATACTATATGTTAACTAAATAGACTCTAAATAAAAATTTGAAAAAATAAAGATAGCACAGGACAAAGAAAGGAATTACATAATGATAAAAAGGATCAGTTCAATAAGAGGATATAATTGTACATATCTATGCACTCAAAATAAGAGCACTTAAATGCATAAAGCAAATATTGATAGACATATAGGGAGGAATTTACAGTAATACAATGATAATAAGGGACTTAAAAATTCCATTTATGTCAATAAAAAGATCATCTAGGGAGAAAAAGTAACAAGAAAATGGTAGTTTGGAACAATGCATTGGACAGATGAACCTAATAGATACATACAGAACATTCCACTCAAAAATTCAGAGTAAACATTCTTTTCAAGTGCACATGGACCATTCTCCAGGATAGATCACATGTTAGGCCACAAAACAGATATCGAGGGCGCCTGGGTGGCTCAATGAGTTAAAGCTTCTGCCTTCAACTCAGGCCATGATCTCAGGGTCCTGGGATCGAGCCCCATGTCGGGCTCTCTGCTCAGCGGGGAGCCTGCTTCCCCCTCTCTCTCTGCCTGCCTCTCTGCCTAATTGTGATCTGTGATCTCTCTCTCTCTCTCTCTCTTTAAAAAAAAAAGAAAAAAAAAACAGATATCAATAAATTTAAGAAAACTGAAATCATATTAAGCATCTTTTCTGGCCATAATGGTATGAAACTAGAAATCAGTTACATGGAAAAAAAAAAAAACTAGAAAAAACACAAAACACATGGAATTTGAAAGTGGCACTAATGGGTCAATGAAGAAACCAAAAACTAAATAAAAAATACATAGAGACCTATAAAAATGAAGATACAACAGTCCAAAATTTTAGAGACATAGCAAAACTAGCTCTGAGAGAAGTTTATAGTGATACAGGCCTACTTCAAGAAATAAGAAAAATCTAAAACAAACAACTGAAATGAGCTAGAAAAAGAACAAAGCCCAAAACTACTAGAAAGAAGGAAATAATATAGAGTAGAAATAAATGAAATAGAGACAAAACAACCTTTAGCCTTTCATCAAGAAAAAAAGGACTCAAATAAATTTAAATAATGATACCACAGAAATACAAAGAATTATAAGAAATTATGAAAAATTATACACCAAAAAATTGGACAACCTAGAACAAACAGATAAATTTTTAGAAACATATAACTCCCCAAAACTGAATCAGGAAGAAATAGAAAATCTGCACAGACTGGGTATAGCACTGAAATTAAATAGGTAACCAAAAAACTCCCAATGAAACTCCAAGACAAGATAACTTACAGGTGAATTCTAATAAATGTTTAAAGAAAAACTAACTATTCTCAAACTATTCCAAAAACTGGAAGAGGAAGGAAAATTTCCAAATTCATTTTACAAAATCAGCATTACGCTGATACCAAAATCAAAAACACCACAAAAAAAGAAGACTATAAGCCAATATCTTTTATGAATATAGATGCAGAAATTCTCAACAAAATATTAGCAAACCAAATTTGATGGTACATTAAAAAAAAACATTCATCATGGTGAGGTGGAATTTATTCCCAAGATGCCAGGGTGGTTCAATATTTGCAAATAATCAATGTGGCACATCACATTCAAAAGAAAAAGAATAAAAACCATAGGACCATCTCAATAAATGCAGAAAGAGCATTTGACAAAATGCAAATTCATTCATAATAAGAATTCTCAACAAAGTAGGTTTAGAGAGAATATATCTCAACATAATAAAGACCATATATGAGAAATCCACATGTACCATGATATTCAATGGTGAAAAACTGAGAACTTTTCCCCTAAGATCAGGAACAAGGAATGTCCACTCTTACCACTTTTATTCAATATTGTATTAGCAGTCCTAGCCACAGCAATTAGACAAGAAAAAGAAATAAAAGGCTTACAAATTGGTGAGAAAGCTAAAATTTTGACAATTTACAGACATATTATATATAGGAAACCCTAAAGACCACCAAAAAGCTATTGCAACTGATAAATGAGTTCAGTAATATGGCAGGATATAAAATTAACTATAGAAATCTGTTGCATTTCTGTACATAAATAATGAAGTAGTAGATAGAAAAACTAAGAAAACAACCCCATTTACAATTGCACCAAAGGGATAAAATACGTAGGAACAAATGTAACCAAGGAAGTGTAAGCCTTATATCCTGAAAACTATAAGACATTGATAAAAGAAGAAAATGAGGATGATTCAAATGGAAAAATATACCATGCTCAAAAAAAATCCATACTATACAAAAGCAATCTACAGATTCAATAAAATTCCTATCAAAATACCAATGGCAGTTTTCATAGAACTAGAACAAATAATACTAAAATTTGTATGGAACCACAAAAGAGCTTGAATAGCCAAAGTAGTCTTAAGAACAAAGAACAAAGTTGAAGGTATCACAATCCCAGATTTCAAGGTACACTACAAAGCTATAATAATTGGCACAGTTTTTAAGCATGATTACATGGTCAGTTAATCTATGACACAGGAAACAAGAATATACAATGGGGAAAAGACAATCTCCTCAAATGGTGCTGGGAAAACTGGACATCTACATGCAAAACAATGAAACTGGATGACTTTCATATACCATACACAAAAATAAACTCAAAATGGATTAAAGACATATATGTGAGACCTGTAACCATTAAACTCCTAGAAGAAAACATAGACAGTAATCTCTTTGAGATCAGCCTTAGCATTTTTCTAGATATGTCCCCTAAGGGAAGGGAAACAAAAGTAAAATTAAACTATTAGGACTATGCCCCCCCTCAAAAATGTTTTGCACAGTTAAGGAAACCAGCAGAATGAAAGGGTAACCTACTGAATGGGAGAAGATATTCACAAATTATATATCCAATAAGGATTTAATATCTAAAATATATGAAGAACTTCTATACCTCAACACCAAAGAAACAAATGATCCAATTAGAAAATGGGCAGAAATTTGAATAGACATTTTTTTCCAAAGAAGACCTATAGTTAGTTAAAAGACACATGAAAAGAGGCTGAACATCAGTAATCATCAGGAAAATGCAAAATCAAAACTACAATGAGATATCACCTTAAACCTGTCAGAACGGCTGGTATCCAAAAAATAACCAAAAAAAGATGAAAAAAGTATTGGTGAGGACATGGAGAAAAGGATGTCTTGTGCACACTGTTGGTGGGAATGCAAAACAGGGCAGCCATTGTGGAAAATAACTCATGAAGAATAGTTTGTGCACACAAAGAATACCATACACTCATTCCAAATAAATCAAATCTTATCTAAGGTTTTTAATAATCTTATAAAATTACTGTAATTGAGTCTTCTTTATAGGATTAGTAGAATAACGGACTTAATTTAGGTGACAGATGCTGTACTCACATCTATAGATGGATTCAATCACTTTTTAAATATTGTCGATGTCCTCTTGTACAACCAATACAATTCAAATGCTAGAAACATTTAAATCATTTCTAACAGTTGACTATTCAACTGACAAAATTAACACCAGGAGTTGTTGCCTTTGTTTAAAGATTTAATCTGCCAATCAGTTAGTCATTTAATTTGAATAATAAATTTCTGGCAATACCCATTTTAAGTTATTACTGTAAAAAAAATTCCTGGCCTCATTTGTAATCAACAATCATTGTAAAATGTACTCCTAAGTAGCCTAAAGGCCCTTAGGGGATTTCCTATTATGCCATAGGACAAGGTACTTAAACCTTTCTTGGATGACTACATGGATATGAGCAGACATCTGCCTTGCAGTCAGTGAAAATTCTTTCCAGATTTTGATAAATTTTTATATGACAGTTTTTGGTAATGGCATGGTATTTTTGTTTTGTGTTATCTTGTTCATTCAATTGTTCATTTTGCCCTTTTTATTTGCTTTTTCTCTCCCTTTGTTAATGGTATTTAAATAGAAAATTGAGACAAGTTCTTTCATTTATTCTATAAAAACATCATTTTATACTGGAAGTCCAGATCTGGTCTCTCTCAATTCTGATTAAAATTCATTTTCCAGGTTGGTATTGAAGATGCATATCCTTATAAATTCCCATTCCACTTCTGAAATAGATTAAAATTGATTTATTTTTAGCCTGGACTACTAAAATTTTTATATCATGCTCATCGGAAGTTCTGTAGCTTTTTAAACTTATCAATTAAAGTGGGAAAAATTCTGACTCTGAAATAAAGTTGCTAATTTTTAGTTTTTAGAATGGAGCAACAACTAATAATCAAATGCCAATGGTTTATACATTCATAAAAATTTTCTAGAGCTAATTTTTTCTGGTCCAGACAAAATTTGTGGATATAAAAAGGTTAGTCTTAAACCTGCTGTACCTAGGTAATCTAATTGCTGCTCTGATCTTCTTGAGGGGTTAAAATCCTGGCGTAAATTATAGTCTGCACAGTTCAACAGTTATAGTGATCCATTTAGTTAGATTATTGTGATATATTGAGACTTTATCACATACAAGACATTAGCAGGACTTTTTTTTTTAAAGAAAAGCAAGATAATATTTTAAAAATATGTAGCATTCTGCTAATCATATTTCTAAACCTTAAGTAAACATTAGTTTCCTCCCCAATCTTTCTGTTGTTTTAACCATTTAAAAAATATTTATTGTATATGTACTGTATGGTTAGTTTTGAGCTAGCCAGGAATTTCAAAACAGGATCTAAATTTGTGAAATAACTAGGTAAAGAATAAGAAATGTGAGCAGAGCATGTTTCATCTGTAATGAAGATAACTTAACTAGCTCTCTGAGATTTGATGGAAGATACCTAATACCCCAATCTTCAAGTAAGCATAGCCTCCCTTTAAATAAATATTTAATAACTCCAGTTTTTACTCAACTATTTAAAAGATGCATAAGTATTTCACAAACACAATTTGAAATATTTTTCTTTCAATGAGAGGAAGTATTGTCAATGTCTTTGGAAAATGGAAGTCCAGCAGTTGAATAGATGGTAATTTCTTTTTACTTAGTTGATCATTTTTAGAAATGTGCAGCATTGTAGTGGAAAGTCACAGGAGTAGTTAAATGGGTTCTGAGCACCAATTTTCAATGTATCTATTGGGCAAGTAGTTCCCTCACACCACCAAGCAATGCTCCAACACCAGCTAGGTGTCTCACAATTCAACCCAATCCCAACATTATTTACCTAAAGGCAGTATCAGCTTCCACAGATCAGAGTTTCAATACCACAAGACTGCTCTCCATCTTTCAGATACTAGTTGAAGGGCCAGGATGTCTGTCACATGTGTTTCTGACCTATTGGCTATAAATTGGAGGTTCCAACAACCCCCTTTCTTGAGTTCAATAATTTGCTAGAGTGGCTCAGAACTCAAACATTTTACTTGCTAGATTATGGTTTATTATAAAATGATAGAACTTAGAAAAAACCAGATAGAAGAGATGCATGGAACATGGTATGAAGAAAGGACAAGGAGCTCCCACTCTCCCCAAATCTCCATGTAATTACCAACCTGGAAGTTCTCCATATGTGTTTTTATGGAGGCTTTATTACATAGACATATTTGATTAAATCATTGAACATTGGTGACTGAACACAATTCTCAGCCCCTCTCCCTGTCCTGGAGGTCAGGAAATGAGACTGAAAGTTCCAACCCACTCATCACCTGGTGGCTCCACTGGCAACCAGTCACCATCCTTAGATGGTGTCCAAACTCCTTCATTAACATAAAAAAATCACAGATTTATTACTGTCATTGGAGGAAATGCCACGGGTTCTAGGAGCTCTGTGCCAGAAATAAAGATGAAGACCAAATATATATTTCTCAATATGACAATATGAAAATATTGTCACAATATGACAATAATTGTCTTGGGTGGAAATGGAAATTGAGTGGAATAAGGAGGTGACTGTGAAGTGGATGAATTGTTATGTCCAGTATCTTGATAGAGGTTTGGACTGCACAGGTATATGCATTTATCCAAACTCAATGTACACTGAAAATATGTGCATTGTATTTTACATAAATGTTATTAAAGAACTGCATGCTAAAGTATTTGAGAAAGTTGTTGAGATGTTTGCAATTTACTTTAAATGAATAGAAAGTAAGATGAATTCATGGATGAATAGAGAGGATAGAGAATATGAATGAGAAGCATAATAAAATGTTAATGGTAGAATCTAGGTGGTGGATTTTAGGTTGGTCACAAAAAAGTTTTCCCAACTTTGCTGCATCTTCAAATCTTCAAATGTTCTCATAATAAAGTCTTGGAAAGAAAAGAATGCGGCATTAAGGGTGCATGTAATTTATTCACTCTGTCTAGCATTTTGATGTTAATAAAAGTTTTCAGGATTTAATTAAATTGTATTTAATTTCAATGCTGCCTTTTCATATGTACCCACTGTTTATAATAGTGAAAGCTGTTTCCTGCATGTGTTCCTTTTAGAACTCAATTAACATTGATTTGTCCACTGCTGCAGACTATATTAACACTAACAACTTGGAATAAATTAGTGTTTGCTCTTTATGAATAAGTTCAATAACTTGCTGTTTTCAATCCAACTTCCTTTCCAGTGTGTTCAAATTAAAAGCTATTAATGTTTCTGTTTCCTGGCAATTTTATTTTTATATTCATATTCAAATTGCATTACTACAATGTATATTTTCCTCATAAATGTCAGATTTTAGTGTTTGCTATTTCTATTTAAGAGTTTAATGATTCTATTTGGATGTTCAACATTTAACTTTTATTTTTTTTCAGATTTATTCATTTATTAGAGGTGGGGAAGGAGCCGAGGGAGAGGGCAAGCAGGCTCTGCTGAGCTGGGCACCTGATGTGGGGCTCCATCCCATGACCCTGAAATCACGGACTGAGCTGAAATCAAGAGTCAGAGGCTTAACTGACTGAGCCACCCAGGCACCCCTCAACATTTAACTTTTTAAGAAAATTTCATAATTTACAAATATAACATGCCCTATTTTTCAGTATGCTTTGTTCTAATAGAAAGCACTAGAGTAGGGGTCCAGTAAATGGTTAGATTCACTGAAGATGTCATAAAAGTACATAAAACTATCTGAATTTTATTTATATTAAAAATTTTACTAATATTGTATATATGGATTGACTAGGACATGCTCACTTGGTCTTTATCAGTCACACATCACTTGAAGTATCCAGATTTCCTGAAGAAAGAATTAAGTTTTGCGGTGTGGGAGGGTTAGCAGTTAAGCCTATTTATTAAATTGTAGTTCATACCTGACTGTTATGTGGATTACAGCACTGGTCTCTGAAGTTATGTGGGACTCTGAAAGTGATACCAGCTTGGACAGGATCCCCAGAGAGGAGGACTCCTCAATAATCTTCTTAACTTTTCAGCGAAGAGTGAAAAACTGTTTGTATTTGGTAGAGTTATTCATGTTAATACAGTCAGAACACATTTTATTCACATATTTCTATCTAATGAAGTCATCTTCCTGACCTAATAAGATCATTAACTATGTGCCTCACTGTCACTGTTTTTGGATTTTTGCTGCTAGATGTATTAGTTCTGCTTCAGCCCAGAAAGAAGATAGAAAAACAAACTTCTCAGTTTCCTTGTTGTGATTATTGTGGTTAATGAATGTTTTTTCTTACGCCTGTGTGTGGGGTCTGTGGTCCCTGATCATGGCCTATACTTTGCCACAAAATTTTGAAAGAGATTCTTTCTGTGCTCTGCATGAGAATGGTTTTCTCACACAGGAATTCTGTACTCAGCAGGGTTTATAAAATGGTAACTGCAGCAGGGAATAATAGAAATTCTCTTACCTTTAGGCTACTAGAATGAGTGTAGTTGAGGACATACACCCAGTTCACAGTGAGCTGATTAATTACTTCCTTCCTCTTCTCAGGAAGAGACAGCATAGACCAGAACTGAAGAGGATCTTTGGAGTGAGATATCAGAGATTTTATTCCAGGTCTCCCGCTTGCTAGCAGTGGAACCCAGGCAAGATTTGCAATGTTTCATGTCTCAATTTCCTCATTTGTAAATGACTCTGATAATCGTCTCCCTCTTCCTTATATCCTAACTTTCTTATCTCTGCATTATTATTGTCACCAGCGTACAAATTTTATAGGATATAAGAGCTTCCATTTTAATTTTTTTTAAAGGAGGAAAAAGACAAGCTCTGTCTTTATACCATGTACTCCTCCTGCTATGTCACAATATCCCAGTAGCAAACCACCTTAAAAGATCTGGTTTACAGTGTCCTATTTAATCCCATTTTCTCTTGAACTCTCTCTGATCAGGCCTTTTCCCCACCAACCCTCCCCTCTACCCTCTGACAAAACAAAACAAAACCCAAACCTATTTCTAGTCAAGTTGATGAATGACCTCCACCTTTGCCAAATAACTTCTCATACTTCAGATAACTCACTTAATCGGTGGCTTCTGACACAGTTCATCACTCCCTTTTCAAATCCTTTCTCACTTGGTAAATGGGACACCACATTCTAAATGAGCAAACACAGAAACATCAAAGTATTGGTAGGCTTAGTTCTTTTACTTCTTCTCATCTATATTGGTACTCATTTCCTGAGTTATTTTTATCTAGTATTATGGCCTTAAATACCATGCATTTACTAAGTACTACTAACTTGTATCTTAGACAATTTCTTTTCCTCTTTGAATTACATGCTTTTAGATTCTGGGGCATGTATGTGTGTTCTTATTATAAATTTCTCAAACGGTTCCTGTTGTAACTCCAAAGTCCAAATACAGTTGCCTAGTTAGCCTTCTGAGAATGTTGTTCTTGATATCCAAAATAAAGTTCCTATAACTGAAACACAGGCAAGGCAATTTTCGGCAAAAGACTCTGGTTAAAACATGTAAGTGAAATATAGGAAGAAAAAATGGAATTCTCCAAAGTTTCCTTTAGTTTTTTTATGTTATCAAGAATTAGTTGATAAAACTAATGATTATTTTATTGAATGCAGAGACCCAAAACTTAAGGGGTATCATGTGTTCTCTGCCCCTTAGATTTTAGTCATGAGTATGACAAGACTGCAGAATCAAGAAGGGAAGGTGTCGGTATATGGCAGTCCATAAAAATGTGTTAGGAAGAGGGATGCACTGAAGACAATGTATTTATTATTGAATAAATGAATGGCCAATGAACTCCTGATCAGTGGGAGCCATTAGCATGATATCCGCAAAGGAGACATCTACTAAACCATACTTAAAAGGCATACTTAAAGGGCTTTTCCCCCAGCCCCAGCAAGACAAACAACTTGTCTTATTTGTTCTTGTTTTATTTGAAGTAATCTATCCAACCATCTAAGGAATACAAAGAGCATAGAAGTAGAAAAGAGCCATTATGAAGTATTTGAGAGGCAAGAATGATCTAAAACACTTACAAATACCTAATCTTTCGAGAAAATAAATGTAAGAGAGCAAGGTACATTGGAACAGCCCCATAACTATGTTAAGTCTCTAAAGGTTCATGTCTGGCACATTAGGCATGTTATAATTGAACTGTTGAGAAACAAATTAAAATTTTAATGATCTCCCCTCCCTTTGGAAGTAAACTTAGTTCCCTATTACTGATGCTGCCAGAACTCATAATATCATTGTCTAACCAACACTTAATGGCCCACTCTTAGTGCCTCTACTTTTATATAATTGATGTACATGTAAAAGAGCCTTATAAATGTTTTATTTTCATATGCTACATGTTGGAAAATATAAACAACCTCGTACTAGGTTCTTTCTTTGGAATCTCCTGAGATGTTGGTCAGTATTTTTGCACAGATATGGGTAGGGTATGTGTATTGTGTTTTATACAACACAATGTATTATTCTGTTCACTCCCCCTACTCTGATGGTCACCTCTTTGCATGTCACTAAAAAGAATGACAAATAGTATAAAATCTATCTTACACAGATAATATGATTTAACTTACAAATGCCAAAATTGCTCACCAATTTTAACTAAAAATTAAACTGAGGGGTGCTGGAGGGGAGAGGGGTGGGAGAATGGGGCAACTGGGTGATAGGCCTGAAGGGGGTCATGTGATATAACAAGAACTGGGTATTATATAAGTCTGACGAATCACTGGCCTCTACCTCTGAAACCAATAATACATTATGTTAATTAATTAAATTTGAATAAAAACTTTTAAAAATTATTCTTTGTCTGAGGGTAATCATAGGAATACATTTGTACATTTTGCCTTATTTGCTTTCTCCTAACAAATCCCTCCTCCTATGACTTTACAACCTGTGCTGAAATAGTACTTGCTTACACACCTGAGAAAATCTATTACCTCCTTTACAACTCATTAATTTCTTTTTTTCCTTGGTATCCGTTGTTTTGTAGCCTGACTTGTCTCCTACACAAACTTTTTCTGAATTACTCTGTTTTAGGGTAAAAAGCTTGTCCTCACAGCAGTTTCATCCTTATCTCCTAGATGGTCTTCCTGCCATTATGTAAGGCACCTCTCTCAAGGCATGCTGATCCCCTTTAACATAGAGACTTGCTGAATCAAGAGTATTTGTGAAGACTCAGAATAATTTCATTCCAAAGGCCTCGGACATAGAAGTCACATTGTAAAAGGAACTCATTTTAAGGGAAAGAGGACCAAGAGTGGCCACAAGTTGTGGAAATGAAGGTTAAGAGTATGGGAGGAGAGGGTTCTGTTTTAAAATGGCAACATAGGAGGATTGTGGACTCACCACCTCCCACTGACACACTGAATCTGCAACTACCAGTGGAATATCTTTCTCTGTAAAAAATGAAAACATAAAAAGTGTCTGAGCAACTCCCTAGCATCAGATAAACAAATAAAGATTCACACCAAAGTAGGTAGGAGAGGCTTGCCCTAAATACCACCCGAGCCTTGATGATCCCAATCAGGAGGGAATACAAAACCCAGAACTTCTCCCTGAGGAATGAAGGGTTTGAACCTCGCCTTGGACACCCCAGCTTTTAAGACTTCCACCTTGAAGATGAGCTACATCTAGCTCTGTTCACATCCATGAGACCCATAGGCTAAAGCAATCTGAGAAATGGCTCTTAAACCCAAACTTTTGGACTCGCTTGCTTTAGGGACCAGCACAAATGCCTGACTTTGTGAATAAAGCCCATTTGCTAATTTAAAGTATTGGCTTGAGGGTCAGGCATCTAATTTAGTACACATCTAGGGGCCTACTGGCCCCGTCTAGTACTTCCTCTGCCTCATTCTAGCCAGGAGATTTCATTGTTTTTTTTTCTTTTCTGTGGGTGCCATCTATGTGTTCTCTCTCTGCCTTGTTCTAGTCAGTGGACATCATCTTTGTGCTCTCCCTCTGTCAGCTCCAGAGTGTCAGCATTTCCCAGAGGGGATCTTTCACACTTATCCAGTATACCAGTTTTTATGGCTGCTGCCCAGGGGATGTATGCCCTGATCTCTTTGGCACAGTAAGAGGCAACAGACGCAGGAACTCAATCTTTCTCTGAAAGTAGTTTATTAGCTACTTTCATCATAGCTGAAGTCTGAGGGGCAGCTTCTAGTTTATACACACACTGAAGGGATGATTTTAATTCTTTCAACAGACCTTGGAGGGCAGGCATTACCTTCAAACTATTCCCCGGCCATGCTCCAGAGGACCAGTACCACCTGGAGGGCAGCTTTTACACACATATGATGGCCCAGATTTTATGTCTGCTGCCCCAGTTTTTGTGCCTATAACCCAGGGTATGCCCTTAGATCAACTGGATCTGATAGCCAGGGGACTTATGTTCATGTGTCACACAAAATTGTAAAATTTAGAGAGTGTTCTTGCCAGGCTACCACCCCCAGAGGACTACTTGTCCAGGAGTCTTGGCTTGAGGGCTCTATTTATGGTTTGACCTCTGGCTAGGGGCCTACAGAGGTTCTCTCAGGGAACAGAGGCCAGTAGATGCAATCTTTGCACTCTCCTTCTGCTCTGTTCATGGGTATCTCCCAGAAATGAGCTTATACTCTTGTCTAGTGCCTCCAGTTGTATGACTGCTATCCAGGGGACACCTCCAGATCACCTGCCTCTGGTGGCCAGTAGGGCTTATGTTTATGGCCCCATAGAACAATATATATTTGCTTTCTTTAAAAACTTCTGCCTGAGGATCTGGATTCCAATCAGCCTGGACCTAGGTGCTGATGGAGATTCTTCCTTCTGGGACACAATTCCACTACCATTTGGTGGAGTTCTAATGTTGTCTCTTTTATATGCTAGTTGCTTTTTAAACTGTGGGTTTTCTTCTGTGCCCAATTAAAGTGGGATCTATTCTGGTCCCTCAGACTATACCTTCCCACTGCCATTTACAATGTGGGGTTTTGGAGTTCCCTTTGTTACTGTGTTTCCATGTGTCCTCAAGGCTCCAATAAAAAGACATAGGGTGGCAGAACGAATTTAAAAAAAAAAAAGGGTGCCTGGGTGGCTCAGTGGGTTAAAGCCTCCGCCTTCAGCTCAGGTGATGATCTTAGGGTCCTGGGATCAAGCCCCACATCGGGCTCTCTGCTCAGCAGGGAGCCTGCTTCCCTCTCTGTCTCTGCCTGCCTCTCTGCCTACTTGTGATCTCTCTCTCTGTCAAATAAATAAATAAAATCTTAAAAAAATAAAAGACCCATCTATATGCTGCCTGTAAGAGACTCCCCTCAGACCTAAAGACCCATACAGACTGAAAATGAAGGGATGGAAAAATTTTCACCATGCAAATGTAAAAAAAAAAAAAAAAAAGCCAGGGTAGCAATACTTATGTCAGACAAAACAGACTTTAAAATGAAGACTATAACAAGAGACAAAAAAGAACCTCACATAATAATAAAGATCAATCCAACAAGAAGATATAATTGTAAAGATCTATGCACTTAAGACTGTAGTGCTTAAATACATAAAACAAATATTAATGGACATAAAGAGAAAAATTGATGGCAAACAATAATAGGAGACTTCAACAACCCACTTACATTAACAGATAGATTATCTAGACAGAAAACTCAATAAGAAAATAATGTCTTTGAATGACACATTGGACCTGATGGACATAACAAATATGTACAGAACATTCCATCCCCCCAAAACAGAATACACATTCTTCTCAAGTGCACATGGAACATTCTCCAGAATAGATCACTTATTAGTCTTCAAAACAACTTCAATAAATTGAATAAGATTGGAAATCATATCATGAATCTTTTCCAAACACAATGGTATAAAACTGGAAATAAATTGCACACACAAAAAGACTGGGAAAAAACATAAGCATGTGGACTAAACAACATGATATTAAGCAATCTGTGGGTCAACAAAGCAATCAAAGAAGAAATTAAGAAAACACATGGAAACAAATAAAAATGAAAACACAAAACACAATGGTCCAAAATCTTTGGGACACAGCAAAAGCAGGTCTAGGAGGGAAGTAAATAGTGATACAGGTGATCTCAAAAAAAATAAGAAAAAGCTCAAAAAGAAAATGAACTTCAAGTTCTAAACTGAAGGAATTAGAAAAAGAACAAACAAAGCCCAAGTTGAGTAGCAGAAAGGAAATAACAAATATGAGAGAAGAAATAAATGACATAGAGACAAAAGAGAGATAAATCAATGAAGCCAAGAGCTGATTCTTTGAGACAATTAAAAAAAAGGGGGGGGTAAACCCTTAGCCAGACTCAACAAGAAAAAGAGAAAAATGACCCCAATTAAATCAGAAACAAGGGAGGAAAAGTAACAACTGACATCACAGAAATAAATACCAAGGATTATGAGACTACTATGAAAAATAATATGCCAACAAACAGTACAACTTAGATGAAATAAATGCCTAGGAGTATATAGTCTTCCAAAACTGAACAAGGAAGAAAGAGAAATCTGAACACACCAATTACAAGTAATGACTGAATCAGTAATCAAAAAACTACCAAAAAATAAAAGTCCAAGATGAGATGGATTCAGAGAGGAATTCTACCAGACATTTAAAGGAGAATTAGTACCTCTCCTCCCCAAACTATTTCAAAAACAGAAGATAAAGAAAATCTTCTAAATACCTGGTGAAGGCCAGCATTACCCTGAAATCAAAACCAGATAAAGACGCCACAAACTACAGGCCAATATCTCTATTGAACATAGATGTAAAAATACTCAACAAAATATTAGCAATCCAAATCCAACAATACATTGAAAAGGTCATTCATTATGATCAGATAAGATTTACTCTGGAGATGCAAGAATGACTCAATAATTGCAAGTCAGTCACTGTCATACACCACATCAACAAAATGAATAAAAAATTCATTTTATAAAAGAATAAAAATTACATGAACATTTTGATAAATGCAGAATAACATTTGACAAGATTCAACATCCATTCATGATAAAAACTCTCAATAAAGTGGGGGTAGATGAAATAGATCTCAACGTAATAAAGGTCATACATGAAAAATGCACAGCTAACATCATACTCAGTGGTGAAAAACTCAATTTGTTCCTGTCTTAAGGAAGAAGACAAGATGTAAACTCTCACTACTTTTATTCAATACCATACCAGAAGCCCTGGCCACAGTAGTCAGAAAAAAAAAGTAGAAATAAGAGGTATCTGTATTGGTAAAGAAGAATTTTAATGTTACTATTTGTAGATGATATGATATTATATATAGAAAATCTTAACGACCCCACCAAAAAAACTACTAGAGGTAATAAACAAATTCAGTAAATTGGCAGGATATAAAATTAATACCTGGAAATCACTAGTGTTCCTATACACTAATAACTGTGTAGAAGAAAGAGAAATTTTTAAAAAATTATAATCATACCAAAAAAATACCTAGGAATAAACCTAACTAAGGAAGGGAAAGATCTGTATTCTAAAAACTATAAAACACTAATGAAAGAAACTGAAGAGGACACAAACAAATAGAAAGATAGGTCATGCTCACAGATCTGAAAAATATTAAATATCCATACTACCCAAAGCAGTCTACATCCCTATCCTATCTAAATCCCTATTTTTTTTTTATTTTTTTATTTTTTTTCTAAATCCCTATTTAAATCCCTGGTCTAAATCCTTATCACAATACCAATAACATTTTTTATGGAACTACAACTAATATTTAAAAACAGAAGATCTCAAATATCCAAAGCAATCCTAAGAAAGGAGAACAAAACTGGAGGTATCACAGATTTCAAAACATACTACAAATTTTTAGTAATCAAAACGGCATAGCACAAACATGTCTATTTTTGTGCCAGTGCCACTGGCATTGACATTAATGGAACAATATAGAGAGCCCAGAATAAACTGACAATTATATGGCTAATTAATCTATGACAAAGGAAACAAAAATATACAATGGGGATAAGACAGTGTCTTCAATAAATGGTGCTGGGAAAATTGGACAGTGACATGCAAAAAAATGAAACTGGACTACTTTCTAACATTATACACAGAAATAAACTCAAAGTGGATTAAAGAACTATATTTGAGACTTGAGAGCAAAAAAATCCTAGAACAGAGAACAGGGAATAATTTCTCTGACGTCAATTGTAACAACATTTTTCTAGATAGTTCTTCTAAGTCAAAGAATACAAAAAGAGAAATGAATTATTGAGACTGCATTAAAATAAAAAAGGTTTGCACAGCAAAAGAGAGCATCAACAAAACAACAAGACAACCTACTGAATGACTGAAGATACTTTCTAATGATATATCTGATAAGGGGCTAATAATCCAAAATATATAAACAACTCATACAACTCAAGACCAAATCATCATCATCATCATCATCATTTGATTTTAAAATGGGCAGAGGACTTGAATAGATATTTTTTCCAAAGAAGACATACAAATGACCATTATTAATCATCAGGGAAATGCCAATAAAAACTGCAAAAGATAACACTTCACACCAGTCAGAATGGCTGGTATCTAAAATTCAGGAAATAACAAGTGTTGGTAAGGCTGTGGAGAAAAAATAAGTTTTGTGCACATTTCCCTATTGGTGGAAATGTAAACTCATATAGCCACTATGCAAAACTGTATGGAGATTCCTCAAAAAATGAAAAATAGAAATACCATATGATCCAATAATTCCATTATTGGGTATTTACTGAAAGACAATAAAAGCACTAATTCAAAAATATATATGCACCCTTATGTTTATTGTAGCATTATTTACAATAGCCAAGAAATGGAAGCAACTTAAGTATTCCTCAACAGGCAAATGGATAAGGAAAATATAACACACACACACACACACGAATATTATTCAGCCATAAAAAAAATGATGAGATCTTGCCATTTGCAACATTATGGCTGGATGTAGGTGATAAAATGCTAAGTCAAATAAATCAGACTGAAAAAGGCAAATACCATAATTCCACTCGTGAGTGGAATCTTAAAAAAAATGAATGAACAAACAAAAAGTGGAATCAGACCCACAAATATAGAGAACAAACTGATGGTTGACAAAGAGGGGTATGGAGGGGTGGGAAAAATGGGTGAAGGAGGATGAAGATATAGGCTTCCAGTTTTGGAATAAATAAATTACAAAAATAAAAGACAGAACATGAAGAGTACAGTCAATGATATTGTAATAGCAATGTAATGGGATGGATGGTAGCTACACTTGTGGTGATCATAGCATAAGGTATAAACTTTCAAATCAGTAAGTTATACACCTGAAACTAATGTAATATTGTGTATCAATTATACTCAAATAAATAAAAAGGCAACTAACACAGAGTCAAGCAAAATGAAGGAAAAGAGCACCATGTTACAAACAAAAGTACAAGAGAAAACCTTGGGGAAAAAACCTTAATGAAATGGAGATAATACCTTGCCTGATAAGGAGTTCAAAGTAATGGCCATAAAGATGCTGAAAGAACTATGAAAAATGGATAAATACAGTAAGAACTTCAACTAAGGGATAAAAAATATAAGATAGTACCAAACAGAACTTCCTGAGCTGAAGAACACAACTAAGCTAAAAAATACAAAAGAAGGTTTCAATAGTAGACTAGATGAAGCAGACAAAAGGATCATTGATTTTGAGATAGGACAGTGGAACTCACCCAATTACAGCAGCAAAAAGAAAAAAGAAGGAGAAAAAAAGTGAAACTAGCTTAAGGGATATATGGGACAGTATATAACATACTAATATTCACATTATAGGAATCTCAAAAGGATAAAAGAAAAAGAAAGGAGTAGAAAACTTATTTAAAGAAACAATGGCTGAAAACCACCTAACTTGGGAAAAGACACAGATCTCCAGATATAAGAATTCTGAACATCTATCTATCAGAATTCTAAATAAATATCAGAATTCTAAATAAGATTAACTCAAAAAAGTTAAAGGCAATGAGAGAATCTTAAAAGCAGCAATAGAAAAATAACTCGTGTATGAAGGAATCCCTATAACATCATCAGAAGGTTTTTCAGAAGAAATTTTGTAGGCTACAAGGGAGTGACACAATATATTTAAAGTGTTGGGGAAAAAAAGCTTCCAATCAAAAATATTTTACCCAATAAAATTATAATTCAGAATTGATGGAGAGGTAATGAGTTTTCCAAATAAGCTAAAGCTGAAAGAATTTATCATCAAGAAACCAGCCTTAGAAGAAATGTTGAAGGGACTTCTTTAAGCTAATAAAAAAGGGCATTACTTAGTAACAGGAAAACATTTGAAAGTATAAATCTCACTGATAAAGATAAATATATAAAGGTAGTGGGCTAATCACTTAAAAATCTAGTATAAAGGTTCAAATACAAAAGTAGGAAAAATAACTGTAATTACAATAATTAGTTAAGTGATACAAAATATAAAAAGATGTAAAATGGGACATCAAAAAAGAAAATGTTGGGGGTGGAGAGTAAAATGCAGAGCTTTAGAATACTCAAACTTAAATTGTTATCAACTAAAATAGACTGGTATAAATATAAGCTGTTCTATGTAAACCTCATGGTAACCTCTATAGATACACAGAAGATGAAGAAAGCTAAGCATACCAGTAAAGAAAGTCATCAAACCATGAATGACAGCAAGGGGGAAAAGGAGCAGAGAGGAACTACAAAATAGTCAGAAAAAAATTAACAAAATGGTAATAAGTACATACATAATATAAATGGACTAAATTCTCTAATCAAAGGACAGAGTAGCTGAATGGATAAAAAGAAGTTAAGAACCATCAGTATCCTGCCTATAAGAGGCTCAGTTCAGATCTAAAGACTAATATTCTAATATTCTGCTTACATTCAATGGATATATAATCCAGATAGAAAATCAGTACAAAAACATTGGCTTTAAGTAACAAATTAGACCAGATGAATTTAAGAGATATACACAGAACACTTCATCAAAATCAACAGAATACACATTCTTCTCAAGTACACATGGAACATTCTCCAGGATAGATCATATATTAGGACACAAAACAAGTCTTAATAATTTAAAAAGTTTGAAAACATATCAAGCACCTTTCCTAACAACAATCGTATGAAACTAGAAATAATTTACAAGAAGAAAACTCACAAATATGTACAAATTGAATCAATACATTATAAAACAAGCAATGGATCAAAGAAATAAATCTAAAAATACCCTGAAACAAATTAAAACATACCAAAACTTTTGAGATGCAGGAAGAGCAGTTCTATGAGCAAAGTTCACAGTGATAATGGCCACTTCACGAAAGAGAAATCTTCATTAAACAAACTAACTTTATATTGCAACAAACTAACTTTATATTGCAACAAACAAAAAAAGAAAAAAAAAAGAACAAAAGAAGACCAAAGTTAGCAGAAAAATGGAAGTAACAATGATGAGAGTGGAAATAAATGAAATGGAGACTGAAAAGACAATAGAAAAGTTCTATGAGACTAAGAGCTGGTTATTTAAGATAAAATTGGCAAATCTTTAATATACTCAACAAGGAAAGAGAAAACACAAAATTATGAAAGAGGAGACATGGCAAGTGATACTACAGAAATATGAAAGATGATAAGAGACTATTATGAACAATTGTATGCCAACAAATTTGATAACTTTGAGAAACCTACAGACTATCAAGATTGATGAAGAAATAAAAAAATGTAGATAAACTGATTACTAGTAGGAAGATTGAATTAGTAATCAAAAGCCTTTCAACAAGCAAAAATCCAGAATCAGACAGCTTTTTTGGTGAATTCTACTAAATGTTCACAAAAGAACATTTATCCTGGGGCACTTGGGTGGCTCAGTTGGTTAAACATCTGACTCTTGATTTCAGCTCAGGTCATGACCTCAGGGTCTTGAGACTGAACCCCACATCAGGCTCCAAAGTCAGCATGGAGTCTGCTTAGGATTCTTTCTCTTGGGGCACCTGGGTGGCTCAGTCAGTTAAGCATCTGCCATTTACTTGAGTCATCATCTCAGGGTCCTGGGATTGAGCCCCAGGTCTGGCTACCTTCTCAGCAGGGATTCTGCTTCTCCATCTCCCTCTGCCCCTCCTCCTCCCCTGCTTGTGTTTTCTCTCTCAAATAGATAAAATCTTGAAAAAAAAAAAAGGTTCTCTATCTTTCCCTCTGCCCCTCTGGTGTCTCTCTCCCTCTTCCTTAAAAAAAAAAGGAACATTTTCTTACTAATTTTATAAGGCCAGTATTATCCTGATATCAAAACCACACAAAGATATTACAAAAAAGTCACAGGTCAATATCCTCATAAACATATAAGCAAAAATCCTCAAAAATGTTAGCAGACCAATATTAACAATACATTAAAAGAATTCTATACCAGGATCAAGTGGGATTTATTCCAGGGATGCAAGAGTGGTTCAACATCCATAAAAATCAACCAACATGACACTTCATTAACAAAAAGAATAAAAATCATATAATCATCTCAACAGAGAAAGCATTTGATAAAATTCAACATTGATTTATGATAAAAACTTTCAACAAAATGGATTTAGAGAGAATATACCTCAAGATAATAAAGGCTAAAATATAACAAGTACACAGCTAACATCACATTTAGTTATAAAAGCTGAAAGCTTTTCATCAAGAATCAAGGAACAAGAAAACATACCTTCTCTTGACACTTTTACTCAGCATAGGACTAGAAGTCTTACCCAGACCAGTTAGGCAAGAAAAAGAAATAAAAGACACCCAAATTGGAAAGGAAAAATTAAAACTCATTATTCATCATTGATATAATTTTATACATAGGAAATCCTAAATACTCCACTAAAAATCTGTTAGAATAAATTCAGTAAAATTGTAGGATACAAAATCAAAACACACAAATCTGTTGTGTTTCTATATAAAACTAACTACCAGAGAAATTAAGAAAATAATCCTATTTACAGTATATATCAAGAAGAATAAAATCTCTAGAAATAAATTTAACCAAAAAGGTAAAAAATCTGTACACTGAAAATTAGAAGATATTAGTGAGAGAAATTGAAGATGACACAAATTAATTGAAACATGCTCCATGGTGATGGGTCAGAAAAATTAATATTTTTAAATATCCATATTACCAAAGCCGTCGACAGATTTAGTGCAATCCTTATCAAAATTCCAATGGCATTTTTTATAGAAAAATAAAATCCTAAAATTTGTACAGAATCACAAAGACTGCAAAGGGCCTAAGCAATCTTAAGAATAAACAAAGCTGGAGACATCATGCTTTCTGATTTCAAAATTATTTCAAAGTGATAGTGAATAAAACATTATGTTGTTGGCATAAAAACAGACACGTATGTCAGTGGAAAAGAATTGAGAGCCCAGAAATAAATCAATTGCACATATTTGTCATATTTGTGTGAGCTTCTTACAAAAGAACCAAAAATATACAGTGGGAGAATAACAGGCTTTTCCATTAATAGTGTTGGGAAACTTAACAGCTGCATACAAAGGAATGAAACTGGATCTATTTTATATAAAAATTAACTCAAAATGGATGAAAAACTTGAACATAAGAGCTGAAACTATGAAACCTCTAGAAGGAAACATAAGTGGTAAGCTCCTTGACATCAGTCGTGGCAATGATTTTTTGAATTTCTAAAAGCAAAGTCAACAAAAATAAAAATATACGAGGACTACATTTAACTAAAAGACTTGCAAACAGCAAAGGAAATCATCAACAGAATGAACAGGCAACCTACTGAATAGAAGAAAATATCTGTAAATCACATATCTGATGAGGGGTTAGGATCAATAAAACAATTCATATAACCCAGTAGCAAGAAACAAAAATAAAAATGAATTAAAAAGAGGCAGAAGATCTGAGTAGACATTTTGCCAAAGACATACAGAAGACCAACAAGTACATCAAAAGATGGTCCATATTATTAATTACCAGGGAAATGCAAATCAAAATCATAATGGGGTATAACCTCATATCTGTTGGTATCTCTGTTATCAAAAATATAAGAGCTAACAAGTGTTGGCAAGAATGTGAAGTAAAGAGAATGCTGTGCATAGTTGGTCGGAATGTTACAGCCATTATGGAAACATTATAGAGGTTCCTAAAAAATTAAAACTAGAACTAGCATATGACCCAGCAATTCCACTTCTGGGCATTCATTCAATAAAAATGAAAATAGTAATTTAAAAAAATATATGCACCCCCGTTCATTGCAGCATTATTTACAGAAGCCACGACATGGAAATAACCTGAGTGCCCATCAATGGGTGAATGGAAAAATATGTGGTATATATTATACAATAAAATATTCAGCTATACAAAATTAATTCTTGTCATTTGCAACAACATGGATGGACCTTGCAGGAATTATGCTATGTGAAAATAAGTCAGATAGAGAAAAATAAACACCATATGACCTCCTTATATGTAAAATCTAAAAACAAAACAAAACTAACCAACAAAGTTCTGATTCAAAATGCCAACATAGGAAGACCCTAAACTCATTTCTTCCCTGCACATGCCAAACCTACATCTATTTATAGAACAGGTTCTGTTGAACTGAAAGCTGGATGAACAGCTTCTGCTCAACAAATAATAGGCCACATAGAAAACAGCAAGAGAGACAGAGACATAGTAAAAAAGAGAACCCATGTCCTCATTGCTGGGAATGGCAGTTGGAAGTGATAGAAGTGAAGGATGGTGGACAGATTTGTCTGCCCTGGAACATAGAAAAAAAAATTGTAGTTTGAAAGAGAAACTAAAGGTGTAGCTCAGTGGATTAGGCATTTTCCTTTGGCTCAGGTCATGATCCTGGGGTCCTGGGATTGAGCCCTGCATTGGGGTGCCTGCTCCGTGAGGAGTCTGCTTCTCCCTCTCCCTCTGCCCCTACCTCTCGCTCATGCGCTGTCTCCCTCTCCCTCTCAAATAAATAAATAAAATCTTAAAAAAATAAAAAGCAACTAAATATAATGTACCCAGGGTTAGAATTCCATCAAATGGTGGGAGAGATCTGGACCTCTCTCTGGGTCAGAGGGGCTGGTAAGAACCAGTTTATACTTTTTCTCCACCTAGACAGCATAGATAAGAGCAGAGTCTGGATGCCATAGCTCACTTGCTGCCTCAGTGAACCCTAGGCCCCTAGCCCACATCAGTCTTAGATACTCTGGGACCCAGAAAACCAAAACCAAAAACAAAACAGTGGTTTAAAACAGTAAGTAGGTTATAAAGTAGCCAGCCCCAGAACCTTGCCAAACAGTGGGAAGCTGCTGAAAATTTCCACATCAGAGAGGTTGGCAAGAGCCACAGTTTATGTTCCCTTTCTACCTTGATAGTGTGGATAGGAGCAAAGTCTGGGCAGCCTAGTTGGTCTAACACCTCAGTAAGCCCCAGCCTAGCCCAAACCAGCCCGTCATCCCATCAAGGTGGCACCAGAGTAGTACACACCAGGACACCACCAGTCAGCACTCATTACAGCTCCAAAGTGACAGATGCAAAGCCTCCCAGAATACACTCTAGTTCACACAAATTCAGATGCTCCACTTCAGACAACTTGATAGGGTACCTCCATCACAGAGTGTTCCAGGACTTCCTGGCTCAAGTCCGCTTTAGCTTCACCCACTCCAGCTAGGAAACCTCTGCAGGGAGTGCTCTGGGACTTGCCCTAACCCATATCCCACTTCAGCTCCAGCCACCTGCCATGGCACCCTTGGTGCCAAAGGCCCTCAGACATGCTGTCAGTCACCTAATTTAGCTTTAGCTGTCTTCCTAGGGTACTCTCTGTATGGAGAGCCCCAGAACAATCCAGCTTGCACCCAATTCAACTTTAAGTCCTCCCATGGTGTCCTCTGTGCAGATCATTCTGGGACTTCCCAGGTCCATGCCCACCTATTTCAGCTTCAGCTGTCCTGCTAGGGAGCCCTCTGTGCAGAAAGCCCCAGGACTACCCCAGCCCATGCCCATTTCAGCTCTGGTAAACCCACTAGGCCAACCCCAGCATAGACTACCCAGGACTCCCAGCACATGCCAGTCACAGCTACAGCCAGCTAGCAAGTCATTGAACACACACAGTCTACAGAGGGGATGATGATACCTAAGACCATTTCTTCAAGTTTAGAAGTAGCCATTCCACATAATTCATAAAAATAAACACAGAAAGTCAAGCAAAATGGGGAGACAGAGAAATATGCTCCAAATGAAAGAATAAGACAAATCCTTAGAAAAAGAACTAAATGAAATGGAGATAAGCACTATGCCTAATAAAGTGTTTAAAGTAATTATGGTAAAGATGTTTATTGGACTGGAGAAAAGAATAGAAGAACACAGTGAGAACTTCAACAAAGATTAGAAAATATAAAAAAGAATCAATCAGAGTTGGAGAATATAATAACTGAATTTAAAAATATACTAGAGGGAATCCACAAATTAACAGGTGCAGAAGAATGGGCCAGTGATCTAAAAGATGGAGTAATGAAAAGCATCCAAGCTAAACAGAAAAAAGAAAAAAAAAGAATTTTAAAAAATGAGGACAGGTTATGGGATCTCTTGGATAACATCAAACATAACAACATTTGCATTGTAAAGGTAATAGAAAGAAAAGAAAGAATGGGGCAGAAAACTAATTTGAAGAGATACGAGTTGATAACTTCTGTAATATGAAGAAGGAAACAGACATCTAGGTTCTGGAAGTACAGAGAGTTCCAGAAAGGATGAACCCAAGGAGATCAACACCATGGCATAATAATTAAAATACCAAAGGTAAAAGATAAAGAATTTTAAAAAGATGAAGAAAAAAATTTAAAAGCAGCAAGAAAAGCAAAAAGTTACATACAAGGGAAACCACATAAGGCAATTTGCTGATTTTTCCACCAAAACTTTGCAGGCTAAAAGAAAGTGGTATGATGGGGTGCCTGGGTGGCCCAGTAGGTTAAAACCTTCGCCTTCAACTCAGGTCATGATCTCAGGTTCCACTTAACTGTTGTGAATGATTCTTTTAATGTATCCACAATTAGTAAAAAAAAAGACAATGTTTTTAACTGATACATTTGACCAACTTGATATATTACTCAATATATTACCTGATACAAAAACCAGACAAAACACTGAAAAAGAGGGAACTACAGAAATATTCTTGATGAACAAGATGCAAAATTCCTCAACAAAATATTAGCAAACCACATTCAATAATATATTAAAAGGAACATTTACCACAATGAAGTAGGATTTATTCTGGGGACTTAAGGATGGTTCAATATTTACAAATCAATCAACATCACATACCACATCAACAGAACAAGGATAAAAATCATATGGTTATCTCAATAAATGCAGAGAAAGCATTTGATAAAATACAAGATCTATTCATGATAAAAAATCTCCATAAGGTGGACTTAGAGGGGAACATACCTGAACATATTAAAGACCATATGTAAGAAACCCACAGCTAACATCATACTCAATGGTGAAAACTGAGAACTTTTCCTTTAAAGGTCAGGAATAAGAAAACTGACAGTAATCTTTTTGAAATCAGACTTAGAATTTTTCTAGATATGTCTCCTGAGGCAAGGGAAACAAAAACAAAATCAATTATTGAGACTACACCAAAATAAGAAACTTTTGCACACCAAAGGAAACCATCAATAAATCAAAAAGGCAATCCACTGAATGGGAGATGATATCCACAAATGATATATCCAATAAGGGATTACTATCTAAGATATATAAAGAACTGAAACAACTCAGCACTAATAAATAACCCAATTAAAAAAATGGGCAGAGGACCTGAATAGATATTTTTCCAAAGAAGACATACAGATGTCCAATAGGCATATGAAAAGATGCTCAACATCACTAATCCAAACCATTAGCTATCACCTTATACCTGTCATAATGGCTAAAATAAAAAGATAAGAAATAACAAGTGTTGGTGAGAATGTGGAGAAAAAGAAATCCTCATGCACTGTTGGTGGGAATGTCAATTGGTGCAGCTACTATGGAAAACAGCATGGAGTTTCTTCTCAAAATAAAAATAAAACTACTATTTGATTCAGTAATTCTACTACTGTGCATTTTCCCCAATAAATAAAAATATTTATTTGAAAGGTCATACACACCACTATGTTTATAGCAGCATTATGTTCAATAGGCAAGATATGCAAGCAATCCAAGTGTGCGATGATGAATGAATGGATAAAGAGGTTGTGGTTTATGTACATACAATGGAATATTATCCAAGTATAAAAAATAATGAGATCTTATCATTTGTAATAGCATGGATGAACCTAGAGGGTATTATGCTAGTCAGACAAAGACAAATACCATATAATTTCATTTATATTTGGAATCAAAAAACAAAACCGATGAACAAACAAAGCAGAAACGGGTCCATAATTACAGAGAACAAACTGATGTTTGCCAGAGAGGAAGGGTATGAGGGAATGGACAAAAAGAGTGAAGGTGAGTGGAAGATACAAACTTCGTTATGGAATAAATAAGTCATAAGAATAAAAGGTATAGCATTGGGAATACAATCAATAGGATGGCAATGGCATTATATAGTGGTAGATGGTAGCTATGCTTTTGGTGAACATAATGTATGGACTTGTGTAGATTATGTTGTACACTTGAAACTAATGTAACATTGTGTCTCAACTTCAAAACAAAAACAAAAGCAAAATACTGGAGATTCTGGATATAGATAACTATAACCATATAGACTTGTGGTTGCCTGAAGTGGGGACTGGGAAAAATGGGTGAAGGAGGTCAAAAGATGCATATTTCCAGTTATATAATGTCATGGGGATGTAATGTATAGCATGCTGACTATTGTCAATAATGTATTGCATATTTGAAAGTAGCTAGGAGAGTAGATCTTGAAAATTCTCATATAAGAAAAATATTATAACTGTGTGTATTGATGGATGTTCATTGGACTTATTGAGGTTATCATTTTGTAATATATACAAATATCCAATCATTATTCACCCTATAATTAATATAATGTTAAGAAAATTATATTCCAATTAAAAAAAAAAGAGTATGGATATGAGGCCAGCCTGGAGATATAAAAAGGATTTTCAGGCTCAGCATGCAGACCGGAGATTAATTTTAAAAGTTCAAACAATTGGGGTACAGAAGTAGAGCTAGGTCAAGGTTGTACAGGCCAATGTTGCCCAGTGTCAAAGAGGTTAACTTCCAGAGGTCCAAGTTGGGAAGGAAGGCTTAAAGCAGAAACAATCCAATAACATAGACACTACCTAACACTCAATCTAGGTCTGAATAAACTACTAGAATCAAATGACCGGAAACAACGATTTGCAGATTTGTGGGACTGGTACCTCCAAAACAGAAAATGGTTTATTTTTGGCATTGTTGAGTCACTTTTCTGAATGCATGTTAGAAGGAGCACATATGCGACAAAGGGATAAAAGGGATGCAATTCTTCCAGGAGAGGCAGAACTTTGCAGATACTGCTGTTTGCAGAGAAGGTGAATTTCTCATTAAACTTCCTCCTTAGCTTCCTATTATTGACATGTATCTTGAATCTCCCTTTTATGCCGTCACCTGATTTTTCCTTGTCTGTTTCTCTGGTGACAAAGACAGTGATAATTATTTAAATAATATGACTATTTGTCAAAGGCATTTAGCCATATTATTTTTCCCCTTTAAAGAGGTAGGAATGATACTGGAGAAGTTTTACATTTAGTTGGCATAAATGTTCTCAGAAAATTAAAATAAAAGTAAAAAATGACATTTTACAAGATTGCTTTCCATTCTTAACATAATGAACAAATCAGTCACTGTTGAATAGCCCAATCTATTTTATTTCTTTGAACAAATTTCATTGTAAGAGCCAACATCATCTATGTGCTTCCAAAGCAGAAAGTAATTATCATCACAATTAACTTTTACAGAGATACACATTTTCCTTATGGCATTGCTTCTCATCCTCACCTTCCTCCCCAATTTGTATTCATATCTTCAAAGTGGTTGTATAAAAAAACGATTACCCCTTTAGCATTTTGTTATATAGCTCTGTTGAGGAACTCTGTGAACACATTAAAATATAGATAAATGTTGCCTGAGTCACCAAAGTTACATTTTAGCCAATATGGAAAGTCAAAGCATATTGTTAAGGTCTTTAGAGAGTCTGAAGGAACTCTAGAAAAGAGACCTTATCTTACACAGATATAAAGATATTCAAAAGAATTTCTCTTTGGATATTTTTGGTAAATATGAGGACTTTAAAACTGCTTTTCTGACCTCTATTATTCCCTGATCATTCATAGTCTTTTGAAGGATCCAAAATAGTCTTTTGAAGGATCTGAAATAACTGTAATTGAATATGCCTTAGAAAAAACAGGAAACAAGTGGAAGGCTGGGCAGAACAGATCCTTACCTTCACTGTAAATTTGTGCAGGCAGGGAAGACTAATTAGAGATATCAGTGGCCCTCTGAGATAGGCCAGGACAATTGATATCCAAAGGGCTAATGTCGATCACATAACTGCCATGGTCAAACTGTCCAGAATCCACTACAGCTCTTAATCGATAGCACAGGGGGAGCAGACAGAAAATGTACAAAGTAGGTCTTACATATGTGTGTGGCCACGTGACCATAATTTTTTGAATAATTACTTGGTTGGGTAAATTCACATGGGTGATAGTGAGAAGTTTTCTTGGAATTTGGAGAACAGGAATAAGAATGGTCTCTAAGAATCAGGGGTGCCTGTGTGGCTCAGTTGGGTAAGTGTCTGCCTTCAGATCAAGTGATGATCCCAGAGTCCTGGGATCAAGCTGTATGATGGGCTTCCAGGTCCGTGGGGAGCCTGCTTCTCCTTCTCCCTCTACCTGCCACTCCCCCTGATTGTGCTCCCTCCCTCTCTCTCTAATACATAAATAAAGATCTTAAAGAAAAAAAAAAAAGAATGGTCTCTAAGAATCAGGTTATAAAAACCACCTCAAATGATAAGAGACATTCAAAATCACCTTGGAAAGACATGTTGGTCTCCTGAATAGAGCAAGACAAAAGATGTCAAGGAATCTAAAAGATTTATTTATTAGAAAAAGGGATTAATTAGCACAAAATATAGGAAAGCAAGACCACTCAGCAATCAAGGACAGTAGTCCCTCCGCTCAGCCCTGTGGTGGGAAAAGAACACATTGATAAAAGATTCACCCTGCATGGTGTTAGCGGGAAGTATCTCTGTACTCTGATGAGGGACGTGTCTGACTATCAGAACCCTGAAATAAATATTACACTGATGAACGAATAGCCTTTGTTATAATTCTATGCTCACAAACCAATTTTATGATTATAATTTTATTTTGCTGGAAGTGGTTTTCCTTCGGGGAGAGAAGACCACCAGAATACATGGATGGATAATCTTCCTTTCAAGTGTATTGTAATTACATTCCCAGAACCTAGGTCCCTACCTCTACCAAAGTCTCCAGCCAGGCAAAACAAAGGTATGACAATGAAGAAATCAATGTGAATGTCAATTTGGAAGGCCTCTGCATGCTCTCCCAGGCAGTTTCTCTGATGACACTGCAACTTATGTGCACTGATAGTAGTAGGGAAGCTAATTCAAAGTGAAAAGATATCCCTAGTCTACTTTTGTTTTTGAGACCACATCTAAAATAATGGACAACACACTGAGAAGTGTGAAGAGTGCATGAAAGTCTTGGGGTGCGTTGGGAGAAGGGTGATCATCAAGGTGGTGAAAAAGCTGGATACCATGTTTTATGAACGGGAGAAAACTTTTAGCCCAGAGAAAGGAAGGGGAGGAGAGTAAGAACACAGACACTGCCATTATGATCTCAAGAGTTATCAAGATAGGGAAGAAGATAGAGAGTGGTGCTGTGTTGATACTGAATTAAAATAAGAATGAAAGGGTGTAAACTATATAGAAAGATATTTTTGGATCACTATAAGGAGTCTTTAATATTTGAAGGGGAAGTCTCAAGAGAAAATAAATTTTCTGATTTTGTAGCTATTCCAGAGAAAACTAGCTGTACAGCAGTGATTTGAGAGGGAGATTGATAAATAGACTCCTGGAAAAGATAGTTTTTCTCATTATTTTAAAATCTCACTTTTTAAAAATTTCTGCATTTAAAGATATAATTGAATTTCTGAATTCTAAATCACTGAAATATTTATGTAGTGTAATATATGGAAGAATTACTTTTATTTATAAGGTGACATTTTAAACCTATTTTTTTTTAAAGATTTTATTTATTCATTTAGCAGAGAGAGAACACAAGCAGGCAGAGAGGCAGGCAGAGGCAGAGAGAGGAGCAGGCTCCCTGCGGAGCAAGGAGCCCGATGCGGGACTTGATCCCAAGACGCTGGGATCATGACCCGAGCCAAAGGCAGCCACTCAACCAACTGAGCCACCCAGGAGTCCCCATTTTAAACCTATTTTCACAGAATTATATTAATCAGCTTTCCTTCATGACATAGTGCCTCAAATATTTTTTTTTTTATTTTGAATAATGGAATCAGTTCAAGTAAGCCACCATTGTAACATCAAAAACCAACAAATATGTAGGAGTAAATCTATAGAAAATCATGCAAAACCTCTCCACTGGCAACTATGCTACTGAGGCAAGTTAATGACTATCCAGATAAATGGAGGAGTAAACCATGTTTATGGATTATTCAAAGTAGTAAACATGTCAGTTCTCCTCAAAATAATCTGTAGGATCATTCCAATGCCAATATTAATCTCAGTATCCCTAAAGTGTATTTTGTGTGTGAGCATGTGTGTCTGTGTGTGTTGACAAACTGATTCTACAATTTTTTAATGGAAATGAAGAGAAAAATGTAACTATAATTTTAGAGATAATTTAAAGAAGAACAATTTGCTTTACAAGATAGTGAAACCTATGTTAAAGCTATGATAATCAATACAGCATGGTTTTGTAAAAAGAATAACATTCCATAAATAGAAACACACATTCTAGAAATAGACTCACACAGACTTGTCACTATATTTGTGACAAAGGTGATATACATAATAGGATTGTCTCTTCAATAGATGTTTCAATTGAAGAGCCATATGGGAAAACATCTTAATACCTGCCTCATTGCCCCCCACCCAAAAATCAGTGGACTCCAATACAAACATGAAAAGTAGAACAATAGGACAAGGCAGAACTTCATTACCATCCTGGAGTAAATGATACCAACTATTGGTAAGGATATGAAGAAATAAGAACTCACACAGATTCTGGTAGGAGTGTAAATAGCCACAAGTATTTTGGAAAATGGACCAGACAGTTTTACTCCTAGGCATGTATTCATTAAAAATGCAAAGGCATGTACTAGAACCTTTATAGCATCACTGTAATAGCTAAAAACTGGAAATATACTATATTCATCAATAAAATGGATAAATATATTCAAACAATGACATAACATCATTAGTAAGATAGAACATTCCACAATTATAAGCAATAACATGCATGAATCTTGCAAATAATGTTGAGTGATAATAGCTTGACAAAATATGTACTGTAGGATATTATTCAAACAAAAATATAGATCATGCTTATATATGCTATTAAAATTCAGGAGACTGATTATACTTGGTTGGGGCTGATGATTGGAAGGGGGTTCAAGAGAAACAGAGGTGATCGATATTGTTTCTCAATCTGGGAGCTAAGGAATGTTCACTTGTGATAGGTGCACATTTCTATATGTTTCTTATAACCCAATGGTTCAAAAATCCAAAAAGCCAGACATTTTCAAAAGAAGTTCTTAGGTACTTGCTGTTTTCTAATATTATTTTAAATATTATGTTTTAAATTATGTTAACTAATTATATTTGTTGGGGTATAGTATGCACTTCACTTCCACCTCTGTATAAGAATATGTATGATCTGAAGTGTCTTACTTAGTACAAGCATATTGAATCCCACATGTCAAAGTTAACAAATACATATTCTTCTCATGTACACATAGATCACTTAAAAATGGATCATACATTAGGCTGAAACTTAGCCTGAACATATTAGAAAGTGAAGTTATCACATATCATGGTTTTTGCTAGTGCAATTAAGAAATATACTTATTTTTGAGGTACCTGGGTGATACAGTCAGTTAAGCGTTCAACTCTTGATTTCAGCTCAGGTAATAATCTTAGGGTTGTGAGACTGAATCCCCTATCAGGCCCTGTGCTGAACATGGAGCCTGCTTAGGATTCTCTCCCTCTGCCCCACCCCGCCCCGCCCCTCCAAAGAAGAAGAAGAAAGAGGAGGAGGAGGAGGAGGAGGAAGAAGAGAAGAAGGAGAAGGAGGAGGAGGAGGAAAAGAAATACGTTTATTTTTAAAAATAGCTAAGAAAAACCCTCAAAATGTTAAAAGATTCAAAATACATTGCTAAATAATTCATATTTAAAGAAAAAAATTATAATAGAAATTTAAAAACACATAGAACAAAGGGGTAATAAAAAACCTATGTATCAATACATAGGTTTCAAACAAAGTGGTGCTTCAAAGGAAATTTATATCCCTAAATATTTTCAGAAAAAGTTATATTTAGAGAAAATTATTTTACACAAATATATGTAGAAAAACAAACAAGGCTGCAAACTTATGCATAATATCCATCTGAAACTTGAAAAACAAAATAAATCCAAAGAAATTACAAGAAATATATACTAGGGGTGCCTGGGTGGCTCAGTGACTCAGAAGCCTCTGCCTTCAGCTCAGGTCATGATCTCAGGGTCCTGGGATCGAGCCCCGCATCGGGCTCTCTGCTCAGCGGGGAGCCTGCTTCCTCCTCTCTCTCTGCCTGCCACTCTGCCTCCTTGTGATCTCTCTCTCTGTGTCAAATAAATAAATAAAATCTTTAAAAAAAAAAGAAAAAGAAATATATACTAAAAATAGGAGTGTAAATAAATGACAAAATAAACATACTATATGGATGAATACCAAATCTAAAAAACTTATTTTATGAAAATATATCAAAAAGGCACATTTTTGGTGCTATAGCTAGGAAAATAAAAGACATATAATTTTTAACCTAGACATAATAAGAGATAAAATAATTTCAAACATAAAAGGATACTGTTAAAAACTATTTGACAATATTTTGGTCAACTTCAGTGAAATGTACAAATTCATGAGGAAAGGTAGAATATAAGGCTTTTTTTTTTTAGTCACTTAAATACTTTACACCTGTATTCTCCTTCTGAGTAAATACATAACTGTAACTTTTAATATTTGAAATAATCTTACTCCTGTAACTAACTTATAAGTAGACAAGTTTTTGGGGGAACTAAGTAATTTTTTTCTACAGATTTGTTTAAAAAAAAGGTCTGGGCGCCTGGGTGGCTCAGTTGGTTGAGCAACTGCCTTCGGCTCAGGTCATGATCCTTGAGTTCCGGGATCAAGTCCCACATTGGGCTCCCAGCTCCATGGGGAGTCTGCTTCTTCCTCTAACCTTCTCTCCTCTCATGCTCTCTCTCACTTTCTCTGTCTTTCAAATAAATAAATAAAATCTTTAAAAAAAAAAAGGTCTAAATATCTAGATTTGAGTTTATCCAAGATGCAAATTATGTGTACTACCTCTAATGAAATTAACTTTTTATAGAAAAATGAAAATCTAACATAAGAAAATGTCAACAAATAGCAATGCTAATGTTATAATTTCATGACAATTTTAAGAGAAATTAAATCCTTTTAATAATAAATTGATTCTTGTACTATCTAAACCCTTTAGAGGAGTTCAATTTTTCCATCTTGATAATTTTAACTATTTTTGCTTTTAATATGTATTCATTAAGATCTCAATTACCAATAGCATTTTGTTTCTGCACTCAATTTGTTGTCTACTGTGAGTGAAAAGTGACAGTGTCTTTAAAAGTAGAAATTAAATCTTTTTTTTAAGATTTTATTTTATTTTATTTATTTATTTAAATTTTTTATTAACATATAATGTATTATTTACCCCAGGGTACATGTCTGTGAATCATCAGGCTTACACATTTCACAGCATTTGCCATAG
>CM052800.1:25530775-25573293 GCA_028533885.1 Nasua narica | reverse complement strand
AACCCATTCATTCTTTAGTAGGATGCTCTTTAGCCTCCTTGTATTTAAGTTCTTTCCAACTTTCCCCTTGTGATTGAGTTCTAGTTTCATGGCATTGTGGTCTGAAAATATGCAGGGAATAATCCCAATCTTTTGGTACCGGTTGAGACCTGATTTGTGTCCCCAGATGTGATCTGTTCCTGAGAATGTTCCATGCGCACTAGAGAAGAAGGTGTATTCTGTTGCTTTTGGATGGAATGTTCTGAATATGTTTGTGATGTCCATCTGGTCCAGCGTGTCATTTAGAGCCTTTATTTCTTTGCTGATCTTTTGCTTAGATGATCTGTCCATTTCGGTGAGGGGGGTATTAAAGTCCCCTACTATTATTGTATTATTGTTGTGTTTCTTTGGCTTTGTTATTAATTGCTTTATATAATTGGCTGCTCCCACGTTAGGGGCATAGATGTTTACAATTGTTAGATCTTCTTGTTGGACGGTCCCTTCAAGTATGATATAGTGTCCTTCTTCATCTCTTATTATATTCTTTGGCTTAAAATCTAATTTATCTGATATAAGGATTGCCACCCCAGCTTTCTTTTGATGTCCATTAGCATGGTAAATTGTTTTCCACCCCTTCACTTTAAAGCTGGAGGTGTCTTTGGATTTAAGATGAGTGTCTTGTAGACAGCATACTGATGGGTCTTGTTTTTTTATCCATTCTGATCCTCTGTGTCTTTTGATTGGGGCATTGAGCCCATTTACATTCAGGGTAACTATTGACAGATATAAATTTAGTGCCATTGCATTGCCTGTATGGTGACTGTTAACTGTATATTGTCTCTCCTCTTTTCTGGTCTCTGTTCCTTTTAGGCTCTCTCTTTGCTTAGAGGACCCCTCTTAATATTTCCTGTCGGGCTGGTTTGGTGTTTGCAAATTCCTTTAGTTTTTGTTTGTCCTGGAAGATTTTTATCCCTCCATCTATTTTCAGTGACAGCCTAGCTGGGTATAGTATTCTTGACTGCATATTTTTCTCGTTTAGGGCTCCGAATATATCATGCCGGTCCTTTCCGGCCTGCCAGGTCTCTGTGGATAGGTCTGCTGCCAATCTAACATTCCTGCCTCTGTATATTACCGATTTCTTGTCTTGAGCTGCTTTCAGGATTTTCTCTTTGTCACTAAGACTTGTAAGTTTTACTATTAGATGACAGGGTGTAGACCTATTTTTATTGATTTTGAGGGGGTTTCTCTGTGCCTCTTGGATTTTGATGCTTGTTCCCCTCAGCAGGTTAGGGAAATTCTCTACAATAATTTGTTCCAATATACCTTCCACCCCTTTCTCTTTCTTCTTCTTCTGGAATACCAATTATTCTAATGTTGTTGCATCTTATGGTATCACTTATCTCTCGAATTGTTCCCTCGTGGTCCAATAGTTGTTTGTGTCTCTTTTTCTCAGCTTCTTTATTCTTTGTCATTTGGTCTTCCATGTCGCTAATTCTTTCTTCTGTCTCATTTATTCTAGCATTAAGAGCCTCCATTTTTGTTTGAACTTCATTAATAGCTTTTTTGATTTCATCTTGGTTAGATTTTATTTCTTTTATTTCTCCCAAAAGGGATTTTATTTCTCCCGAAAGTGATTCTTTGATCTCTTCCATGCTTTCTTTGAGCCCAGCTAGCAATTTGATAACTGTCATTTTGAACTCTATTTCTTACTTTTTTTTTTTTTAAAGATTTTATTTATTAATTTGACAGAGAGAGATCACAAGTAGGCAGAGAGGCAGGCAGAGAGAAGGGGGGTGGGGAAGCAGGCTCCCTGCTGAGCAGAGAGCCCGATGTCGGGCTCGATCCCAGGACCCCGAAACCATGACCTGAGCCAAAGGCAGATGCTTTAACCCACTGAGCCACCCAGGTGGCCTTGAACTCTATTTCTGAAATATTACTGATGTCTGTATTAACCAGGTCTCTAGCCATCGGTACTGTCTCTTGTTCTTTTTTTTGTGGTGAGTTTTTCTGCCTTGTCATTTTATGGAGCTAAGAATAGATGAGTGAGAGAGAAAAGTACTCTGGAGTTCTACAGTTCTCACTGATTGATGAACTTGGGCTTCGCTGGATATTCTCACTGATCTTCTCGGGAGAGGCCTTTTGAACTTGGTTCTCAGATGTCTTTGCCTGAGGCGGAATTGCCCTGCCCTTGCCCAGGGAGGGGCCATGCAATTCACTCAGGTTCGCTCTTGGGAGTCTTTGTTCCCTTAGTGCTTTCCGCTTTCCGTATCACCCTGGAGGCTGGAAATGCAAATGGCAGCTCCCAGTCTCCGGCAGGAGGAGCTGAGCCCTGGAGTCCCCCCTCCTCAGCGTTCCCTCAGAGGAAAGCAGTCAATCACTCCTGTCTCCCGGATCCGCACAAGCTCCGAGCTCAGCCACCAGTGGCAGCGCGCCTCTATCTTTGGCACACGGCCCCGTCTGGAGTCTCCAAACCTAGCAAATTCCTGCTGCTGCCACGCCGCTCCTCCCCAAGGAGGAAGGAGGGGGTCTCTCCGGAATGCCTTATGTGGTCCCCGCTCAAAGGGCCGCGGACACGGTCTAGGGTAAGCCCCAGTTGAAAATGCACTGCGCGGCTCTTTCTCTGCTGCCGGCTTCTCCACCCCGATATCTGTGAGCTCTGCCGCACTCAGACACCCCCGGTCACTTTGTAACCTCGCCGGTCCTGAAACCACTTTGTTTCCACGAGGGCTGAACCTCCAGCTTAGCCTCTGGAGGGATGTCCCTCAGCGGAGCTGACTCTAAAAGTTTGGATTTTGTGCTCTAAAAGTTTGGATTTTGTGCTCCGAGGCTCTGAGGCTGCAGGGAGCCAGCCCCTCCCCCGTGGTCTCTCTTCCTGTTGCTTCGGAATCACTTTTCCAAACGTCCCACCTTTCGGAAAGTGGTCGATTTTCTGCTCCTAGGATTGCTCTTCTTCCTCTCTTCTCTCTCCCATTGAGTATGCTGGTTTTTAGAATGATTTAGTAACTATCTAGATGAACTTCTGGGATCCAACTCTATCTCAACCTCCTACTTCTTCACCATCTTGCTTCTCTTCCAGAAATTAAATCTTTTGATGGTTTTGGCAGACTACATCTAACATTATTTTTTTAAGCTTTGAGATATATTTGACACGTAATATTGTGTAAGTTTAAAGTGTACAACATGTTTACTTCATACACATATATAATGAAATGATTACCATCATAGTGTTAGCTAACACTTCCATCATGTCAAGTAATTACTATTTCTTTTCTTGTCAGGCATTTTTGATCTACTCCCTTAGCAACTTTCAAGTACTTAATATGGTACTATTAATTATAATCATCATGCTGTACCTTCATTCCCCAGAACTTACTCCTTTTATAACTGGAATTTCATACCATTCGACTAATATCTCCCATTTTTTCCTATTCACCAGCCCCTGGTAACATCACTCTTACGAGTTTGCCGTGTGTGTGTGTGTGTGTGTGTGTGTGTGTGTGTGTGTGAAAAAGAACCTTTACTACTTATTTATAATAGCCTCTTCTGCTTTTATGCATAAGAAATTGCCAGATGCCTCTGGAGTAGGTGCTTTCTGGGCTGGAGCTTTCTGACCTTTCTTTCTCAGTCTTTGGAGATGCTGTCTCTGTCTGGCCTGTAGGTTTCTGGGCAGGAAACTTCTGGGATGGAGCTTTCTTGCCTGCAGTGACCATCTTTTTTTATGGAACCTTTACAGCAAGTGCTGCAGCTGAACCCTTAGCAGAGGGTGTTTTGGGGAGAAAATTCCAGGAGAGCTGCTTTTTTGTAGCTTCCTAACTTCAAACTTGATTATTCTGTTCCTCAGTTTCTTGGCCTTCATGACTTTATAACAATCAAAATCTGTCATCTTGGCTCTCCTTTCTCTGGCTTTTGTCTTCTTGGCCCATCCCGTGGCTTCCCATTTTGTACTGATATCTGTCTTCTGCCAGGCTTGTCAGACATACTTCTGGCTTGTATTGTGTGGGCACTTGAGGATGAAGTCAGTGACCTGCATGCATTCGAAAAGCAAAGCCTGATTCCTTACCCAAGTGCAGGGTCCATCAACCAAAGGCCTTTTCTGATCAATAACATCTATAATCTCAACCAGCTTCCCTGTATGTGGTCCAAAGGAGATGTAGGCCAGCTGGCCAACCTCCACAAAGTGCCTGAACACGAGGTTGGCAGCATTGGGCAAGAAGGGTTTGGCTTTTTTATATCCCATGTGTAAATGACATCATACTGTATTTGTCTTTCTCTGACATTTCACTTAGCATCATGCTCTCAAGTTTCATCATGTTGTTACAAATGACAGGATTTCCTTTTTTGTCATGGTTGAATAACACTCCATTGTATATTTGTGGTTGTATATACAATGTAATGTTATATGTACACATATATGTATTGACACACATTCCCAACATATTTATCCACTTATCTCTTGGTGGACACTCAGGTTATTTCCATATGTTGACTATTGTGAATAATACTGCAATGAACATGGGAGGGCAGATATCTCTTCAAGAACTCCCTTTTTACTTCCTTTAGATATGTATTGAGAAGGACTGCTAAATCATGGTATTTCTATTTTCTAATTTTTTGAGGAAACCTCATACTGTTGTCTGTAATGGCTGAATGAATTTACATTCCCACAAATGGTTCACAAGGGTTTTCTTTTCTCCACATTCATGCCAACACGTGTTCTCTCTTGTCTTTTTGATAATACAATTCTAATAGATATGAGGTTATATCTACACATAGTTTTCATTTGTGGTTTTTCTCTGACAATTGGTAATATTGCACCTTTTCATGTACCTGTTCCTCCTTTGAAGGTCTTTTGAAAAATGTCTACTGAATCTCTGCCATTTTTAATTAGATTTTTTTTGATGTTGAATTGTATGACTTCCTTATGTATTTTGGTTATTAGCCCCTTATCAGATATGTGATTTGGAACTTTGTAGGTTACCTTTTCATTTGGTAGATGATTTCCTTTGCGGTGCAATAGCTTTTTAGTTTGATGTAGTTCCACTTATTTATTTTTGCTTTTGGGATCATAATAAACAATCATTACTAAGACCAAGGTCAAAAAGTTTTTTCAACAGGTCTTCTAGAAGATTTATGGTTTCAGTTTTCATTTTTAGGTCTTTAATCCATTTTGAGTGAATTTTTGTGAGTGATGTAAATTAAGGGTCCATTTTATTTTTCTGCATGTGGTTATCCAGTTTTCCCATAATTTATTGAAAAGACTATCCTTTCCTCATTAGGTAGTCTTGGCTCCCTTGACAAAGATTAGTTGACCATATATGCAGGAGTAGAGAGATTGAACTATATATATTATATAATATATATATTTCTGGGCTCTCAGCTCTGTTCCATTGGTCTATATGTTTATTTGTATACCAGTACCTTACTGTTTTGATTACCACAGCTTTGTAATATAGTTTGAAATCAGGAGGTGTTATGCCTCCAGCTTTGATCTTCTTTCTCAAATCTGTTTTGGTTATTTGGGGTCTCTTGTGGTTCTATACAAATTTTAGGATTGTTTTTCTATTTCTATGAAAAATGTCATTGGAATTTTTATGGATATTGCATTGAATCTAAAAGCTTTGGGTAATAAGGACATTTTAACAATATTAATTCTTACAATTCATAACTTTCTACTTGTTTGTCTTCTTAACCAAACTTTAGTTACGTTCCTTTGACCTTTTTTCCAGGGAGACTTGACCTTGGCTTGTCTTTATTACAAAAATCCTGCTGAGTCAGTTTAGTGAGGATTACCCACCCTTAATATACAGTTAATTTCCTTATCCTCTCCCTGGATATTCTCACCTCTACATTTACTTGTTTTATTTGGAGTTCAATCTCTCTACTCCTGGTGTCTTGAATAAAATCCCCTGTACTGTTTTAACAAGTTTTTTTTTTAAGTTTTTTTTTTTTTAATTTTATCTATTTATTTGACAGAGAGAGAGACAGTGAGAGAGGAAATACAAGCAGGGGAAGCAGGAGAAGCAGACTCCCTATTGAACAGGGAGCCCAATGCGAGGCTCGATCCCAGGACCCCGGGATCATGACCTGAGCTGAAGGCAGAGGCTTAACCCACTGGGCCACCCACGTGCCCCTGTTTTAACAAGACTTGAGTAGAGATCTTTAACAATAGTCTTGAATAAAAACTCCTGTACTGTTTTTTTTTTTAAAGATTTTATTTATTTATTTGACAGAGAGAGATCACAAGCAGGCATAGAGGCAGGCAGAGAGAGAGGGGGAAGCGGGCTCTCTACTTGTGGGGGTCGATCCCAGGACCTGAGATCATGACCTGAGCCAAAGGCAGAGGCTTTAACCCACTGAGCCACCCAGGTGCCCCTCTCCTGTACTGTTTTAACAAGTGTCAGAATAGTTTTTCTTTAACTTTTAAAGAAAAAATACTAATTAGCCATACAAAATCTTGGTCTTACAATTCTATGAAGACAGGCTAAGAATCGGTTATGGTTATCTTTAATGTAGGTCACATTTCTTTCTACTTACCAAATGTGAGAGCTCATTTTGCATATTGGCTAAGAAACCTGGTACAAGTACTGATGTTGGACACATTTTTGAAACTGAGTAGTTCCCTCGGGGGGGAAAAAATATCTTCTGCCCCAATTTATAGGAGTGGGGGATTTGGGTTTATTACTGGGATTTTTAGTACAAGAAAGGCTTCCATTGGTGTAAATAAAGTACAGTTTTATTCATCTGTAAAAACTTATTTATTGGAGGAAGGGTTGTACACAAGGAAAATAGGGTATTTTAAAATGAACAAAGTGGTAGATAATATCCATACAAAGGAAACAAAGATTTGTAAAATGAGAAATTATTTCAGATGAAACTCTGTCTTCAAAATCAATGATCATGCAGATGAACACACCCTGAAGCAGATATTCAAATACTCAGAATACAAATGGTTCCCTGGAGTCACTCAAGCCCAGGAAGAATCAGTGTCCCCGGCAGCCAGAGGGCAAAGACCTTAAGTGCAAGGTGATTGAAATAGAGCTCTCTAAGGGAACTGCCTCAGCAGTGGGGCCAAATTATACACAGACTGAAGCCTATCCCAGTCGACACATATTCGAAACAATTCTCCAAAGCATTAATAATCCAAGTAATGGTATCAAAGAACAAAGCCCAACTTTATTTAAAGGAACAGAAAATACTCAGCACTCAACAGTTTAAAAGGCACAATGCTGGTCTCTTAAGAGTCCAGCTTAGAGTTAAGCTGGTCTCTTACCTAGGTGTGCAATGAAACAAATATTCACCACTAGCAGGGAAATCAACCAATAGACACCCAATACCACCCCCGCCACCCCCACAGGGATAGAATTAATATAGAAGGACTTTAAAACAGGCATGAGAAATGGACTCTCTATGACTAAACATAAAAGGAAATAGGAGCATAACAAGATAATAAGACAGAATCTAAATGGAACTTCCAGAGTTGAAAATTATAATAACTAAGATATGAAAGAAGACACTGTTATGCCCAGATTTTGAGATCCCCAAATACCACCAGGGAGCCGAGTCCGATGCAAAAGCAAAAGAGCCCTTTATTCAAGCTAGCTTGAGCTCTCTCACACACTCACCAACATAGCGGCGTGGTGTAGAGAAAGAGAGTTTCAAAAAGCGCAACAGTTTTAGAGGGGTCAGTGGCCAATGAGTTTGTAACACACAGAAAGTTGCTTAGTAACTGTTTGAACTAGCCCATCACCCTGGCCAGAACTGGTGCTCAAGTTTGGCAGGCAAAAGGCGGGGTTTATATTCTTTCCCAGGCAGGGGTTCCGTGTTCCTATTGGCTAACTCAAATCCAACCCATAGGCCGTCTGGGCTAATTAGCTCAAGGGAGGGCTGAGCCACAGTCAGACCCTCCCAGAGGCAGGTCCTGTGGGGGGGGCCACACACAAGAAGGCGGGTGTAAGCAAAAGGAGCCAGCCCTGCTCTGCTACTTCAACACATAATTCCCTTAAAATCAGGAATTTGTGAAGGACACACCATCAAACAGTTGAGAAGTGGCACAGACTGCTGTTAAGGTACCGTAGTACTGGGTTTCTATCCCCAGCTCTGAAATGACACCTGTGGATCCCTGTGCAAGGTAATTACCGTGCCATGCCTCAGTTTCTTTCTCTGTAAAATGAGTGTAGTAAATAACACCTTTTATCAGGCTTGCTAGGAGGGGTGAAAATATTTCATATTTGTGAAGAACAGAGAAGTTTGCAGGGCATAAATTTTAACAGCTATAAAAGTGTTTATGAAATAGAATGAAGACAATCCACCCATCCTCCTATAAATGCCCAGGAAGCAGGCTCCCTCTCAACTTACCTCCAGGTTTACTCTTGAGTCTTCTCTGCAGCCAAAGGGCCTGAGGAGAGCTGGTGCTTTATCTACCCTGCTGGAATTCAGGAGTGTCAGGAGGTCCCAGAATGTTGAAATGTGCGTACCCTTCTCTGCTTCTGGTAGTTTTTGAAGTAGGTGGGTGGTCCGGCCACTATTTAAGGTAATGGATGTGACCGCTCCTCTTCCATCCCCCATTAGTGCTCTCATTAAGCTGACTCATATTCCTCACCTGGGTCTCTGGGAGTTACCCTGTTCATAGGAGCCTTCCCAGACAGTGACATCCCTCAGAGATGTTTCCTTGTCCTTCTGTCCTCAACCTTGACTAACACTTTCTACAGGTCAACATAACTTCTAGCAAAGTGTATCTCTCTCACTAGATTATAAACTCAGGAAAATCAGGGATCCTGCCTACAAGTGAATTCAGCTGTAAAACAGCTTCTCAGCCCCATCCTACCAGGGAATCAGCTGTAGGCATTTCAAAGGTTAACCGCAGTGATTCAAATTTAATTATTTGGGGCTGGGTCCTGGCATTTGTGTTTTGAAAAACTGCATTGGTGATTCTAACATGTAGGCTGGATTGAGATCCGCTGTCTCAGAGGAACAGTGTAGGCTTTGCCATGAGGCTGTACCTGAGTGCAGGGGACACTTCTGTCCATATCCACCTCATTATGCTCCAGGCAGGTGGAGACTTCAGTAACTGTGAGTCGCACCCAGGCTGCAGTTTGGAACTGCCTGAAGATGATTATCCTGATGAGTGTAGTTTCTCAGAGATTCTCACTTGATGAAGTTTGGGACCTAAGCATCAGTAGTTCTGAAGATTTCTGGTGGTTCTAAGGTATCATCAAGTAGAGAAATTCCTCTGAAAGAAGATCTGATGGGCAGGAGACTTTCTTTTGCTTCCTGAAAAAATGTTGGTAGTTCTCCGGGAATCTCTGGGGCCCAAGGCAGTTGACCAGGGTCTAATCTAGGAAAGACTTCCTGAGATCTGACACTTACACATATGAGCATGTGGATTTAAAGGAAATAATTTCATACAATTTCAGTGCTGTTTGTCTTTCTAAAGATGAGGAAATTATTAATTTTTATATTATAATTAATTATTATTAATTTGTTATTATGTATTAAGTTTTAAACCTTAGGGAAAAATCCTCAAATTTAGGAGAAACTTTCTTTTCTCATATTTTTTAAAAGTATGTGTGTATGTATGTATGTATGATATCTATTCCCCAATGTGGGGCTCAAACTCAGGACTCCATGATTAAGAGTCACGTGCTCTTCCCACTGAGCCAACCAGGTGCCCTTAGGAGAAACTTTCATTGTGTCTTTGTAAAACATTCATCTATGAAATTTCTTGGATAAATTTTGAAACGAGAAGGGCAACAGGGTAGAATCTTGGGAGGAAAAGTATTTGAAGTTAATGAAAGTATGAAGTGATCCTGGGTGTCCTTTGTGAAGGAAAATCACAGGTTAAAAGTACGGGTGACTGTGAGGGCTGGTAATAGTTTCTAATGTGCCAAAGAAGTACAAAGAAGTATTTTATTTTGATTTTGATTTTTTAAAATCATTTTTTAAAGATTTTATTTATTTGAGAGAGAGAGTGAGAGAGAGCACAAGTGTTGGGGACAGGCAGAGGGAGAAGCAGACTCCCCACTGAGCAGGGACTCCAACACAGGCCTCGATTCCACGACCAGGAGATCATGACCTGAGCCGAAGTCAGACGCTTAACCAATTGAGCCACCCAGGCACCCCAGGAAATATTTTATTTTCCAAGGTAAAAATGGAGTCTTTTCAGCTTTTTGAGTGTCAAACGGAAAAATAAAGACAATTAAGTATCATGAAATAAGGGAGACTGAGAAAGGAGAAATGTTAGAGAGAAACTATGGCATTTTCTTTTTTAAAATAGATATTTATTTTTTTGAGAGAGCACGTGTGTGCGTGCATGCATGCGCACGTGCACACACACAAGTGGGCAGAAGGGCAGAAGGAAAGAATCCCAAGCTGTCTCCACTGAACTGGAGCCTGATGTGGGACTCAGTCTCACCTGAGATCATGACCTGAGCTAAAACCAAGAGCTGGAAGCTTAACGGACTGAGCCATCCAGGCACCCCAAGAAACTATGGCAGTTTCTACCTGGATGGTGTCATGTAAAGCTGAGATGCCAGAGAAGACATGGCCATGGAGACAAATACACACAGGGATTCTCACTCTAAGAGGAGCCATCTTCCCAGGCTGAAGACAATCACAGAGAGAGAGGGAGAGAAAGAGAGAGAGAGTTTAATCGACCAGACTTCAAGTGGGGCCTTTCCATAAACATGGAGTAAAGCTTTCTACCCTGGTCCCTGATTTTTCTCCTCAAGGGTCAATATCAGTCTCATAAAGGGATGTGTATTTCACTGTGATTTAGACCTGTTTCTATTCTCAAGGACATGAAAGGAAACATGTAAGCTGATAGAAAATCACCAGTTTAAAAGATTTTTTTTTTTCATTACCAACATGAAATACAACTTAGGAAAATGTATACAGACAACATTTTGGAATGAAAGAGAATCTGGAAGGAATGGAGAGGAATGTGGGTATGTAACGATATCAGTGTTCCTGGTTAGAAATAGCTGTCAACAGAAGGACATTTGAGGAAGAGAAGTCAGAAATCATGGGTATGAGTAGGATCCAAGGGGAGTTTTTGCTGAGTCCTGGAACTAGTGGAGTTATACCAGTAGATAAGAGGGAGTCATACAGGCTTTTTAGTAGCAAAAGAAGTATTTTAGGGAGAAGATTAAGGCTTCAGGAAACATGGATCTGGAGTAGAGAGAGAATGGCATATTGGGACAGGTTATGACAATCTTAGCCAAACTGAGAGGAAGGAGAGTAGAGAAGAGAAGAGTGATTGACACATTTCCTGGCAGTGATTGTATTGATGTAGAGGGGAGTTGGAGGCCCTCGGGGAAGAAACTGGTGCTCATGTCTAGGGTGTGGCCACCAACCACAGTGGGAACTGGGCATCAAGGCCCTGGTTTTAATATAAGTGCTGTTTCTTAGCATCCCGACTTGATGTGATCCTGGACACACATCCTAACTTCTCATTGAGTCCTGGTATCCTCCACCAAAAAGTGGGGCGGGTGACAAATCTTACATGTGATTGAGTCAGGCTAATTTTGGACAGCAGCCCTTTTGATTAATTCAAGGGTTGGGACTTTGAGTCCATCTGCCAAATCCCTTCAGTTGTATCTAAACTAGTGTTTGATGGATAATTGGGAAAGGGTATGATTGGTTTCAATTAGCACAGGGGTTCACAGGATTCTGGGCCACATACCCCGAACTAAATAAAATATTGTCTCTTTTCTGCAAATGCACATTCCTGACTTCTGAACTTTCTTTTGACTTCACTGAGCACTTCTAGTTAAACAGGAAGGGCTGAAACCCCAGCCTCTATGAAACAGTGGAACTAGCTATGTTTTCTTCACTCTGGTATCAAAATAGTCCTTTCATTAAGTACCCTTCTCATGGACGATGGCAATGGCATTCTCAGGGGCACTCCACTTATATTGCTTTTGGTGTTCAGATCAAACCTCCTTATAGGAGTTTGGTGGACAGAGGACATTGATCCAGGGACGGAGGAAGGGCCTCTGAGCCCTTGCGGTAGTGTGCCAGACCTGGCCAGATGTACCTACAGCCAAGTCTGTCAGTGAAGTTTGGGTTGGATCTCCCATGCCTGTGAGTCCTAGCTGTGAGCCTCTGTCTGGGATTTAACACAAAAGTAGTGTTTCCTAAGCAACCCTGCCCCCAGTTGCAAATGTTTATTTCTACTCCACCTAAAATAATGGAGACCTTTAGTGCCCCATCAGTCAATTGAGTTCTCACAAAGTTTATATTCTCCATGGCTAAGCAATATTGTGCAAGGGCCTCCATTATTAGTTCTTCTAGTCATTGTTAGAAGAGTGCAAATAAGGTTGTACATGTGTATGTAAACGATAAAAATTGTTCATAAGAAAGATTTGTGAGTTTGGGATCTGCACAACACGGAAGGAAAGTAACTTCTTATAAACTTGATTCAGGAAATGTAGAGAAACAGGTCTAAAGGGCACAATATATCTAAAATAGTTTACCTTATATGCCATGTATTTACATCATCCAAAGGGTGAGTGCTGAGGTTAAGAAGCATCAGCTCACAAGAAGTGAATTGAGGCCCAGAAGCATTAAATAATGGGACCTGGTTCACACAGCCAAGAACACTGATAGCGTGACTTCACCATACTGATTCCTTTATCTACGAGTTTTCACTTTGGTTAATGACCTTCCAGACAACAAAAATTTTGGGGAAATGGTATGAAAGGGGTGATGGGTCCCAAGTCACCATAAAGCTGAGCCCCTTCCCTGGCTATTGGCTTCTGTGTGTGTATTTGAGTCCCATCCAAGCCCTGGCCAATAGCAGAATTTGGGGATCCTCCAGTTCAATTTCACATTTGATATTCATTCTGTCGGTATTGGGAAGAGAAGGACTCATGAAATCCTTGTTTCTCAAGTAGAATTGGGATCCAGGTTGAAATTTTCAGTGTAGGATCTGAGTCAGAAAGAGAAAGGGTGGGTCAGTGCAACTGGGGATGAGGTCTGCAGAGAAAAAGGCAGGAATATCATGCATAGAGATCCCATGAAGGGCTCAGTACAGGGCTCTCATCCAGAGCATGGTGGGATGGTGGTGGTGGTTGGAGAATAGAATAGGTAAAAAAAATCTGGGAAATGACAAAGTGGGAAACAACAAATAAGAGTGTACTGGACATAGGAAAACATTTGAGGAAAAGACAAAGTAGTCTTAGCAATTAAGACTAAATTAGAAGTCAAAGTAATATGGATTCAACTGAAAATATAATAAAGGATTTTAGGCAAGGTATGTATATACTTATGAGAACAACAAAAAAATAAAAGAAAACCATAAAGAAGTAGCTTAAAAAGGATCAGAGAGAATAGTGATTTTTAATGAAGAAAGGAAACAACATCCAGCATACGTATACTTGAATTCTATGCAGAAGAAAAACAAAACAATGCAACAAAATTAATATTTAAAACTATTCTCCAAGAAAACTCCATGTAAATAAAAGACTTTTAGTGACATATAAAAGGATACCTAGTATATCTGGAAAAACTGATTTACATTTGTCATCTCCATTTGTCATCTGTAATATAAGACATATAGTAAAAGTATTTGATTTTAAAGATAACAAATTTCCCTAGAAGATCAATAAAATACAAAAGTGACTTACGTAGAAAAATCATTTTGACCTCAGAATTTTTGACAGTAACATACAAATGAAGACAATAGTACAATAACAACAACAACGAAAAAAAACTTCAAAGAAAGATGTCGGTGATCCAAGGATTATTATTTTTAGCTAAACTGGTTTTCAAGTATCAAGGTTATAGAAACACAGATTTAAATACACTAAAATTCAGAGAATATGATATCCAAAGCTCTTTCTGAGTAATATACAGAAAAATTGTGTGTCATACAACCAGGAGGGGATTATGAAATTTTTGGTAAAAAAATGTAGAGGGACCATGGAATATATTTAATTGTATGTCTAAGAAAGTAAAAGGTAACAGAATAGAATTGTTCCTTGACATCAAAAAGTAATAATGCTATAAAAAGGAGAAAAGGAAGATAAGGAATTAGAATAAGCTCAGCAGTGGTCACTTAAATAATAGTGGAGTCAGTGGATATCATAATAAGCTGGTATATCAAATAGTAGAGAACTAAGTAAGGTATAGTGGACTAAGGACAGTATTAAAGACGTTATTTAAAAGGCAATCTCAGGAGGAAGACCTCAAACTTCCATAAATCATGGAAGAAACTGAAAAAGAGAAAATAAAAGACATTCAGAAAACAAAAGTATATATAAAATGCTATACCCAGTTAAGAACAAACATACCAACTATATCAATCAAATGTGCTTAATTCACCTATTAAAGTACAGAACATAATAAATTGTCTTACTAACCAAAAGTCAACACAGTAAGATAAAGTTGTTCAATAAGACTAAAAATAGAGGGATGGGTAAGTGTATACAGGACAAATGTGTATAACAAAGTGAAGGCTAACTAGAAACCAGAGGTTTTCATCCTAATCCAGGATGAGATAGAATTCAGGTCAAAAAGCATTAGATGATGGGGGTGCCTCAGTGGCTCAGTGGGTTAAAGCCTCTGCCTTTGGCTCAGGTCATGATCTCAGGGTCCCGGGATCGATCCCCTCATCAGGCTCTCTGCTCAGCAGGGAGCCTGCTTCCCCCTCTTTCTCTGCCTGCCTCTCTGCCTACTTGTGATCTCTCTCTCTCTCTCTCTGTCAAATAAATAAATAAAATCTTAAAAAAAAGCATTAGATGATAAACATCTCAAAATATTACAGAACAAAATGTAGGATGATATAAAATATGAATATATGGCAAATAACACAGCAATTACATAAAGTAGTATTTCTCCTTGCAGGTGGTGTAAGGAGAAATAAACAGAAACACTTAAGACTTTAACCTTTAAAACACTATGTTTAGTCCAAAAAAGACCAAGCAAACAGAAATAAGTAAGTATATAGTAGATCAAAATAACTGTATTAAAGTAGATTTTATTGATATGTGTTGGTATATATTTAGATGTGAAACTTCACATGCTTAATATCACCCCAAACCTGTCAGAATGGCTAAAATCAACAACATAAGAAACAACACAAAGTGTTGGAGAGGATATGGAAAGAAAAGAAACACTCATGCACTGTTAGTGGGAATACAAACTGGTGTAATCATTGTGGAAAACAGTATGGAGTTTCCTCAAAAAGTTAAAAATAGAGCTACCCTATGATTCTACAATCATACTACTGGGTTTTACCCAAAGCATACAAAAACACTAATCTGACACTAACTGAAGGGATACATAGGTGCCCTTATGTATATAGTAAAGTTATGTACAATAGCCAAGAAATAGAAGCTGCCCAAGCATCCATTGATGAATGGATAAAGATTATATATATAATTATTCAGCCATAAAAAATGAAATTTTATCATTTCAATGACATGGATGGAGCTAGAGAGTATAATTTGAGTGAAATAACTCAGAGAAAGAAAAATGTCGTTACGATTTCACTCATATGTGGAATTTAAGAAACAAAATATAGGGAGAGAGAGAGAGAAAGAAATCGAGAAACAGACTCTTAATTATAGAGAACAAACTACTAATGGTTATCAGAAGGGAGATGGGGGGATGGGTGAAACAGTTGATGGACGTTAAAGAGTGAACTTGTTATGATAAGCACCGGGTGATATACGGAATTGTCGAATCACTATACTTTACACTTGAGACCAATATAACACTGTATGTTAACTTGAATTACAAACTTAGGAAGCCAAAAAAAGAGAAACTTTATGTGTTTATACTACAAAATATATTACTTATATCATAATAATGAGATGGTGATATCTTATTAAAGCACTCATTTAATTTTAAAAAATTGATCATATATTAAGTAACAAAGAATGCCTATTAGTTCCTTAAAGTAGAAATGATACGAATAATATCCTTTGATCATAATACAATGAAACTAGAATTAATGATTAGAAAAAAATAGACCTTCCATCTCGGGGAATGTCTCTGTTATGCAACTACATGGGGAAGGATAAAATAGAATTCATAGAATTCAAAATTGTAAAATTTTTAGAAAATAAAAATGAAAAAAGCAAGGAGATAAAGCATTTGAAAACATCCAAACTTAAGAGCTAGTATGAGATAAAATAAAAGTAAATGGAAAGATTTAAGAAAAAATATAAAAACAGGGTTAGTGACAGATAAAACAAAAAATATTGAGCAAACAAGTCAAGAGACTTTCTGGAAAGCAAAAAATAAAATAGATAAAAAGCACTAGGTGACCTAATAGGAGAAAAAGAGAAAGTACAAATTTACGAATTGTTAAATGATAAAGGGTCACAGCCACTGAAAGAGAAACAATTCTATAAAAACTAAGAGATATTACTATATAGGTCCATACATATATTTGAAAACCTAGATAAGGGGAAAATATACAGTGAAAATAAAATTTACTAAATTTTACTAGAAAGTTTACTAATTTATCTATTTAGAAATAGTTAAACCAAGCTATTCCTATGAAAGAAAGAACACTTTTTAAAGAAACACTACTTAAAATAGCAACACATCTAGATGCTTTCATGAGGGATTCTTACTCTGTGGAGACTAGATAATCATAATCATAAGGTTACTTATGTTGTCCAGAGGGAAAGTTTTTAAAATGCTTTTAATGAAGCATATTAAATTTACTATGCATACAGATAATAATAGCATGTAGGTATGTTGATGTAAAATTACAAATGAAACATTAACAAGTAAAGTCCAGTATCACCTATAAGATAATAAGTATATCATAAACCAGTGAAATTTATTCTGGAAATGCAAGAATAGTTCAATATTAGCATATCCATTTGTGTATCTCCTTCCTAAAGTTAGTAACATGCAGTAATTTGATGTGCAACTACTTAGTGGTGTTTCCAATGTTTCCTGCCAGGGATGACTTAATAGATAGGCATCCAATGCGTTCACACAGGTATTCATGCTTAAAAGAGCCCACACTTGGGTTAATGCTCTGCTGTGGTCATCTTAAAATTCCCTTTTTTTTTTTTTAAGATTTTATTTATTTATTTGACAGAGAGAGATCACAAGTAGGCAGAGAGGCAGGCAGAGAGAGGGGGGGGAAGCAGGCTCCCTGCTGAGCAGAGAGCCCGATGCGGGGCTCGATCCCAGGATCCTGAGATCATGACCTGAGCTAAAGGCAGAGGCTTTAACCCAATGAGCCACCCAGGTGCCCTAAAATTCTTAACTTCTTCACAAAGGATCCCATATTTGGCATGGGCTGATCTGGAATTGGATCCTGGCTCTGTCATCCATTATTTACCTATTCTTGGGCAAGTCACTTAGCCTGCCTATACCATCCTATTATGAAGTGCTATGGTAGGGATGGTAGTTGGTGTAGGGGAATGCTAAATGCATAATAAGTGCCATTGTATGTGACAGGTACATGGTAATTATATTGCTATTGTTACGGTGGCAGTGGTAGGTATTGTTTGTGGCTAGGTTGGTGTTTTTTTGTTTTTGCTTTTGTTTTTTTGTTTTTTGTTTTTTTTAACCAAGGTCTAGAATTAGTAAAAAGGATAGGGTAGGCAACTCTGAAGTATCAGAGATTACTTTATAAGGAAAGGGATTGTTTAGCTGAGTCTTGAAGGCTGAGCCCCATCAGTCATGAATAAGGGCATTCAAGATGGAGTGAAGAGCAAATGTAAAAGTGAGGAAGTTTGCAATCAGATGGGCTTCTGTGGGAGGTCGAATGGTGGCCAGGAACCTGGATGTGGGTTAGAATCTCACCTCTGCTATCTGCATAACCTTGGCCAAATCACCTTATCTCTTTATGTCTTTATCTTTAAAAACTTGTAATGATAATATGGTATTTATGGGCTTCTTTTGAGAATTAAGTGAGTTTATGTATGCAAAGTACATAGCAGAACACCTAGCAAATTGTACATGCTTAATAGATAATATATTATTCATGGAAATCTGGGTCAGACAAGAAATTTAAAAGAAGTAGGTAAGGGCCAGTTCAGAAGATTAGTGTGCCATGCTAAAGACCCTAAATGTGATGTTGAAAGTAATGGAAGGTAATTAAAGTGTTTAAGCTCTATTGTGACACGATCTGACCTGTCTTCTAGAAAATTGCTAAGACAGCAGTATAGAGATTTAAAGAATTATGGAATAAAAGTTGACTTCCAGTTACCACTGCTTTCCCTGCTGGCACATCTGACAAAAACAATTTCAATTTCTAGTTAAGCAGTAGTCAGCATTGAGCAGATAAATTCTCAGCTCAAGAAAGTGCCTTCTGGCCACAGCATCTGTCCTGGGAGGCACCCTGGTGAAGTCTCAACCATAAGTCATATCCTAAATACCGCTTATACCCTGCACCCAAGAAAGAGTCAGAATATGCTCTAGCTTGCCACTCCTCATGATATCTCTTCCAAACCAACTCCAAGCTTGCGGAGTCAGACCTAGAACCTGCTGAGAGCTTTAACGCTTCCAGTCCCATGATGCCCAGTTGACATCCTCACCATTTGCGGTTGTTTCCAGAGGATCCTTGGGTGCTTCATTCACAGCAGATGTAATGGCAGCCCATAAACAATGTTTATTGAGCACCCACTGTGCTTAGAGCATAGGAGCAAGGCTACAGAAAGCTGCCACAGCACAGGACGCCATGGGAGATGGTAGTACCTCTTGTGTAATGTCTGAAACCCCTTTCAATAGTGTTAGCTCTTCCAGGCCATTAGAAATCATTCAATATGACAAAAAAATGTGACTCGTAAACTGTCCTTTTGCCAATTTCTAAGGTATCTAACAGCTGGGGATTCACCAGGCATTGGGCAATTCTTAGAAAACATTCAAAATTCTCTTTATGAATTAAAGAATGCTAATTTGTCATGCATGATCAATTATCTCTGAATTTCAAGTTGATTTATTTACTCATAGTTTTGACCAGCAACTATTTTAAATAGTGAGAAACAGTTTTTTTATGTGTGTTATATTTTATTTTAAAACTTCCAATAATATTATTCCTGGGTGTGTATTTCTTCCAGCAATTTGGAAGACTTTGTTCTGGATTATGAACTGTTTTTGAGCTCTCATAAAAAACATGGTGCATACAATAAAACTGTATTTTAAAAGTTTGTTGGTAATATATCTAGACATCATTCATTCCATTATTTAATGAATTCTTAGGCAAAAAATGTCATTGATATTCAAAAAAAATCTTCTTCATTATATGTAGAAATATAATTATCTTTTTTTTGGTATTCTGAGTTTATAGAAACCTTTGTATAAAACCATTATCTCATTTTCAATTGTGAAGTAATATTGAACGGTGGTGGTGGTGGTTACCTTCTGTTTTTCAAGTTTCCTTTTTTTCCCCTGCAAAATATAGTTCCCCACAGCTATTCCATAATTATATTTACTAAGATAGATAAAGGACCTTGTTATAGATCTCAAGCTTGTTCAAAAAATGAGATTGAATGGGATGTCAGATTGGTCAACTCTTCTGTGAGAAAAACATTCTGGAGATCCATTTTGTGTGACAACAACATGCATTTAACAAAACAAAAAATAATCAATTCCATGCCAGTGACAGGAGGTGATTCAGCTAGCTGGCTGGCAGTAAAGGTTGTTCAGCAGGTTTCAGATTCCTAATTGGGTGTCTAGCTTGCTAAGTAGCAGCTGGTCTTTAAATTAGTGGAAAAATTATTACCACTAAGAGTTGCTTTAAAAAGAAAAAGAACAAAATAATTAAAATGTTAGAATCCATATGGTGAGTGCTTATTCTCACTTGTCAATAGCTGTTTTCCTTCTTTATCACTAATAAGTTTAAAAATATTCCTATGCCACTTTTTTAAAAGTATAACTCGTATAAACGTAAAATCCCCAAGAACTCCTTGAATGGAATAGCCAAAAAAATAGCTGTGTATCATCTAATAATTCTTTTTGACCATGAAATTATCTCTGATACTCCCAACCCCATGGATTGGATATCTGATAAGTAAATCTTCAAAAGGTCCCATTATTAATCCCTTATTGAAGGGGTTAGCAAAACACCGAGTTGATTTTTTATAAATACAATGACACTGGTGAAAATAACAGTACTTTACAGCTGGAAAATGGTCTTTGTATAGAGATTCCCGTTAATGATTAGCAGAAAGTTAATATTGCCTAGAATTACAGGAAACCCAAATTTGCCATAATTTTTGTAATTATATTACTTTTTAAAAAGATTTCATTTATTTATGAGAGAGAGAGAGAGACAGAGAATGAACAGGTGGGAGGGACAGAGGGAGAAGCGGACTCCCCACTGAGCAGAGAGCTGGATTCGGGGCTCAATCACAGGACCCTGATATTATGACTCCGGCTGAAGGCAGACACTTAACTCACTGAGTCACCCGGGTGCCCCTATAATTATATTTCTACTCTACTTAGAGATAAAGTTTTATAAAAATGTTATTTTAGAGGTAAACCAGTCTATGTAAACATTGAACATGTCATGAAACACTATAGTTAATTATACACATAGGACAATATTCTGACCTCTTATATGGACAAAGCTGCATTGCTTAAACTGATTATTTATAAAAATGTTTGTTTTTGGTTTTTATTATTCAAGTTGGGAGGTAATGGTATAGAAGAAAGTGTGTGAATTTTGGTGTAAGCAGAACTAGACTCAAATGTTAACTTTTCTTTTACTAACCTAATATGTCCTAACTCATCTTTGGCTCTATTTTTTTCTTCTGCAATGTAAAAAAATTAAAATCCAACCTGTGAGATTATTTTAAAGTCTACAAAATAGTTAGCATTGTTTCTGGGATGCATCTCAAATGCCTTTCTTATACTTATTTCAATATGCATGTAATGCATTTCAGTTATCTGGAAAAATCAATGATCGAGTCCATGGTATCAATGAGGAATGATTTACATTTGTATTCAATGTAATTTTGAATAAATAAATCATTCATCGATCTTTGAGATGTGCACACTTTTTGGAACTTGGAGAACATTTGATTTTTAGACTGTTCACCCCTGGTTGCTATGGAAAATGAGACTGATTTAAGTGGAAATTTTAATATAATAATAACTCTCCATTCTTCTGAAGTTTCTAACTCACATTAGGAAGAGTTTTCAAGAGTATCCAAGTTAATTCTCAAATGTATGCATGTCTTAATGTGCCTGCACCTATTGAAAAGAATTATAGTCACATAGTGTGGTCCTTAGTGGCTATGCCAGGACAACGTACCTTCTCTCCTGACAGAATGAGAAGCTTATTTTTGTTTTTTAACCTTTAAAATCTTCTTGAAACCACGTTTCCTGTTTTAATATTACTTCTTCAAGTTCATTGCAGGGTAATAAAAGGAATCATTCCCAATGAAATGTTTTGCGTCAACTTTTGTCCCTACTTTTCTGCTCGCTTTTCAGCACTGCCTAAAGTCTCTGCCCATACACTTTCTCCATCATTATGTTCTGCATGTTGCTGAGTTCACTGTTGATGTTCAGTAAATTTCAAATTATCATGAGTAGGCAATGCCAATTGGGAGAAACACTAGCATGTGGTACAGTAAGATGCAAATCAGGCTGTATAGATTAATAGCGAACATTTGGTTGACATCTCTAATTCTGCTTGGGTTGAAACTAAAACTTTATTGTGCTTCGCTGTGGTCTGCCGTACTGCCAGCTGCCTTTCCTACAGATGTTCTCAACATGTGAAGGGGAGTCTAAGCATTAACCCCCTGCTGCATATCAACAAGATGCAGATGATTATGCCATAATTTGCTTCCTTTTCAAGACCTAACTGTTGATATGACATGATGGAAAACCTCATTGTTATACACTGTTACAAACGTCTGTAATTACTGCTGCTGCACAGCTAAACGACCCAGCTCATTCATTCCATCACACTCAAAAGATACCCTAGTGACATTTTACTTTTCCTGCCCTTGGTTTTTCCCAGTTCATTGCAGCTGGAAAACACTGGCCTAATCATGACCAGCCGAGCCAGAATATGTAAAAGTTTTACTGTTCAATTCCATGGGATGACTGTGATGATTTTTGAGCTGGTTGAGAATAAAGTATAAAAAATAACAGAATTCTCTGGCCACTGTGTCCTGAATGCATTGGAGAAAGGGAAAGACCAGAGGTATTCTGCATAGGGCTTTAGCATAAACACAAATTAAAAATAAAGTTACAGAGAAAGGAGGTTTGTCCCAGACTTTTCTATAGTTTCTTGGTTTTTTATCCTTTATGTATTCACTAATGTTGCCTAAAGACACAGATACTATAAGAAACTCCTAAATTCTAGTTTTTTTCTCTTAGGACCTTGAAATAAGTTTAATACAACATGCCAAATCTGTTATCCTTGCTCAACAATCAAAATGGGATCTCTTGGGCTACTTTTCCTTCTTCCCCTTTTTGTCTGAAACTCACTCCCCAATGAGTGTGGAGCCTGATGTGGGATTCAATCTCACAACCCTGAGATCATGACCTGAGCTAAAACCAAGAGTGGATATTCAACCAACTGAGTCACCCAGGCACCCCTGCATTGTTCTTCTTTCACACCATCTTTCCATCACGCCCTCTGGAACTTGACTTTCCTCTGAAGTAATGCTTCCTGCAACTTTCTTGAAAAAAGACCATTCTTCTGGAAACCATCTTGAGATATAGTTGGTGTCCTTATAACTCTCCACTGTGAATCTAAATGATTACTTCTTCACTCTCAAGTACATGTATTTGCTTTTTTTTTTTACATCAACCATAATTCCTCTCCCAGCTGCCTTCCATTGATTGACTGCTTACTCCACACTCATCAAAAGCACAAGTATTTGGCTTACAGGCCCCCTTTTCCTACCACCTTCTGCTATTTTCCTGGATAAAATTTAGTCAACACCCTGGTCTCTCATTCTTTCATCTTTTCACGTCAAGTAACGTTACCTTCCACTTTACAACAGCCATCTACATGTATGGCTATAATCCTTCAACATGAATTGAGCTGGAATTGTAAGCCCAATTGCAGAGAAGAGTTTTAGTCTCCTTCCTACTCTTTCTCTCAACTATTTCCAACACCAACCCATAAACCTCATAGACGTGTTTATCCACAAGCCTGTTGTCTCTCCCTACCTACTTACAGTCATCAGTCTTGGTTTCCTTTTCAATATATTCTATATATATATTCAATATATTCTATTTTTCATCTTTGCTTGTTGTACTTAGTATCTTTAATATTCTTGCCCCATTAACCATCTGTTTCTCATCTCAAAAATATAAAACATGGTTGACTTTATATGATTGGATGCTGAGTGATGCTGAAAAAAGTGATGAAAACTTTGGTGCCATTTCAAATTCATGAACATTGAACTTTCTTCTGAATAGCTCTATAAGCAAGGGTCACAGGCACCTCTAACTCTACATTTCTAAGGGAATGCATCATCTTTCCTCCCTGCTTATTCCTCCATTTTTTCTCTTTTTGTCCTAATTTAGTTGAATGATGCTAACTTTCACCCAGTTTCTCAAACAGTTGGAATTCTCTCTTTCTCTTTCTTTTAAAAGATTTTGTTTAGTTGTCAAAGAAAAAGGGAGAGAGAGAGACAGACAGAGAGAACATGTACATGCAGGGGGAGTGGCAGGTAGAGGGAAATGCAGGTGCCTTGCTAAGCAAGGAGCTGGATGCAGGACTCAATTCCAGGACCCTGGGATCATGGCCACCTGAGCTGAATGCAGATGCTTAACTGACTGAGCCACCCAAGCATCCCTCCTTTTTTTTTTTTTTAACATCATTCATCCAATTAGTAATTAAGTCCTATGGATTCTAATAAATAGTTCTTCAATCATCTACTTTCTCAAACTTTACTAATACTGCCAAGGTCTAGGACACTATTATATCTAACTCGACTTTCACAGCCACTTATTGGATTCCCTGTCCTAGATATCCTTTCCATCCAATCATATATCCACATTGTAACCAAGGGTGAACCTTCAGAAACATAACTTATATCACATCAGTCTCCAGTCTAATATCCCACATAGGTTTGTCATTGGAATTAATGAAAACTTATAGTCTCTTCCAATAGCTTATGACATCCTCTGGGACTTCACTCTGAACTTACCTCTTGCCACTCCCACTTTCACACTCTATGCCTCAGTTCTTTAAATATTATCTCATCCTAGACCTTTGCATTTGCTACCACTGATTATCTACCCCTGATTATCATTGTCTTCATCTGGCTAACAACCTCACATTATTCTTCTCTTGGCTTAATAATCTCTTCTTACAGGATGACCTCCCTTTTATCCAACCCTAGATGTGTGCACACACATAAATTAAAAGACATATATAAGACCAGGACTATGATATCTGATGTCTTCCCTGTCAGTCTTCCATATAGCATGTATCGTAATTTTTTTCAAATTGCTTTTTAATTGTCTTTAAATGTCTCTGCTATTAGGCCTAAATCTCCGAGATTTGAACCATGTCTCTCTTGTTCCCAGTGTTTTGACAAAATAAGCATTAATTAATTAAAAAAGTTTGTTTTTTTTCAACTAAATAATAATGTGTAATCATCCAACTAATAATAGTAAATGATAAAACACTAAAATTCCTCTCAATCAGGAGCAACATCAATTGGGTCATTATGTGTAGTCTTCATTATAACTTCACTACCTACTCTGCTATTGAAGGAAGCAATGAAAGTAATGAAAAGTTTCTATTATTACAGAGGTAACTTTCTTTTATCATGGTTTTTAAAGTGGAGGTATTTTAAAATTTTGTATACTAGATAAGATATAAATTCAGCTGCTATTAGCAGACATTCCAAAATAATAGTTACCTACAAGACAATTTTTTTTCCTCTTCTACCAAACATTTTTCTGATATCTTCTGTCCAAACTAAAATTTTATTTAGATGGAATACAGAAAAAGTCAATATTGGGAGAAAATAATCAATCTTACTCACATTTGCTGAAATATAATTTATTTGCTAAATATTGCAAATTACATAGATCATTGTGTTGTCATGCCCTATTTATAACACAGGCCTGAAGTTATGAATTAGCTTCATAATTTTTAGAAAATTCTAATATATTTTACTTTTCAGCCAAGCTTTTGAGAGGTGTTGAGTGAGTTCTACCTCATACTCTGCCAAGTATCCTGGTTGCATTGAGTGAGTTCTACCTCATACTCTGCCAAGTATCCTGGTTGCATTGAGTGAGTTCTACCTCATACTCTGCCAAGTATCCTGGTTGCAATGTTTCCAGGCTGCTATTGGTCCAGTGCATAGTCAGATGCTTTATCAGGTACCAGAGCCGGTTCGATTGGCAACCTCTAATGGAACACTGAAGACCCTAACAAACACCCAAGTTAGAACAGGCCATTCCAATGCCTAGACCATTCTAACTCCTTACGTTACATTACATTCTAACTTACATTAGCAGTTACATTACTTCTTACATTACATTCTAACTCCTTGGGTCTGAGCCATGGTACTTTTACTTCTTTTACTTTTACTTCTTTACATTACTTCTTACATTACATTCTAACTCCTTGGGGCTGAGCCACGGTACTTTTCAATAACTTTTTGGTCTGCTCTAACATGGAGTAAATAAGTAGTAGATGACCCCAAAGCTATATTCCATGGCCGTAATAATTTTAGACTAAGAACATTTTGAACTAGGTATACTTTAAATTATACACTGAAAAAACTAATTCATTATATTATGAATTTGACATTGCATAATTTTCAAGAGTATATAGTTTCAGCAAATATATTCAGCTTTACTGTAATTACAATATACTTTATCTAAAATAAACTGAGAAATAAGGAAATAAAACTAATTACACATGATGATTTTTGTTATTTGTTTCCTCCATCCCCAAATATCTTGATACTCCAAGCCATAGTCGTCTCTTGCCTCCTGATGGTCTTTCTGCTCTCACCCTTTCTTGTCTACACTCCATTCCTCTGCTCAGAAATTCTCACTGAGATTAGGAAACAAACTGAGGATTGCTAAGGGGTGGGGGGGGGATAGGGTGGCTGGGTGATGGACATTGAGGAGGGTACGTGCTATGGTGAGTGCTGTGAATTGCGTAAGACTGATGATCCACAGACCTGTACCCCTGAAGTAAATAATACATTTTATGTTAATTAAAAAAAAGAAAAAAGAAATTCTCACTGAGCATAATAGCCAAAGTAGTTACAGTGGCTTTTAAGAAATGTCTTACTAGACATTTTTCCCTGTGAACTTTCCCTATATATTTCTTTACTCTTCATAGTAGTCTTGTGACTTGCTGTTGCTTGGACACACTAAGCATAGTTCCGCTTAAGACCTTTGCATATGCTGTTCCTTTTGCCTGGAACACTCCACAGAAGTGTTCCACTCACTTTCCAAAGTCCATATTTAAATAACAGTTTATAAATTATACAGTTTCTGAAAACCACTCTCTATAAAAGAATAGCATCTCCCATATTTCCACTCCTCCTATCCTCCTCACTCTTGTTCATTTTACTCCATATTGCTTATCACAATTTGACATATACAATGGTTTAGTTGCTGTCTGTCTCTCCCAGGTAACATCAGATGCATAAGGGAAAGGACTTAATTTTGTTCTAAAAACAGTACTTGGGATGCAGAAGGAAGGCTCTTTATCCTATTTGGTAAATGCACATATGAAAGAGCCTATCTCATTTAAAAAGCACAAAAATAAATTATAAGAAATGGATACCAATTTTTCATTTTTCATTGGACACTGAACTGAATATATATTTGAAAACTAGTTTCATGAAAATTATCTATATTTTTCTTTATCTGTTGATTTATGTCCTGGGCTTCAGGCTTCTCAGGCTTGTGTGATTTCAAATAGCATATGGTAAAACAAATGAGCATTGGTTTGACACAACCTGACCTTTAAATGACAATGAGAGCAAAAGGGCAGAATGAATATGGCCTTGTCAGACTCTTATGAGAATAGAAAATTTCCAGTAGCCTCAGAGAATGTCAAAAGAAGTGTTCCATAGATGGGATGGGGAACCAACTGAGAGATTTTCATCAAATGAGAGTGACAGACAGAGGTCTCTCAAAGAATATATAATGAGGATCATCGAAGTCATTCAAACTGAAGAATGGGCAAGAGGTTGTGTGATTTATCTTACATTTTCAAGCAAGGCATAATCATTATGGAGAAATACTATATTTTAAAAGGTAACATAATATTATAAAAATTCAGAGTATCAAAAGATATAAAGTGCAAGGTCTTCTTTACATACCCCTCAGCTCTCTGATTCCCTTCCTGAAAGACACTCACTGGTACTAATTAGTTTTATAAATTTCTGAAGGTATTTTCTGCAAATACAATCTGACTATATTTCTTTTAAATATTTATTAACTTTGAAAGATTTCAAGTAGGCAAGAACTATAGAGGATAATAGAACAGACATCAATGTACACACGACACAGATCTTATGAATAGTATTTGTCCAAATTGCTTTAGATGTATATTAAATGTTGCAATTTCTACTGTATTCCATCCTCCCAATCCCAGAGATAAACACTATCCTGAACTGATTCGTATCCTTGCTAATAATTTTTTTTCATACTTTTACTTACTATATATTGTTATAGGTGTATATGCATCATATTACTTAAATTTATGTAAGTTCTATCATAGTATACATATGTTTCTTTTCATTTGTGATTATGATTTCAAAACTAATACATATTGATATGTATAGCTCTAGTTCATTCATTTTGACTAGCTACCATACAATGGCCCATTTGTAAATGAACTCTATATGTCCAGTTAGTGGAAATTAAATTGGTTTGAATTATTCCATAAACACACAACTTTGTCATTTGTATTCTTATATTTGCTTTCCTGTACACGTATGTAAAATTTTCTTTAGAGTTTTATCTATAGAAATGAAATTGCTACTTTGGAAGATGTGTACATCTAATTCTAATGTATATTCCCAAACTTTTCTTGAAACTTATTATAATTTTTATACCACCATCAGCAATATCTAAATATTTATATGTATTCTTACCCTAACTTGCATAGAGATTGAATACATGGACACAATATTTTGTAGCTACTCCCTTCAAGAGGTAGAGTTGATTTCCCACCCACTAAGTTTGGACTTGCCCTGTGATAGGCTTTGACAAATAGAATATGGTAGAAATTACATTACGTGAATCCTGAAGCCTGGGTCTCGAGAGGCCGTGTAGATTCTGCCTTCCCCTCTTCAGAGCATATATAATATCCTATTAAAAAAAAAAAGTCTAGTTTATCTTACTGGAGAAAGATATAACATGAGAAAAAGAAAAAAAAAAAAAAAGATACCAGAGCCAACAGCCAGACATCTGACTGAGACCTTCTTAGATCATCCAGCCCTTTCAAGTCATCAGAGTATTAAAATTGCATAAGGAATCCCAAAGAAGATCCACAGAAGTGCCCAACAGAACCTGGCCCAAATTGTTCATCCTTAGTGTTATGGGCAAATAATTATTCTTATTTTAAGCCACTGAATTTAGGGATGATTCATTATACAGCAAATAATTACTCAGTACCCTTGGGCATTATGTGTACACACACACACACACACACATAAACACACGCATGCACACACACACTATGGTCTTCCAAATAGGAAAATCTTCCAAAGAAACCCCCCAGCAGGAGGTGCCTGGTGGCTCAGTCCATTAAGCATGGTGTTGGGATCTAGCCCCTGTTCCTGCTTCCTTCTCACTGGGAGTCTGCTTCCGTCCCTCCCCCCTGCCCTGCTCATGTGCTCACTGTCTTTTTCTGCCTCTCTCTCTCAGTCTTAAATAAAAATAAAATCTTAAAAAAAAGAACCCCCCTCAGCAGATTTCACCCTACATTCTATTGACCAAAATAATGACTCTGAACCAGGAAATAGTCCACCTTTCTTCAGATCCAGAAATATCTGGGGAAAAAAGTTACTTAACAAGAATAATAGTAGGATTATTTTAGTTAAACAAGGAACAATGTCAGACATACTTTGTAGAACATTAAATTTTATTCATAAAATTCTCACATGTTTATTTAGACATTTTTTTCTAGTAAGAGAAAACAAGTTTTTCTGTAATAATGAATGGGATATTGTGTATAAATAACATTTTTTAGTTTGTTTTGGTGGTGTATGGAAATACTATTGTACTTCTGTTTTGATATTGTAATAGCAATTTTGTTGAATTTGTTTATTTGCTCTAATATGGAATTTCATGGATTTTTTGCTTAGGTAATCATATAAACTATGAGAAAGGACAGCTGTGGCTCTTTGTATTATTTCTGACTCTCCTTCTTCTTCCTCTCTTCCTCCTCCTCCTTCTTCACACCAATTAGGACCACTAGTGAAGTGGTAGCAATGGTTGATACTTAATACTTATTTTTACTCAAGAGTTTGATTTCCTGTTGCCTACTGATGAGAAATCTGTTCTACATTATTTAATAAACTTGATGTAACTGCTCTCGTATTTACTTAACTCTCTCTTCGCCTTTCATAGTAAGATTTACTGTTTCGATAAGTATGGATTTTTTCATGTATATTTTTTCTGTAATTCTTTGTTATGAGAATTGGTAGTACTCATCAATTATCGTCTTAAGATGATTATATTAAATGTCATAGTAAGCTAATTTTCTTAAATGTCCGATTCTCATGTTGGATCGTTTCCCGATAAAATTGGCAATAGCTTTTTTTTTTTTTAAATTTCACTTGCTCCCACCAACTATGTACTAACCTACTTTCATCTAAATCCATATATGTTACCTTCTATCCTATAATATGACCTCCAAAATCTAGATTTGCATGCTTCTCACCTATCAAAAAACCCTGTTCCTGTAATTCTCTATTTTCTTTTCTTACTCAGGAGTTTCTTCTGCTCTACTCTGTTATTTTAATAAGCATTCAAGCATGCTAAAAAATCTTGAAACCACACCAACATTCAAGAAACTCTTCACTCTTTACACCCTATTCAAAAATCCCCAGGAATTGATTTCTATACTGGCTATAGCAATTTCTTATCCTCTTCTTCCTAGGGCACACTGCCCAAGTAGTCCCACACCATTTAGTTAAAGGTAATTATTTCTCAAGTGATGTAAAAACCATCTTTATAAAATCCTAAACTTCCATGAATTTGGGAATCTTTTTCTGGTCTTTGTACTTTTTCACTGGTTATGGATGAGTACCTCGCTTTTAATATAATACCTTTATAGCATGTTTTGAATCTAGCAGAATTAGTCTCTCTCATTGATTTTTTCCTTAAGATTTTTTCTATATATTTTTCATATTGATTTTATGATAAATTTTTCTAGCTCAAAAATACCAATTTGTTTTGAGTTCACATTAAATCTATATATTACCTAGAAAAGACTTAACATAACAATATGGTATTAAAGTGAACTTCAGTTATCCCATGCAAGAAAGATGTTTTCTATGTGTTTAAGTCCACTTTCATGTCTTCCAAGTGTTTAAAGTTATTGCCTCAGATATATTTTAAGTAGCTCTTATTGTTTATTTTCAGATATTTTATTTTTACCATACTTTTATATACAGCTTTTTCTCTTCCATTATGTCTTTGACATGGTTGCTTGAAAAAATAAAGGCTATTGATTTTTGAATACTAATTTTGTATTCTGCTATTTTATTAGTGTTTTGAGATATTGATTCTTGCAAGAATTAGTGTTAAATCATCAGCTGATAGAAATAATTTTACTCCTTTTTTTTTGCCTATTCTAATGCCTTTATTTTTCTTGTCTACTTCCATTTGACTAATCACTCTGACACAATGTTAAATAACAGTGGAAAAAGGAGGCATCCTTGCCTTACTTCTGATTATAGTGGGGAGATCTTGACTTTTATGTTACCAAAGTTCTTTGCAAACAGTAGAAACTATAATCCACATTGAATTTCTCATCTACTCGCATTTTTCAGAATGCATAGCTCTTGGTTGTATTTGAGTGGGTAATTTATCTGAATATGATTTGTTTGAGGATTATTATATCCATTTATCTTTCCCCTTTAAATTGTGATGAAATAAAAGTTTACAACAAACTTATCAAAGTAATCATTTCAAGATCTAGAAATGAGAATTGCATTCTCCAGCATTTCAGTTTCTTCTACACTGATAATATCTACTTATCTATCCATTTTTACTTATTTATTTATTTTTTAGAGAGAGAGAGAGAGTACAGGAAAGGAGGGGAGGGGCAGAGGGAGAAGGAGTATCTTAAGCAGGCTCCAAGCCCAGCTCAGAACCAGATCTTAGGACCTTGAGATCATGAATGAGGCCAAATTAAGAGTCTGATGCTTAACCAATTGAGTCACCCAGGTGCCCCATATAGTGATAATATCTTAAGCAGATTTTATATTAACAAGATTTGTGTTCAAAATAGTTTGATATTAGTAAGAGAGAACTCTGCAGAAAGATGTTTGCTGAAAAATGCTTTTCTTATCCATTAAAAAACTGAATGCCAACAACTGAACAAAAATATCATTTGTGGACACTAAAAGCTTCATTAACCTACAAATACATCACCATGTAGCATACCACATGCCTATTAACTCTTTCAAAGTTTTTACTAGTAAAAACTTACCTTTTGTTGCTTCAAAAGGCATTGCATTCATAAAAGTGTGAACTGTGATTCTATTTTATTTTTACTCATTTTAATGTGTATTACTAGTAAAGTAGGCAAGACAACACCCATGTTTCATGGTTTTACTAAGCTAGGTAGTGATGCGTTTTGGGGAAAACTCCATGACCTCCACAGGAAAAAGCTAAGGTTGGAACTGAGAAACACACTCCCAAGGGAGCTCTGATCAGCAGTTAACACGAGTTACCCTGTGTGTGCTCTGTTCCACAACCCTGGGATCTCCTTATTACTTGGGGGGAACTGGCTGTACAGCATAAAGAAGCATGCTGTTTGGAAATATCAATGTATACCACAAGGGACTACACAACCTTTGAGATAGTCCTTCTGAGCGATTAGGGGCTGTGCATTTTGAAAATGTGGTGGGTGAGAAATTCAATGTGGATTATATATGCTTCTGCTGTCAATTTTATGAAATTGTACGGGTTGGGCTAAGATATGCAGGATAAATCAGAAAATGTCTGTCACATTTACATTAAAATAGGCCCACTTACGTATGTATTGATAAAGCAAGGACACACTCAAGACCAAATAAAGGTGAAAAAATCATTATTATAAAGATATCAGTAATGGCAGCTGGCTGGATGGAGTACTTAAAGATGTTTAGCAATGAAGAAATGGCATGTTTTCCATTAAAGTAAGTGGATTTTAGTGACCTAAAGCCCAAGTTGTACCTGACAAGAATGAAATGTCCTGAGGTCATGGAACTAACACTTTTTGCCTCAGCAAAATTTTACATCTACAAAAATAGCTGCCAAGTGAAAACCACAGCCTTTTCTAAAAAGGTTGTATATCACAGTTGACATTTTCTGAAGAATCACAGAAATTAATTCACACATTCTAAAAGTTACAAATTAAGCATCCTCTGTAAAATTATTTAATAGTGATAAAAGTAAATACTTGAAAAATTTACTTAGATACCACCTCATTTATAATCATTCCACCATTCTTTAGATAATTTGGAAATATTGACACATCTGGCACATTCTTGCTCTAAATTATAAAATAATAATATGTTAGTGTCATTTATAATTTAAAAAATACACTCCCATTAGTTTTAATTAATTGATTAATTTTTAAGGAAATATTCTAAGTCTGCCATCCTGTTTTTTTCCCCCATGTAGAGAAGGCTGTAGTTCTCAAATTTTGTGAATGTGTTTGAGATTTCCTTCATCTACTACTTTGTTTACTTAAAACTTCTTTTGAATTGTGAAATATACCACACACTCAAAAGGATGTATGCAATTATATGTACAGTTTAAAGAATGACCGTGAGAGCACCTTTACACACAATTCCCAACTTAAGAAACAGAATGCTGGTACATTTGAAGATTCTATATGTGATCCCCATGGCGGTTTTCCGTTCCCTCCGTGTCAGAAGTGACTAATAATAGCTCTGATACACCAATCGGTGTGCTCTGTGGGTATTTCCAGGCGGCTGTGGCTAAAGGGCTGTGTGGTAAAATAGTGCTGGAAAACTTAATGTTTAAGCCAAATTATATTTACTGTGGGAATTCAGAATCCTAATGTACTAATGAATGGAATCTCCATGCAATCTTTATTTTCGGTAAACTTATGGAACACATTTTACAGAACATTGATCTAGGTAATTTACCAAATTTTTGCGTAATTCATAATGAACTACAGATCAGACAAATGCAGACTTTTTTTTTTTTTTCTATGAGACTTGGTAGACCTTTCATGGAACTGAACCTATACGTGGATGAATAAAACATCCTCCAAGGCAGGAACTAAACTTAAAATTTTACAGGCATAAAAGAATAGGTATTTATTTCTTATTCATAATATATGTCCATCACAGGTTTGCTAGGGGCTCTGTTCTGAGCAGTCATCTCTTTGGGCCACTCTCACCTAGAAAGTGCTGATCAAGGCATCTACTCAGTTCACATGGTAGATCCTGTCAAATCGCTCTATCCCAAAGCAAGAGGGCTGGGAAATACTATGTGGGAAATGTTTGGGGAGCAGAAGTAATGATTATTCTCCCAGGCTCAGGGGCACAGCCACTAGTCTATGAAAGGAGTTGAGTTTGAAAGGTAAGAATATTTATTATGTCATTCACTTTGGAGAAAACCTTAGACCTCACCTGAATCTTGATGCGGGAGGATTGAGATGGCATTTTCCCTCCAAAAAATTCTATCTGCTATTCTTTTCTTTGAATTTTAATGATAAATTTCATATATGTATATAAACAATTATTTTTTGTATATTTCATAACTATATTATGAAGTCACTTTCTTCTGAGCTTGCACAGTTCTGTTTGCTTAGCATGATTACCAAAAATATTTGATATATTTTTCAAAATAGTGTACTTTTCCATAGAACAGATTTTCTCAGATATATACAAATTGTTCTAAATTATATTTTCTGTTTCAAAGGAAAACAATTTTTAAAGTATTTTTTAAAATTAAATAAATGCTACAAAATATTCAAATTGTTATAAAAAAAACACTTCATGTTAACCCCCTGTGACTCATAATAACTGTGGAGTTTAGACATTGGAGCCAGAAATCCAGGCTTCATTTGTTGGCTCCACTATGCAATAACCACATGACCTTGGGCTAACTTCTTAACTTCATTTTTTATCTCGAAAATTACATCATAATTCTATCAGTCTACGCATCAGTGCCCTCTAAGTGTGTTTAGGACAGTGGTAACATTCACTAAGCACTCACAATAGTCATTATGATTATAGTAATGATAATATATAAAGCAATTTTAAAAATAAAATTGTGATATTTATATTATTGTAATCATTATAAAAGACACTTTCCTAAAATCAAGAGAGGACAAAATTCTTCCTAACAGTCCAGTTTTCTGTTAGAGTGGGTTAAAAATTAATTTGTAAGGGACCTCTGGCCCTACATGAGGTAATTTGTCTGACTTCCCTCTTGGAGGAATTGGATAATCTCCTATTTATAACATGTCCACGTTGGGCTCCTCATTTCTCAAGCCCTTCTCTATTCTCATCCATCAGTGAAGGCTTTGCACTGAACTGCTAACACAGAAGAACAAAACATTTAAAAACTCACTAGTGAATACAGAATCAGACCCCCTGCGATATTCTATTTCTCAAAAGATTATCAAAGAGAAACAACAATTGGAGGGAAGTGTTGCTTGGAAGCTTGCTTCATCAAATGGTTCCTTTTAAGGAATTTTTATAGGAATTGCACTTACATTTGGTGCCATGAGTCACTTTGAGAGAATCTATGGGGGACAAAAGGGGACCCTGCAGCTCTGAAGATGTTGTTCACTCCATTACACAGGCTTTTCATTTTGGGAACCTTGAAAGACATTCTTTTCTGATATTGTTATCAGGGATAATTGTGATTTTCCTATTTAGTTGGCTTTGTGTGTTTATCTTGAGAGTTTGAGTTATCTAAATTACTGTATTTTCCTCCTGAAGGTGTCTGGTAAACAGCTTAAAAGCAAAATTATGATTAGCCCATAGCAAATGTATAGAATTTGATGGTATATAATCTTGGTTTAGTCTCAATTATTTTCACTTTATTAAATTTATTTTACTTAATAAATATGTCCACATGTGTCTATTAAAACCATCGGAAAGTATTTCTGCAACAAACTGGATTAGTAATAACGATGCCATTTATAGAAGAAATTTTAAAGTTTCTTCATAACTTTATAGCTTTTTGAACACAATGGTATGTCAGTGATAAAAAACCTGATAAAATAGAAACATTTAAATGACAAGCAGTGGAAGCTTAAGATATTTTGGGGAATGATGCAACTCTATTGGCTCTATTATAAAAGCAGAGAAAGATGGGGCACTTGGGTGGCTCAGTTGGTTAGGCGACTGCCTTTGGGTCAGGTCATGGTCCCAGAGTCCTGGGATTGAGTCCTGACTCAGGCTTCCAGCTCGGTGGGGAGTCTGCTTCCCCTTCTGACCTTCTCTCTCTTGCTCTCTCCCACTCTCTCAAATAAATAAGTAAAATCTTTATAAAAAAAACAGTGAAAGATGATAACATTTTACTTATCAGATGTTAATATTAATATCAGATGTTAAAAATTCTGATAAAACATGTGTTTTAAAACACAAAACATTTTAAACCTCTTTGAAATGAAAGAACAAATTCTGCAAATGTATTGTTTCAGTTTTCCTTCATAAAACCTTATTTCTTCATAGCATATAAACTGTTGCCATACATCTAAAAATGTTCTATAGAAATGTAGAGAAAAAATATTCCACATGCCAAATGGTAATGGTATATAGGGTAAAACAAACATAATCTGTAAGAGAAATTACTTTTCTTTTATGAAGTGTGTCCTTTCAACTAAATTTGGTGCTGCAGGATTTAGAACAATACCAGGTGAAAGGTTAACATTTGCATTTGAGTAAGAATATTTTGTGAAAAATCAACAAATATACAGTTATGTTTTTTCATATCCATTTTGACAAAATGCTAAATTAAGGAACTCAGGGGATGTGTCTCATCAGAACTATATTTATATAAAGTGGCTATCCTAGTCTTCCTCTATAAATTATGGGAAGATAGTAATTAAAAAAATACAAGACAAATAAATCATTAGGGAAAAAGGTAGTTTCTTGTGTTAATATACTTTTGTCGAAAGACATGATCTCTCTTTTAGATCTTGCTCTTTGAGTGCTCAGGAGTGACAAGCATTTGTTACATATGCTCAGCGGACAAGGAGGCTGTCTCTTGTGAAAGACAAATGAAAAGAATTGGATTAATTTGGTTATAAAGAGATTTACATTTTGCTGTTTCTAACATGTCTTTTGGAGATTGATGAATAAGAAATGAGATAAGAAAGCCCTTCAGAAGCTACTATTGCTGAATATGGTAGAAAAATTGCTCTTGCTGGAAGATGAATCAAGCTTCTGTCAGGTAAAGCCAGGGAAAATTCTCTTGTGTTATCAACTAATCTTACCAGAGAGGGAATATTATGCAAGATGTATGACATTGCTTTCTCTCTCTCCCAGAAGCAAAGTGGTTGTACACTATACCAATCTAACAAGGTTTCTACACCTTCACTTTATTTACCAGCTTTGTTGTGAATGTATAACAAGTATCCCCTGATCTTGCCTATCCACTAAACTTCTTCTGGAAGGTTTTCACCATGTAAAATTAATTATTAAATCTTTTGTAACAACAATAAAATTAAATATACTGAAATTATTTGCTTTGCTTTATTTTTTTCTGATTAAAATATATGCTGGTAAGCAAAATATAACTAAATCTAAATTCAAGGAATACACATTTTATTTTGCCTGCTTACAATCTTTGAAGTACTCTTGTGTCAATCAAAATCTTAATTTCTTTTTCTTCCATAGCCTTTATATTCCGTATATATAGTAGCACAAAATCACAAAACTTAAAGTAATTCTGTATAATTCTTATGCTATATGGGGATTTCACTAGTGTTTTGCCAAGCACAACAGTTGCAATAAAAATCAGCTTAGTGTGAAAACTCATCCCAGTAAAAATATTTAAGTAGCCTAGACTTAGGTATTCTAGAGTAAACAAGCATGAAAAAGGAAGTGCCCATTTCAAACAGCTAGGATGTTTCTCAATCCCGATAAAAACTACTTAATTCAGTGCTTCAGTGTCCTGAAATAACACTCTGAGGAAATTTGGAGTCAAGTATCTTTTGGATACCTGTAATTACTGATCCAATAGTGGTACCTCGGGGGGACAAAAGAGGAGATGCATGATTCAAGCACATTTTGCTGTCAACACGAATTAAATTGATTGCGATTAGGTCAGATCATTCCTTCCATAATGCCCCGGAATGGCATCCTTTTGCACTTGAAACAGAATCAGTGTTCCTTACAAGGCTTTCTATTAATGCCACCTGCCTTCTGTTAGTCTTCCACTCTGTCCTTACTGTAGAGCCCTCTCCCTTAATACTTACTGTTTGAGGTACCCCGGCTCGCTCTGATATGTCAACTTCTCTCCTTTGGGCTTTTTGCTAGCCTTTCTCCCTGCCTGGCAAGTCTTGTTTTGAGATTCTTTATCGGGCTTGCTCCTTTTGAGATTTAGTTTACCTCTTCAGCAAATTCTTCCTTGATTAGCCAATCCAAAGTGAGCCTTCGATCCCTTTCCATTACATTACCGTATTTTTGTTTTTCAACACACATAGGAACTACCTGGTATATTTATACTTGGTTATTATTCATCTCCTATTAGTAAACTATGCCTTGCAATAAACAACAGAGGCCTTATCTATATCATTCATTGCCCAGTGTATTGTGTTCACTAAGTATCTGACAATTTGAGGATTTTCTTTATTCATTAGAGTCACCTACCTTTATATTACATGATTTGCATACTAGAACCTCACTACACCTCTTTTTAATAAGTTTAGTTTATGGATAAACTTTTTAAAAAAGATTTTATTTATCTATTCGACAGATACAGAGAATGCACAAGCAGGAGGAGCAGCTGAGGCAGAGGGAGAAGATTCCCCTCTCCCAGGCATGTCAGAGAGCCTGACATGGGACTCATGACCTGAGTCTAAGGCAGAGGCTCAACCAACTGAGCCACCCAGGTTGAAATTTTTTAATTTGCTCAGGTATATAGGTGAAAAATCTTTGTGTAATGCTGGACTAGACAGTATCTACTGCTAAGTGATAGAATTACAATTTACCAATCTCCTGATTAAAACCTTGAGTACATGCAGTATGTTCTGCATATTTCAGGTTCTATTACTCTTTTCAGTTTCTCCTACATGGTGCCTATTGGCTGAGGCAAAAGCCACATGTTTCAGTTCTTCATATTAGTTAATATCATTCCCAGTTTACAAATGAAGAAATGATATCTTAGTCCAAGAAAACCAACTGCAGGTCTTCTGATTTCAATGTCAAGGCTCTTTCCACAATATCTCACTTATTTCTTAAAATTAAGGCACAGTAAACATCTCATATTTCTTTATGTCCTAGGAAAAAAAGTATAAGAATAGTGTTCCAAATTTTTTTAAATCCCTGACATAGGGGCGCCTGGGTGGCTCAGTGGGTTAAAGCCTCTGCCTTCGGCTCAGGTCATGGTCTCAGGGTTCTGGGATCGAGCCCCGCATCAGGCTCTCTGCTCAGCAGGGAGCCTGCTTCCTCCTCTCTCTCTGCCCGCCTCTCTGTCTCCTTGTGATCTCTCTCACTCTGTCGAATAAATAAATAAAATCTTTTAAAAAAATAAATAAATCCTTGATATAAATTAAAAGGTATACTAATGTACACACTTCCTACAGTTAAAGGTCAGGGTGGTGCAGCAATATTGAATAAAATATTAGAATCTAGCTAAATAGGAAACTCTAGTTTTCTATCAAAAGGCAATAATAGTTAACTGGTTCACTGGAAATAGAATTAGTATGAGGGAAAAAGCAAAAAAAATAAAATAAAATAAAATCCAACCAAATAACAAAGAAAAAAAAGAACTTTCATTTTTGGATTTGAAATCAGTGTTGTGATGCTAGATGTGTGATTATATTCATGTAGCTTGGTTTCTTCATTTATGAGATAAGGATCATCCATTTCTTAGTAATCTTTTAGTACTGCTAAAGGGAAAGTTTGAAGTAATGTGAAATTTGCTTTGATAAGGCAGAAGTAGGATTCTTAGAATGATAAGTACAGAGAAGCAAGGTGACATATCACACTTGAAGCTTGTGGTTTCTCAGTGGAAAGTCAAAGATCACACCTTGGAAACTGTGTGATTTGCTCCTTTGTTTGGGGAAGTTTGGAAGGTCTTCAGCAAGTCAGTTTTTAATCAGATCTCAATTTTGTTTCAAATATGGAAAGCATTAGCGTTAGGAATATCTTAATAGTAATCTTTTATTTCTTTTCTCCTGGTAACAGTTTCATATGTACTTGCTTAATAAGAAAGAATTGAATTCAACGTAATGCAAGAAATAAATATATCCTTATGCAATATGAGTCAAAGAGTAAAGAGTATGGCAGCAGGACTGAGCCCTAGTCACATACTGTGTATCATAAAGCTGGAGTTGTGAGTATGATTTTGCTTCGTTTCAGGGAGGTAGCTACCATGGACTCAGATGCTTTTCTTAGAACTATTTATGGCCATAGAACATGGTGATATGATTTATCCTATTCTTTCCTCAGACATCAATGTCACCTGTGGCTTCTTTCCTACTGATGCTATTTCAGTTTCTCTTAATAGAGGGACTTTTCCCTAGAGTGTAAGAAAAAATTTTTGAAAACAAGCCTTTCAGTTTGTAAATAATAAAGTATCTATGTTCGACAGGACCCCACAGAAACTATACCTTAATATTCTCTCTACAGTGGGCATCGTCATTTTAAATAAGATCTCTCTCCTCAAAGCTCAACATTTTCTTTTTTTTTTTTTTAAAGATTTTATTTATTTATTAGGAAAGAGAGAGAGTGAGAGAGAGCATGAGAAGGGAGAAGGTCAGAGTGAGAAGCGGACTCCCCATGGAGCTGGGAGCCCGATGTGGGACTCGATCCCGGGACTCCGGGATCGTGACCTGAGCGGAAGGCAGTCGCTCAACCAACTGCGCCACCCAGGGGCCCTAAAGCTCAACATTTTCAATCCAAACTAAAAATACTTGAAGCATAGAAAATAAAATAATGGTTTCTATAGAACTATTACATTTATTTGCATGCTAATAAAATTAAAATATAACTGGATTCAATAAGATTATAAATCTATAATTTATGGTGATTTGCTTACGGAAATAAGGTGTCTTATTTGTCAATGAGTAAACTGATTATATCTAGGTTGATCATTTCATTTTATATTTTAGCACTGCAATAAGGACATAATTTATGTATCCAGAGAGCTAACATTAAGTGAGACAAATGTGAAAATGGATTTGTTTTGTTTTGTTACACAGTGAAAAGTCAGAAAAATCTATTCTAGCATTGGACTTATTTTTTACATTGGACCTATTATGTATTTTTTACATAATATATATTATAATCCAATATAAACTTATTTAGATCTTATTCAGATTACAAAGATCTATTTTTGTCTATTTGATATTAACCATGTTACATTTTAAGTAATCGTTCTCAGTGTATATCAGAATTACCAGGAGGTCTTGTTAAAATAGGGATCTTTAAGATCCACCTGAAGAGTGATCTGAAGGGGCACATGACCCCCAATGTTTATAGCAGCAATGTCCACAATAGCCAAACTATGGAACTACGGAAACAGCCTTTATGTCCATCAATAGATGAATGGATAAAGAAGATGTGTGTGTGTGTGTGTGTGTGTGTGTCTATGTGTGTGTGTGTGTGTATATATATATATATATATATAATGGAATATTATGCAGCCATCAAAAATGAAATTTTGCCATTAGCAACAACATTGATGGAACTACAGGGTATTATGCTAAATGAAATAAGTCAATCAGAGGAAGACAATTTTCATATGATCTCACTGATATGTGGAATTTGAGAAACAAGGCAGAGGATCATGGGAGAAGAGAGGAAAAAAATGAAATGGGCTGAAACCAGAGAGGGAGACAAACCATAAGAGACTCAATCTCAGGAAACAAACTGAAGGTTGCTGGAGTGGAGGGGGGTTGGGAGGGATGGGGTGGCTGGGGGTGGACACTGGAGAGAGTATGTGCTATGGGGAGTGCTGTGAATTGTGTAAGACTGATGATTCACAGACCATACCCCTGAAACAAACAATACATTATATGTTCAAAAAAAAAAATACACCTGCAGAATTTCTGAATCTCTAGGTCTGGGACAGGACCCTTAGCTCTAGATTTCTAATAAGTTTTTAGGAGAGGCTGATGCTTCTGGTCCAGAACCCACAGAGGGAGAAACTCTACCTTGGACCACCATTGGGTATCTTGTTCTTCATCTGTCTCTTCTGTGAACCAATGGTGTTAAACTAAACCTCTTGTCCACCATCCCAACCCCTACTCCACCTCATATTTCCCACTTCTTAGACAAAACATTAATAATTTGACGTGAAATCTGTCCAAATGTCTCCAAATTCTCCAGTCTTTTGGAGTGATTCATTGATTATCCAAATAAAATTACCAAAGTTCTTTAGCTCACATATAATAGAAAGGTGAACAAATGTTTCCAAATATTTTCTGGAAATTTCTAATGTCTAGGAATATTTTACTATTTTTACCGTTACCTCTAGCTCTAAATTCCTGATATTGATGCCATTCTGATTCTCACCCAGCTTCTGCTCCTTTCGCTGCCGACCTTTCTTTGCCCTACATTGCTTAACACACAGACACCTTTAAACTTTCCCTCCTCAAAGCAGCACACATCTAAGGCTGGTGTGTGTAACAGACTTATACTAAGTATTGAGTTCGTATTTTTCAAGTATTACAAATGTCAAGTGTTACGTTTTCAAAAAATATGTGCCAATCTTCACCAGAGGAAGTCTGTGGTGGATCTATCCTTAAAACCAGATCTGCTGCCATGTGTTAGGAAGCCTTCTTTCTCTTCCTTTCACTAATGTCCATGACCCCAAACACTAAATTAGGGGCAGCCAGAACTAACCCCCAAATTCCCATTGCTCTAACATGCTAAGCATAATTTTTATTATGCTAAGCATCAATCTCTTCTCAATTAGACTAGTTTTTGCCTTATCTTTTATAACTAAAATCTACTTATTTCATAATTGGGCCTATTCCCTTAGAAACACAAAACAGAAACTTTAAAAACCTCTATTTATTGAACAGTTATTGCCAGGTTTATTTCTATATTGTAGCTCCAATTCATTTGCAATATTCTGGATTATAAACAATTCTATAGAATTTATGGAGTATAGAATCCATAGAATATCAATAGAAATTGGTGAGCTCATTACTTATATTTCTTTTTTAAAAGGTTATTATATTTTATTTTTTTAAAGTGAACTCCACACCCAGTGTAGGGCTCGAACTTATGACC
>CM052800.1:25452269-25530675 GCA_028533885.1 Nasua narica | reverse complement strand
TCTGCTTTTCCCTCTGCCCCTCCCCCCATCCATACCCTCTCTCTCTTTCTCTCTCTCTCTCAAATAAATAAAATCTTTAAAAAATTACTCAGTCAGGAAAGATAAATATTTATGAAAGATGAGATGACCTGACAGGTAAGCAAGCAGCTGGGAAACTGTAACAATGGTCTGGATGAGAAGTTTTGAAGGCCTGAATGGAAGGAGTGAAAGTAAACTGGAGCTTTAGCACTATATGAAAGATTGAATACAGAGGATGACAGAGGGAGGTTTTGAAATGAATCGCTCTAATCTTTTTCGAGTTACTAGGTGAATATATCATTAACTTTCTTCTCTATTAGCTCAAATTTCAAGCTTTGATTCCATGTTGATTATATGATTGAGAATTGAGGTGCATCAAGAATGTGACTGTCAAGTGATGAACCATTAACTTACCTTAGGCACAAATGTTAGGTTGAGGAATGTAAGGTATGTATCTGAAATGGGATAGACTCATCCTTATTATATATCAGATATAAGAGTTAGCCAAGTCTGTCTTTTTGTAGTTGAAAATCATAAACAATTGATAACTAAACCACATTTAGAAAAAGAATGAAAGGTTTACCACATGATTTCCAGTGACAAAGAAAGCCAAGTGACATCGTAGAATCACATGGACATGCCTTTCCAATATACATTTGGTTCAGGGTACACACAAAGATCGTACATAAGATATCAGAGATCTGTTATGACACCAAGATATCCAGGACTGTAAGAGATATGCAGAAATGTTGGAAATTGGAAACAAAGTATAACTAGGGTAAATGAGAAAGTTGTGGTTTGCTATCTAGATATATTAAAGAAAAATCAGGAACACAGGCTGTTAGAGTTCTCAGTTTAATATAAGTCAAATCTCTGGGTTTTTATTATTTTGCTGAGGAAACATGGGTTGGAATTTTTAAGTGACTTGTCACTTCTGCTGAAACTCTTTCAAAGTAATGCACATATATAGATAGACATATAGATTTGGAGACTCCCTACAGAATGCTATTTTAACAAGGCTTATTTCTGACAGTGTGTACTAAATAACATACTATTAAACAATTAGGCATTGAAGCATCATAGAAATCATTTTAATCTGCAATTAACATTGTTCATCACAGGATAAAAAAATCACATTGAATCTTGTAAGGCATTTTTTCCAATATATTAAAATATATCACTTCTAACACCTGCACATAATATAATGAGAAGACTGCTGTGCTTTAGGGTAAGTCTCCACAGATTCAAATGCTTTAAAAAAGTTTGGGATATTCTGGATTCAATTTATGTTCTAAAATCTCATCTCCTCAGAATATTTACCCATCATAATACTGATCTCTCAAAATTGGCCTTTGTCTTAAAGAATCTGTAGGGATTTTTATAAAAATGGAATTCACTTTTACTAGCATAGTAACATTTCTTTTAAAGTGTCAGACCAATAAATTATTCTTTTGTCAAAAATATGTTACTTCTTTTTATTTGTTTGTTTATTTGTTTTTTGTCATTTATGTAAACAGACTTCACCAATGAGATTAAAATTCTTGTTTACCCTAAGTCTTTATCTCTCCTGATGATATTATATCTTATTCCACTTTTTTAAAAGATTTATTTATTTATTTATTTATTTATTCATTCATTTATTTGACAGAGTGAGAGAGATCACAAGTAGACAGAGAGGCAGGCAGAAAGAGAGGGGGAAACAGGCTCTCTGCTGAGCAGAGAGCCCGATGTGGGGCTCGATCCCTGGACCCTGAGATCATGACCTGAGCCGAAGGCAGAGGCTTTAACCCACTGAGCCACCCAGGCACCCCTTATTCCACTTTTAAAGCATCTTTATTGAGGTACAATTTACACACTGTAAAATTCACCAAAGTATAAAATTCAGTAGATTTTAGTATATTCACAGTTGTTCAATCATTAACACAATCTAAGTTTGAAATGTTTTCATCACACAAAAAAGAAACCCCATACTCATAAGCTGTCACTCCCCATTGTCACTCCCCTCCCCCCAGCCATAAACAACCATTAATCTATATTCTGTCCCCCTAGACTGGCCTAATGTGGACTTTTAACATAGAGGCAAACATACAACATGACTGGCTTGTTTAGCATAGTGCTTCCATTTCATTAATGTTATAGCATATACTATTTCATTTCTTTTTACTGCAGATAACATTTCATTTATCCATTTACTACTTGATAGACATATGAGTTGTTTCTACTTTTTGGCATTCACGAATAATGCTGGTATGAACATGTGTACAAGGTTTTGTGAGGAAACCTTTTCTATTTCCTCACCTAAAAGTTTAACTGTTGGATCATATAGTAACTCTATTACTATAAAAGTACCTAAAAGTATAACTGTTGAATCATATAGTAACTCTATTTAAGCTTTGTAGGAACTGCCAAACTGTTTTGGCTGTACCATTTTACATCCCCATAAGCCACGTAGAAAGGTTCCAATCTATTTACAACCTCACCAACACTAGTCATAGTGTACCTCCCTGACCATGGCCATCCTATGAGCTATGAAGTAATATTTCATTGTGGTTTTGATTTGCACTTCCTTTATGTTCTTATTGGTCATTTGTATGTCTTCTTTCGAGAAATTTCTATTCATATTCTTTGCCTGTTTTCTAACTAGGTTATTTGCCTTTTGTTATTGATTTGTAATAGTTCTTTATATAGTCTGCAAAAATTCTTTTATTACATATGTGATTTGTAAATGTTTTTTTCATTCTGAAAGTTGTCTTTTCACTTTATTGATGGTGTCATTTGCAGCATAATATTTTTTCGTTTTGATGTAGTCAAATTCTTTTTTCTTTTTTTTTCTAGTGCTTTTGGCGGCATATTTAAGATATCGTTGTTTAGGATTACTGAGTGGCTCATCTCATTAAGTTTCTGCCTTTGGCTCAGATCATGATCCTAGGGTCCCGAGATCCATGTTGGGCTTCAAGCTCGCAGGGAGCCTGCTTCTCCCTTTTCTCCCTGCTCCTGCTCTCTCTCTCCCTCTCTCAAATAAATAAATAAAATCCTTAATAATAATAAAAAATTTGTTTAATCCAGCACCATGAAAATTGAAATTAAGAGTTTTTTTTATAGTCTTAGCCCTTATAATTAAGGTTATGATTCATTTTTTAGTTAATATTTTAATATTTCTTATGAGATTAGAGTTCAACTTCATTGCATGTGGATATTCACTTGTCTCAGTAGCATTTGTTGAAAATACTTCTTTCCTCATTGAGTTGCCTTGACACTTATGGAAAATCTATTGCTTGTCAAAACATGGGCTTATTTCTAGACTCTCAATTCTATGTACCATACTATATTACTTACTGTGGTTATGTAGCAAGTTTTGAAATCATAAAGTATGAATTCTTCAACTTTCATCTTCTTTTAAAATACTTTTTGGTTGGTTGATTTTTTGCTATTCTTAATCTTTTGCATTTCCATATGAATTTTGGTGTTGTCAATTTTTGCCTTGTCAATTTCTGCAAAAAAGGTGGTGGGTAATTTGATAAGAGATTGTATTGAATCTGTAAATTAGTTTATAGAGTATTGCTATCTTAATAATGCACAAGAAATTTTTATTTTTATTTTTTATTTTATTTAAAAGATTTTATTTATTCATAAGAGACAGAGAGAGAGAGGGAGAAGTAATTTTATTTATTTATTTGACAGAGAGAGAGAGAGAGAGAGACAGTGAGAGCAAGAACACAAGAAGCAGGCTCCCTGCTGAGCAGGGAGCCCAATATGAGACTCAATCCCAGGACCCTGGGATCATGACCTGAGCTGAAGGTGGATGCTTAACCGAGTGAGCCCCCCAAGTTTCCCAATGGGAAGTTTGAAATACTAATTCAATCTTTACTTGTTATAGTCTTTCAGATTTTTCTATTTCTTTTTGAGTCAGTTTGGGTAATTTGTGTGCTTCTAGGATTTTCTTTTCCATTTTATTTAGAGTCTCTAATTTGCTGGCATACATCTTTATGATATTCTCTTTATTTTTGGTAGGCTGGTAGTGATATTCCCTATTTATTCTTGATTCTAATAATTTTGTTCCTTTTCTTTAATGGTCAGTCTAAAATATTTGTTAATTTTGTTGATCTTTTAAAAAAAATAAGTTTTAGTTTTGATTTTTTTTCTATTTATTTTCTCTTCTCTATTTCATTTGTTTTCTCTCTAATTTTTATTTCCTTTCTTTTACTTGCTTTGGGTTTACCTTTCTCTTTTTCTAGTTCTTGAAGGTGGAAGTTTAGATTTTTGAGTTGAGGTCCTTTTTCTTCTTCTTTTTCTTTTTAAAATATAGGCATTTACAGCTAAAATTATCTCCCTGGGTAGTTACATCCCCTAAGTTGTTATATGTTGTGTCTTCATTTTCATTTATCTCAAGGTATTTTTGAATTTCACTTGTGATTTCTTCTTTGACCCTCTGGCTATTTAGAAGCAGTGTGTTGTTTAATTTCAACATATTTGTCAATTTCCAAACCTTTGTTTGATATTTATTTATAATTTAATTCAAGTGTGGTTGGAGAACATAAGTTGTTATGATGTCAATCCACTTAAATTTATTGCGGTTTGTTTTATGTCGTAGCATATTGTTTATCCCAAAATGCTTGATGGGCAATTGAGAAAGATGGTGACATGTTGTGTAGAAATCTGCTGAGTATAGGTAGTGCACACTGTTGCTCAGGTCTTCTATTCCTTATTCATCTGGGGGTACTGAAGCCTTTATTCTTTTTGAATTGTTTATCTCTTCCTTCAATTCTATCAGTTTTTGCTTCACGTATTTTGGTGTCCTTTATTAGGTTCTAATATGTTTATAATTATTATATATTTGTGATGAATTGACCCTGTATTCATTATGGAATACCACACTTTATCTTTTCTTTGTTTTAAAGTCTATTTTTCTGTATCGCTATTTCTGTTCTCTTTCAGTTGCTATTTCCATGATATGTCCTTTCCTGTCCTTTTACCTTCAAACTTTTCATTTCTTTGAGTCAAGAGTGGTCTTCTGTTAACAGCATATAGTTGGAATAGGTTTGTTTTAAATCTGATAATCTCTGATTTTTGATAGATTTTTTTAATTCATTCATACTTAGTGTTACTATTGATAGGTTGGATTTATATCTTTTTTTTGTGTTCTATATGTCTCATGTCTTTCTTCTTTTGATATTTCTCTATTGCTTCCTCTATTATTTTTTAAAGATTTTATTCATTATGTCAGAGAGATAGAGAGCACAAAGAGGGGGAATGGCAGGCAGAGGGAGAAGCAGGTTGCCTGCTGAGCAAGGAGGCCAATGTGGGACTTGATCCCAGGACCCTGAGATCAGGACCTGAGCTGAAGGCAGATATCAGACCTGAGCTTAACTGACTGAGCCATCTAGGCATCCCTGCCTTCTTTATTATTAAGTGGATATTTTTTATCATGTAATTTTAATTTCTTTAATTATTTTATATTTTTGAACTATCTTCTTTGTGATTGCTCTAGGGCTTACAACATATATAACAATTTACCAGAGGCTGCTTCAGATTTGAAATGCTATTCCAATGAAAGACAGAAATTTTCTCCAGTATATTTTCATTTTCTTCCCCTCTTTTTTTGGTATTATTTTCAGTATACATATTGTGTTACATACAGTATAACCCAACCATAAATTGTTATTTTTGTATTATGTAAGCTTATGTCTGCTAAAGAAGCTGAGAGAAGAAAGGAATATAAGTATGCATTTATACAATTTGTTATATTAACATTTTAATTTACCATATTTCTTTATTCTTTATTTCTTCCTCTGGATTCCAGTTACTGCTTTATTTCCTTATACTATTACAGCTTTGTTTCCACCTTACTTCCTGCTGCATTTATTGTCTGTAATTCAATTTTGTATTTTTTAAATCCAACAATATAATTATATTTGTATTGTTTTATGCAATTATGTTAAAATCAGTTAAGAGAATAGAGAAAAATATGCAGTTATATTGTCTTTTATAATTACCTGTATGATTTTCTTTACTGACACTCTTTTTTTTTCAATGTCGATCTTAATTACTGCCTGATATCATTTGCCTTGAGCCAACCTTTCCATCAGTATTTCTTGGAAGGCAGCTCTGCTAACGACATATTCTTTCAGCTTTGATTTATACGGGGATTATTTTATTTCACGTACATTGTCAAATGAATTAGGCTATATGTCAAATTTTTGGTTAATTATTTTTGTTTTTGTTTTTAATTTCAGCACTTAGAACATGTCATCTCACTGGATTCTGTCCTCCATTGTTTCCAAAGAAAAATCAGCGGTTAATCTCATTGAAGGGGGGTGGTCTCTTATAAGTGATGAAACGTTTTTCTCTTACTGATTCTAAGATTTTCTCTTTATATTGGGCTTTCAACATTTTGGCTATTAATTTGGTATGATAAGTCTGGATGTGGGTCTCCTTGTATATATCATGCTTATAGTTCTTTGGGTTTCTTGGATATGTAGATTAGTGTATTTAATCAAGTATGAGTAGTTTTCAGTCATTATTTTTTCACATATTTTTTTTCTCTTCTTTCCTTCTGATAATTTCTTTCCTTTTGATAATTGTATGCTACATTTTTCCGAGGCTCTGTGCATTTTTCTTTATTACTTTTAAAAACTGCAACATCTCTATTTATCAGTCTTCATGTTTGCTAATTCTAATTCTCTCTTTTGAAACCTCAAACCTACTGTTGATTTCCTCTAATAACGTATTTTATTTTGGTTACTGTACTTTCCACTCTAGAATTTCTACATAGGTGGATGTTAACCAAATGGAAACTTGATATTATATATTTATTCCCATTTAGAAAATTATTCGTATTTTATAAGAAATGATACTTTAATTTATATGATCATATATATAGAAAATGAAAATGTTTTCAGTCAATAGCCAAATAATGGAAGCAACCCAAGTGTCTATTGATAGATGAATATAGAAAGAAGTGGTATATATATGTATGTATATATACACCATATATATGTATATAATGGAATATTATTCAGCCATATAAGCAAATGAAATCTTGCCATTTGCAACAACATGGATGGATTTAGAGAATATAATATTAAGTGAAATAAGTCAGCAAAAAATACTGTATGATTTCGGTCATATGTGTAATTTAAGAAACAAAACAAACGAACAAAGGGAAAAAAGAGACAAACAAAAAAAGAATCTTAATTATAGAGAAAAGATGATTATCAGAGGGAATGTGGGGGGAGGGAGGATATGGGTGAAATAGATGAAGGGGATTAAGAGTACATTGATTTTGATGAGCACTGAGTAATACGTGGAATTGTTGAATCCCTGCATTGTAACCTGAAACTAATATAACATTATATGAACTGAACTGGAATTAAAATTAAAAAAATATATTTGAAAAAATATATATATATATTTGAAATAATGAAATGAGGTAGTTCTATTCATTGTCCTCATTGTATTCGTTTTCCTGTGTGTGTGTGTGTGTGTGTGTGTGTGTGTGTGTGTGTGTGTGTGTGACATATCTAGTTGTTTTAATAACATTGGCTATAGCATTTGCTAAATTTGATAGAGTCATTAAGAAAGACTTGAGACTTAACTTTGGTGTGCCTGGGTGGCTCAGTGGATTAAAGCCTCTGCCTTCAGCTCAGGTCATGATCTCAGGGTCCTGGGATCGAGCCCCACATTGGGCTCTCCGGGAGCCTGCTTCCCCCTCTCTCTTTGCCTGCCTCTCTGCTTACTTGTGATCTCTCTTCTCTCTGTCAAATGAATAAATAAAATCTTTAAAAAAAAATTTAACTTTAATAGACTTTTAAATGTTTTTACATTATTGTAAATGGTTTCATGACACATACATATTTATTTCTAATTTGTTAATATTCTTCGGCAAAATTGTAGGTCTTCTGAAATGTTACACTGTGTTTTTTTGTTTGTTTTTGTTTGTTTGTTTTTAAAGATTTTACCTATTTATTTGACAGAGAGAGAGAGAGATCACAAGTAGGCAGAGAGGCAGGCAGAGGGAGAGGGGGAAGCAGGCTCCCTGACAAGCAGAGAGCCCAATGCAGGGTTCTATGCTAGGACCCTGAGATCATGACCTGAGCCGAAGGCAGAGGCTTTAACCCACTGAGCCACCCAGGGGCCCCATACTTTGTTTTAATTAAGGGCAAATACTCTCATTTTAATTAAAATTCTGAAGCAAAATATTTGAAGAAAATTTCCTGTCACCATAAATAGAATCAGGATCAGGTAACAACATTACATAAGCAACCATAACTCATAGCCATTACCACAGAATTATCCTATATAATCATAAATTATTTTTATAAGTCTCAATAACAACATACAGGTATTTTTTACTATTTTTGATGCATTGCTTTCTGTGCTTACAAAATCTGCTGTGCAGAAATCTCAGGGGGGACATTACTATATATAGACCATGTATCTTCTGGTTAAAAATATTGATTAAAAAAGAAGAAATTTCTATTTCTTAAAAGTTGCAGTTATTACTCTAATTTTAATAATTTCTTCTGAATTGTTCATAGTTTCCACTGAAATACACAAAGTAAATTAACTAATACATAAGGAAATATTAATTGATAATTTATATTATATTGTAAAAAATCACAGCTATCATGTATTTGTTTTATTGACATTTTCAGATATTGAATATATATCTGGAATTAGGATTTCTTTAAAGGCATACTTAATATATACCAAGTAAACTTCTTCTTTAATCATAGTATCTGAAATTAGAAAAAAATCTCAGAATAAATGTTTATTAGAGCTAACTCCCTAATTAATGTCAAATAACTGGTATAAAACAGAGAAAGACTGTTACAACTCTTATCCTTGGGGCCATGTAACAGGTGGTGAATGGCAGGAAAAATGAACAATCATAAGTAATTTTCAGCTTTTATTTATGTCTGTAACAGCAGTGTGACCTTGAAAATTATCAACCTACTTAGAATTACCTTAATTTCATCTGCCAAAGAAGGGAGAGGTCTTGATTTGATAATCCCTATAGTCTCTTTTCATCTCAAATAATAGGTGCCTCAACAAACTACTCAGTTGTGAGTGAGCACGTGTGTCCAGTTCTGTGTGTCTATCTGTGTATCTGTGTCTATGGTGTTTGTGTGTCTACACTGACATGTGTAAGCAGACACACTAAAAAGCATACTCTACTTGAAATTGCTCCTGTTGTTCTGATTTCTTCGTAAGCATTTCTTAAACTGTATGATAAGAGTCTTGAAGGAAAGGGAAAGCCTAGGGATGCCTGGTTGGCTCAGTCGGTTAAGCGTCTGTTTTCAGCTCAGGTCATGATCCCGGGGTCCTGGAATCGAGTCCTGTATTGGGATCCCTGCTCAGCAAGAAGCCTGCTCCTCCCTCTGCCTGCTGCTCCCCCTGCTTGTGCTTGTTCTTTCTCTCTCTCTCTGACAAATAAATAAAATATTAAAAAAAAGGGGAAAGACTATACTCCTGGAATTGGAGATGTATATTTACCGTAAAGTCTCTACACTAAGGACTGTATAGGTGCTTCACTTTGTTGCATCACTGAATATCACAGAAGCCCCAAGAGGAAGGTTTTCTAATCCCCACTTTACAGATGAGGGAGCTGAGTTTCACTGAGCTCCAGTAAGTTGACCAAGGTCACATAATTAAATGATAGAGAACAAGTGAAGAGAACAACAGAAAATGATAGGAGAGGCATCATCTGGATATCGAAGAGGTAATAGGGGATAGAAGGTAATGGGGAATAGAAGTAAGGCAGAGTGACCTAATCAGGGATTTAATTAAAAATCTCATTAACTGGAAAAGTTAAATCCATCAAAAAGAAAGTGGCCCAGTGTGGTCTACAACTTTCCCAGTGGTAGCTGCAACTCCAGCAGATCTGCCAACCTCCCTTGAAGGAAAGAAAACTGGATTAGGAAGACAAAAACCACGGGTATTCTGGCCTTGGTTAGCACTTATTAATAGCATTCACCAATTCTTACTAAGTTTTAATATGCCTGGCACTTTTCTATATTCTTAAATACTAACTCACTCAACTCTAGTATCAACCATTTGAAGTTATTTTGCATAGAAGGAAACTCATTACAGAGATTTCTGGTAACTTGCGCTCAGTCACATGCTCCATCAGTGATGGAGATGGAATGAGAGTTCCAGCCTATTCTCTGTGGAGCGGCACTATGCAGGATGACAGACGAGTCTGAACTACAGTGAGCACTAAACGTGTAATAGAAACACTGAAATTTGAAGACTCGATGTAAAAAAAATAATGCTTAACAATTGGTTACATATTAAAACAGTCCTGCATTGTCTACATTGGGTTAAATAAGATATATTACTGTTTACTTTTTCTTTTGTAAAATGTGGCTACTTTGAAAGTTTAAAATGACCTCTGCGGCTAGGATTCTATGTCTTTTGGACAGTGCTGCTCTAGAAACTGATGTCTTTATCACCATGCAATTCTCCTTCCTTTTATCGGTGTGTAACAAGATAGATTTATGGTTCTGTAGTTGTTTTAGTTCAGAGAATGAACTTCCAGATAATACTTAGTAAAAGTGAGATTGGTTCACCCTTTCAGCTATGCAAATGTACGGCAACTGGGTCTTCTTCGAGTTAGAGTTTGTTTAAAAACTGGAATGGTATTGAGGAGGGCACGTATTGCATGGAGCACTGGGTGTGGTGCATGAACAATTAATCTTGTAACACTGAAAAAATAAAATAAACGTATTTGGGGGGAAAAAAGAGTTGGGCACTTAACCAACTGAAAAAAAATAAATAAAATAAATACAAAAATAAAAATAAGTAAAAATACAAACTGGAATGGTTTTGGGTTGCTTGGGTGGCTCAATCAGTTTGTGTCCAGCTTTTGATCTTGGCTCAGGTTGTGATCTCAGGGTTGTGAGATCTAGGCCGGTAGCAGGCTCCCCCACTCAGGGGGGAGTCTGCTTGGGATTCTCTCTCCCTCTGCTCCCCCCACCCCTGCTTGCACTCTCTCTCAAATAAATAAATAATCTTAAAAAATTAGAACGGTTTAGCAAAAGCTGCTTGATCTAGATAAAGAGTTAGCTGTTAGGTAAAAAGTTCATAAATTTGCATAAAGAACTCAAGGCATTTGCGGAGTAAAGCGACCAATATCTCAGCTTCCATAGTCCAGGAGTCTAATTGAGGGAATGTGTTGGGGATAAGAGAAAATGGTAAAAATTATGGCCTGAAGTAGGGAGAGGATAAGATCTTGAAATTTAGTGACCTTGAGGGACTGGGAAGACTTGACTCATGAGAAGAACTAAGGTCTTTTTTTTTTTAAAGATTTTGTTTATTTATTTGATACAGAGAGAGAGATCACAAGTAGGCAGAGAGGCAGGCAGAGAGAGAGGAGGAAGCAGGCTCCATGCCGAGCAGAGAGCCCAATGTGGGGCTCGATCTCAGGGCTCTGAGATCATGACCTGAGCCGAAGGCAGCAGCTCAACCAACTGAGCCACCCAGGCGCCCCGAGAAGAACTAAAGTCTTGTGTAAGGTAACTGTTTTGAGCCTAGGCTATTGCTGAGGCTAAAGGTGCTTTTAAGATGTAGCCAACTTTGAGGCGCCCTGGGGGACAACAGATGAGGCTAAAGGTGCTTTTAAGATGTAGCCAACTTTGAGGCGCCCTGGGGGACAACAGATGAGAAAGGACAGCATGAGGAGGCCTGAGCTGGGTTTTTGCTCCTCAGGGTGGGGACCACTGCACTGTACTACAGGCAGGGAGGTGGAGGAGAAAGGCATCATTCAAGAGATCAAGCACTCGTTGTGCACTTCCTCCTTGGGAGCAGTCTGAGCGTGTGGCAGGAGGAAGTGGGGGCAGCCGTGAATTGATCAGATTTAAGTGTTCTCTCTGTTCCACTTTTGGACTCCATCCCTGAGGTTTCCGGTTATTTTTTCAGGGGAGGCTCCAGCAGGTGTTCTGACCCCCTCTTGTTTACCCTGTTGAAGAGGCAATGATCCCACAGCCTTAAAGTACAAGATGGCCAAACACACCATACCTGACACAGGATAAGGTGACCAGGTTATTAATCATGTACACTCAGCCCTGGGGAGAAGGATACGGCATATCATGCAGGGCTATGTCAGGATTACACTGGGGAACGGAGTGACCAAACAGCAGCTGTGGGAAGCAGACTTTGTAGTAACAAGAAGATGAGGTGCCCCCTGGTTTTTGCTGGAGGATACGATTACCTTGTTTGAATAATTCCTCGCACTGGGAGAAAAGCCAAACCCGCTGGGTTGAGAACCAGGTAGGGTTAGAGCTGATAAAGGAACTGGCCTTTCCTACTGTTGGGGGCACATATCTGGCCGGAGCTGGAACACTCATGGTTAGGCTCTGGGGCCCTGTGAGGCTTACAGATGTCAGGGTAGCAACACGTAATGTTAGGCTTTAGCATACAGCTGGAAAATTTTAGGCTCCTGTGATTGGCCAGGTGAGCACTAGAGCAATTAATTGGAAGATGTATGAGTTGTGACTGTGTTTATGCTCTTGAGCATAGATACATGGGAAAGATAGTTCTATTTTCTATAATACAGTGCAATTTTCCATTTTACTCTAGAGCATGTGAAAGAGCTTCAGAAATCACAATCTGCTAAACAATTGTATTTTTGTGGAGAAATGTGATGGAATGCCATTTTGGATTGTTTTCACTCGAATTGTTCAAGCTTGAAATGGCATTCCAGAATCTCATCTTAAAATAAGAATAAATTCAGATGTTATATAAAGAAATGCATGCTACATAAAAATGAGGGTTATTATTTTAATCAAATGCAATATTTATATGCATTTGCAAAGTTTATCTTCCTTGTTTACTTAGGGAGCATTTTGTTCCCCAAACAAAAACTCAGATTAGTTTATATGAAAGAGATAATTGTATTGGAAGGGAACAAGGGTATTTTCTAAAAGTAATGAGTGAGAAGTGTAATGAAACTCAATGAAAAGAACAAAGAGTGGGAACTGTACGTACAAACCTCAGAAGTGACAATTTAGCAGAAACTTGAAGAAAGTGAAATAGAATTAAGATTTATTCCTTAATTGTCTACTCTCATGTGATAATGTGTGCTTTCTTTTTCTAGCAATTAAATTTATGGTTTTTAACTTAATTATTGAATTAAAAATGTCTGTTTTAGAAGTTAGTGTGGAGGTGGGTTTGGAGGATGTGGAGAAAAAGGAACACTGTACCGTTGTACTCATGTACTGTTGGTGGAAATATAAATTAGTGCAGCCACTGTGGAAAATAGTATGGAGGTTCCTCAAAAACTTAAAATAGAATTATCATATGATCTAATAATTCCACGCCTGGGTATTTACCCAAAGAAAATGAAAAAACTAATTTGAAAGATTTCTGTACCCCTATATTCACTGCAGCCTTATTTATAATAGCCAAGACATGGAAACAACCTAAGTGTCCATCAATTGATGAATGGATAAAGAAGCGGTATAACTACAAAGGGATATTATTCAGCGATAAAAAATAATGAAATCTTGCCACCTATCACAACATGGATGGGCCTTGAGGGCATTATGTTAAGTGAAATAAGTCAGAGAAAGATAAAACCATATAATCTTATTTATATGTGGAATCTACGAAAAAAAAGGATAAAGGAACTCATTGAGGGTTTTCAGAGGTAGGGGCTGGGGATGGTGGGTGAAACCATTAAAGGAGGTCAAACCGTACAATGTGCCAGTTATAAAATAAGTCCTGGGAATGTAATGTACAGCGACTGAATATAGTTAATAGGAGTGTATTGTATATTTGAGAGTTGGTAAGAGAGTAGATTTTAAAAATTCTTATCATAAGAAAAAGAAAAAAAACCTATCCTTACGTGGTGGTGGGTGTAACTAGACTTATTGTGATCATTTAGCAATATATACGAATATTGAATCGCTATGTTGTATACCTGAAATTAATATGTTATATGTCAGTTATATCCAATTACAATTATCTGTTTTAGTACAGGGTTGAAGCTTCACGAGAGCAACTTTTCATTACTATGGCAGCTCCACCATCTACCTTGGGGGCCAGGCATAGGATAGGTGCATGCTAAAATTGCCAACATATGGAGATGCAATAATTTGTTTATTCATTCCCCAACAGGTGGATATTTCACTGTAATTTGTGCTTTTTGAAAGTTCTCGGATAGTTTCTAAACAGCTTAACTGATGTCTTTTCATGAAATAACAATTGAGATGAATTAAGAAGATAAGTGAGAAGAGATCAGGGTAAAGAAAGAGAAGATGGAGAGGGCAGTTGAAGGATCAGATGTACGTGACTTAGTTACAGCTTATCTTTGTATATTGCAGTGCAGCGTTAAAACCGTGGTCAACACATGCTAATGAGATGCTGACTATATATTCAGCCAAATGCTAGGCCTCACAGAAACAGTGAATAAAAAAGAAGAAATGGTGGACTATAGAGATCTTTGGTTCTGCTTCTTTCACCGTAGGGTAGTCAAAGAGGGATTTGTAGAGTAACTGAACAGGTAAAAAAAACTGACAAATTAATCGCGGGTGAGCAGGTTTAGAATCCAGCCCTCCTGACTCCCAATACAGGCTTTTTCCCCCCTTCACATTACACTGCCTCATGAGAGACTCATGGTTGAGCAACATCACTTGTATGCACACAACCACATGTTTAACCTCTAGACCGACGAAACTGAGCAACTCTCAAGAAGAGTTTATTTTGGTGGCATACATTGGGTTGAGGAGAGTTGTAAGAAGAAACAAGTGGGTGGCATGTGTTTTCCAATACAAAGAGGCTTCCTATACTTCAGAATGGCCAGCAAATATGACCTCTTAACTATCCTTTCTGTTGAAGCAACTATTCTAGCCTCGATCAAATAAACAAGGATGAAACTGCAAGGGACAGCAGCTGGGATCCCATGCTGGGGTGCTTTCCATCATTAAAGCTCAAACACAAGGGCCATAATTATTGTGAGCATTAGGTGATGGCCTTTAGAGAACAAATCCAGTTGTTGAGACCCTAAAAAGTTTCTTCCACTCCATCAAATTCAGTTCAGAACCTAAGGTCACTTCTAAAGTAAGAGAACGTTGGATAAACTGAGGAAAGACTCAGTACAGAAATTTTTTATGCTGGTATAAACTCAATGATATAGTTAGTGGCTTATGCAGCTCAGCATCTACTGTTGGTCTGATGACCCTCACAAGATATTGGTAAAATTACATTGCCTGCATCTACTGAAATATGACAGCTAATGCAAGAAGTTTTTCTCCCTGTAAATCATTGAATGATGGTTTTTTCCTTTCCTATTGATACAGACTATGCCCTTTCAAATGGTTCTCATCAATTTCGATCTTAAGCTAGTTTCACACTTTCTTCCTAGGTTGGTTAAGCAGATATTGCTATCCTGGTTTTCTAAATGAGCTAAGCGGGTATCAGAAGTTGAAACTCTTCAAATAAGTGGTATAAGAGTAGAGAAGACAAACACTGGGTCTATCTGTACAGTCAGTGAGCTCTCCTTTACTCTAGAAAATCGGGTAACTGGCTCGCGAACTCTTTTTTAATCCTCCTCTAACTCCTAATCTTTCATGGCAACATAGTGTGTGGGGTGTCTGAAATCAATTTCCTAAGAAATGGTCATTTGTTGAGCCCTTGCTATATGCTGCACATAGTGTCAAGCATATTAAAAGCATAATTAATCTTCACAGACACCTTTTAACTTAAATGTTCTTATCCCCATTTTATAAATAAAATCAGGGCTTAACGAAGTGAAATAACTAGCCTGAGGCTGCATGGCTACCCTCAAAGGAATACTAGAAAATTTTCAGCTTCTCTGGAGAGAAAGACGAAGACTTCACTGTACTCTTTAAGAGTAGGGCTGATTCTTAATTTTTATTCCTGCTGCTGTTTGGAGAGTTGGAATTATGGAGAGGAAAGAGGAAAGAGGAAAGAAAGAAGTCTCAGAGTTAAAGCAACCCGGCTGATGTTATACTTCTAGGTAGGCTGTTAGCTAACTGAATGGAAAAGACACGCCTGATTCATCTTTTAATTCCTACTTATTGAAGGATTTACGAAGTGTGTGCTTATTAAATAGTTTTGGAAAGAATACTTTCTAAAGGATTCTGAACAAGTTGCTTATGTGTCATCAACCTCTTCAGGGATCCACTGGCTTCCTCTTGGCTCTTATCCATCCTGAGAACAGCTTCGTCTTCTAAGACAAATTCCTGCTGTTCTCTGTCTCGTGGCTCTCTCCTGCCCCAGGTATGGCTCTGTGCAAGGCAACTTGAGAATACGCGAGGCTTGAGATCTTCCAGAGCCATGACAGATGGGAGTTGTTGGACAAAAACCCCATGGGTCAGAAAACCCCGAGGAACTCTAGCATTACTGATAGGTCCCCGGTTGGAATGAGTTCCAGGTGCCTATATTCGCAACTTGCTCATTTCCATAACTACGTTCAGCTTCCACCCCACTCCTTTCCTGTCCCAATTCTCCGCAACTGTAGCCAACTGTGCTACTTGGAATTACTTTTAAAATAAATTGCTTGCACTATGATCCTCATTTTGGGGTTTGCCTCCAGGGGAACCTGAGCTAAGACATCTTCCTCAGAGTTTTAAAATAAGACATACAAAAGGCTATATGTAATAATAGGTAATAATAGATAGCATTCATTCCTGAGCATTTAATCCGTGCAAGACCGAGATCATTTAAGTTTTACCAGCCAGCCAGGTAAATACTAGCCAATATTTCCATTTTACAGATGAGAACACTGAGACACCACAAGATTAAGGAACATGCTTCAAATCACAGGTATTAATGGTCAGTGTTAAGACTGCAAACCAAAAGCTAATTAGCTCTTTGGTCTTAGAAAATGTCTTTCCCTGATCATGACCAAATGTGATTGATTTCCTATCAGAATGCTTGCTAAAGATATTACTTGGGAGACTTGAACAGTGATACTTAGGGATTATCTTTTGCTTAAATGATGCTGATTACTCAACGTATGCTATTATAACATTTATTGTGAAAGCAACTTGCGTGTCGGAGTGCTGCCAAATATCTGGTCAGCCTGCACTGTGAACAACTAGGTTGCATCATTTTGGCTTCACCCAAATGCACAATGGGACATGAATTATTACAGCTGATTCCCTCTGTCTTTATTTCCTAGAGGCTTTTCAGTTCTGTAATTACCAGTTTTCATCCCCTTCTTTTCTTCCTGTTCCTCATTCTTCCCTCATTTGCTTCTCCCTCTGCTCCTGCTCCTCCTGCTTCTCTCTTATTTGCTTTGGTTTCTTAATAGCCCCAAAGAACTTAATTCTTTTTTTTTTTTTTAGTTTGAAGCATTGAGATTTTAATGGTCAAAATCAACATTAATTATAAAACCAAGGAAAGAGTTAGATAGCTATTAATCATCATTGATTTGGATTGCAAAAAGGACTGCTGTACACAGTGGTTTTTATTGAATGATGTGCCTGCATTGGTTTTTTTTTTTTGAATTGGTTTTTCTTTTATTTTGCTAAAGTAAGTAGAAAGGAAATGCATCATTAGCTACAAGAAAATCATATAAGCACAAAATGATAAACTAGCCAACTGTAGACAAACACTGCACATTGAAATATTACATTTTCAGAGCCAGCAGGAGAGATGTTTTTGTAAATGCCAGAAAGTCAAATGTGAATATAAGCCAAATAAGTGTAAAAATTGTAGGGTTGAAGGTAAGAGAGGGAGTATGACAGCATTCTTAAAATAGTGAGTATCTATTCCTAGAAATAAATGTTTTAACATATGGGTGAGTGCAATATTAAGTGAAAAATTTTACTAAAATAATAGCTATTTAAATATTATAAGTATTATTAAAACACAGAGGTTATGAAGAAGTAGAATACATTTATTCCTAGATTTAAAATCAGTCCACTTGAGAATTAAAATGTAACCCACCATAGAATTTCAGTAACAAAGAACCCTGCTTTTCGATCTGGACTGTTGAACTTTTCCTAAGTATCTCAGCATTGTGAAAGGTATTTCTTCACTCTTATTCAATTACCATTTTACATTAATAAAACAGATATTTGTAGTGAAATGGCATTTATGAGGAACTCCTCATCACATGAAATAAAATTATGTAATTGTTTACTACAACTCAAAAGTAATTTGTCTCTACTTGTATATTTTTGTTTTTGTTTTCATTTGTTTTATATGTATATTTTGGAAGAACATTTCTTCTTACTTGTCTATAGTAGGTTTAATATATAGTCTTGTTACCAAAATCTTATTTTCAAATTTCCCATTGTAGATGCTGATATGTCACATTTGGGGGTTTGTAGAGGATTCACATTCATCCTTGTGGTATTTCGGCCTTCTTGGTTTAATTTCTTTGGAGATGGAATACAGTGGCTTAAAAGATATCTTCTAATTACAGAAGAGAAAATAACCTTCTGCCACATGGTCAAGTGTAGTTGGTGTCCCTGAAACCCTGACTGGGAAATTAACTCTTGGATTCCTAGTTGAGGTTTGCCTTAGAAAGGGATAATATATATTTATATTATATACACATATAAATATATATATGTAATATATATATTTTAAATACACATTAAGAATCATATTATATATTGCATGTATAGAGAAAAATAGTCTGTTCTTTTTCATTCAAAGGTATACTTCATGGAGTCTACTATATTTTCAGTTTGTATAATCTCTCAAACTGTTTTCCAGTGGGTTTACTTTTCTGTGTCTTCATCCTTCTTTGATTTCTTCTCTTCTCAGAGAAACTTCCTCTTAAGACACTTAGCACTTTTTCTGTGTGTGAGAAAGAGAGTGAACAGGGGTGAGGTTTGGGGAGGGGTGAAAGGAGAGGGAGAGAGAGAATATTAAGTAGGCCCAACATAGATTTTGATGTGGGGCTTGGTCCCACAATCCTGAGATCCTGACTTTAACTGGCAGAGCTACCCAGGTGTCCCAGCATTTATTTTTTTAATTAATTTATTTATTTGAGAGAGAGAGAGAAGAGAGAGAGCGAACAGGGAAGAGGCAGAGGGAGAGGGAGAGTATCTCAAGCAGACTCCCTGCTGAGAAGAGAGCCCCACACAGGGCTTGATCCCACAATCTTGAGATCATGACCTGAGCAGAAATCAGGAAGAGTCAGATGCTTAACTGCAGGAGCTACCCAGCTGCCCCAATCTCAGCTTTTTTTTTAACATGATATTATATTTCTTTGTGAACCTATATCAATGTTTCTATAAGATATTTGTCCTTGTATATCCCACAACATGTTAGTACAGTTTCTTGTAAACATTAAAAACACTCAATGATTATGTTTATGTAAAGAAATAGCAAAAGATTTGCTGACTGTGTTACATGGTTCAGAGCAGATAGAGTGAAGTCTCAGTCCTTGCTCTGCCACTCTGTGCCCATTGGCTGATGACAAGTTCCTGTATTTCTCTGGGCTAGACTTTCCTCATTTATAAAATAAAGTTCTGGGACTAAATCCCCTCTAAGGATATTTTTGGCCCTGACTTCCTATGAATTTATGAGATAGGGAGAGCCAGAATAATGAAAGTTCAGGGAAGGGGAGGTGTTATTACTATAAGCATTCTGGCACTCTGGATAAACAAATCTTGCCTCTTGTTAGAATTCTCTGGAACAAACTTTATTTCTGCTGAGATGACAACCATTGTGACACGGGAAATTATTTTCACTGATTTATTTGTTGCTTTGTTTTATTTTAAGAACTTCTCTGATTGTAAAAGAAATGTATGTATGTATGTTTATTATCTTAAATAAATAAATTATTTATAATTTTATCATCAGATATAACTGTAATACTTTGGAGAATTTGACCTTCATAGTACTCTTCTTTTTTTTTTTTTTAAGATTTTATTTATTTATTTATTAGGAAAGAGAGAGAGTGAGAGAGAGCATGAGAAGGGAGAAGATCAGAGTGAGATGCAGACTCCCCATGGAGCTGGGAGCCCGATGTGGGACTCGATCCCAGGACTCCGGGATCATGACCCGAGCCGAAGGCAGTTGCTTAACCAACTGCGCCACCCAGGCGCCCCATAGTACTCTTCTATAGTTCTTTATAAAGTCAAGATCATACTTTATAAATCTATGTATATATCTAATATCCATCTATTTTTCTATCAATGCAAATAAATATATATAGACATGTTTGATATAGTATTTTATTTATTCATTTAAATATATTCCAATTTCTCAATCTCAGTTAAATGTCTTTGAAGACATTATTTTAATAGCCATTGTAGTGCATTAGAATGGTTGGAATTTTTAACTTTCTTTTAACTTCCTTTGACTTTAACTTCCTTTTCCCTCCTTTTGCTAATAGAGACTCTTTTATAAGGAATCCACTCCAAGTAGTTCATACCGTAAGTCTGAGCATTGGACCAAACCATGGCCAATCAGAACATTACATTTCTGTCCAGAGTAGTGTAGGAAAAAGAAAATGAACCAAGACAACTGGGATGGATGAGGATTTTTCTGGACTTTTGATGGAAACACAAAGAAAATTACTATAATTTCATTGGAATTAGTGCCATTAGATTAATGTAAGCCAATTTGCCAATGCTATCATTGCCGGAGAATAAAGTCTAGACAGAAATTAGCAGAACTTTGAACAGTATAGAGTCAGGAAGGGTTTTAATATATCCTCTGATTCTCTGGTTTAATTAATGCCTAAAGCCAGTATGAGTTTGAACTTCCAGCTTCTGCAAGTCAATGGAATCCCGTTACTGCTTTTTTTGAGTTCAGTTTTCATGTCTTACAAAAGATCTTGTTTTAACTAATGTATTTATATATGTATTATATAGAATTTAACATTTTTATATTAATAAGAATATAATTATTTTGTAAATTAATTTTTGCCTATGTATCTGAAGGAGGAGATGGGCTGATATAAGATAGTTTCCTAGAAAAGAAATTTAAGAAATAAAGGGTCTAGTTTTTTAAGACTATATTATCAAAATACTGTGCCAAAAACTTCAGAGTTTGACAGCAATAAATATCAATAAATAATCAAGCAATCAATAATTTCTGACATATATATGTCAGGGCCTGTTGATTGCAACATAAAGCATCTCCATTTTTGTCATGTTATCTTTTAAATTAATTTGGAGGAATAAACCTTCCCTTGTCCCATGATTCTTATGCTTACTTAGCCATCATACAAAGCCAACCACAAAGTAATTAAAATGTCCAGACCTATGTAATGGTCAAAACATCACCTAACCTGCTTGCTTGGTATAGACAAGGAAGCATCAAACTCAATGAAAGACACATGAATGGCTTCTTCTTTCTTTCTCCATGTTGATATCTAACTCTCCCTTCCACCTCTTCTTATAACCTAAGCATTCTAAAGAGCACATTCCCCCTCCTCCAGGATAAAGTAGGAGTAGGAAGAAGAAATAAAAAGATCAGGAGAGTTCTTATGTCACTGCTCCTTATTGAGGTGATAGTGAGCTCTCTAGGCTTGGGAGTTTAAACCTCTCTTGTGAACTCTTGTGGATTCTTTGGACCCTCACCAACACCAGTGGCACTACCATTGCTGAGTATTTCTGCTGTGTAGTTGCAGTGATAATGCCAACCCTCTGTCACCACTGGTTGCTAATTCCTTCCAACGCCCCTAGTTATCTGCTGATATGGTCTGTTCTGCTAAAACAGAATGTTTCTGTAATTCATATTGGGTAATACGTGATTGATAAATAGCAGAATGATGTCATTATAATGCAAAAGTCTCAGAGGGTCTTAGGTGACCTTTTGTTTTCTAGTATGTTAATATTTTGGACTACCAGTATCTGCAGTTGAATGTAAAATATACTAATAAAGTTAATCACAGCAAGCTACATAAATATGCAATCCTGGACATGATGCCTTATCATCTCACATTTTCCCTCTTTGTCTATCTTGGCCATATGCTCTGCCTTCAAGGTACTTATTGCATTATCGTCTCTATTCTATGTTTATTTTGTCCTTTTCTCTATAACTCAGCAGACTCAACCATTCCTATGTGCCCTTTCGTTGAGCTGCTTTTATTTTTAAGACAAAATCTTTCACTTACTATAGTTTTTTTAATTCAGAATTTAAAAAGTCTTTTGGCATGTTAGAATTATCTAGCTCTTTTGGAATCTGGTATATGTGTGTATGTGTATGGATTTTCAGCATTTTGTTAACAATAAGGTTATAAACCTGCCTAGGTTTTGAGTGATCCACCTCTAATATTGTACTGCTATAAGTTCACATTATATTTGCCAGTTTTTCATAATCATGTATCATTATTTGAAAATGTCTATATTCTGGCTTCTTTCTTATGAAACCTGTTGTACCTTCCAGATGACCCTTTTGGATAGGACCCACGATGAGCTCATGTTGATTTGTTTCCTTCCTACTGAAGAGTGATAACATCCTTTTTTCCACAAAGCTTTAGGAGAAATTTTGGAAGTGTGAATAGCCACAAATTTAGAAAGCTCCTTTTTGCTTGGCCATCAGAGTAGCCAGTAGTCCTATATTTTGCCTATAATCTTCCAGTTGGGTGGCAGACACAAGTCCATATATTTCCCAAAGGGAATGCATGTGTATCCTCTGAGTCATATCCTTAAGGCTTCTCTCTCTCTTTAGGTGGAGTTAGAATGTGGCATAACTGTTAGGAGATAGGACATATCCTTCTTGGGGCATATATCTACCAGCACAGTTATGTCCAAAGATTCTTCCCCAACATTGCTTGCTTTCTTTTTGCTTTATGATCTGATTCTGTTACATTCTTGATGTGGCATGAGACTTAAAAGCCCTCTACTCCATTCTTGGCCACGTACTCTGCTACTTCTATACCACTTTGGAAATTGCTGGTCATTGTATAATCTGGAACTTCCCTTTTGAATTTCTGGTACACATATCCCTATCTATATCTGCACAGATCTATAACTATTTTGAACCATATTGCAGAACAAGCTGGTAAATTAGTACATTTCATTTAACTCAAGAAATATGTAAAGCCTGAATTTCCTTCCATTTTAGAATTGCTTATATTTTTAAGATAGAGTGATCTAATTTAAACAGCCAGACTTTTAATTTACTTGAGAAAGTGTTATTGCTCTGAAAACAAATGGAAGTACCTTAGATGACACCATGAATTATAAACACGTGGCACAATATCGTAGAGTGGTTATAAGAGGATGCATCCCATCCTTCATAGTGTGTACACTTCTTGATCACTTGGGTCAGAATAAATTTTTCTGGAAATCATGGACTGTCTTTCTAAATATTTACCATGTAATTTTTTTTTACATTTTTCTTCTTGCTGGGGCACTCTTCTCTTTGGAATCTATGGCCTCAGCTCATCATTCTCGGTTTCTGAAGGAGTAAATGCTGAAGAGCCCCATCCATAACCGCATATGAGGGCTGTGCTGGTTCTGAATCACTCTCTTGAAATAAAAGTAACAGCAGTAGACAGAAACACCCTACCTGATTTAAAGTTTCTTCATTCACTTGTTGAAGGATAATTTTTTTAAATGATAAAATCATGGCTCATATAGATATAAAATGAACACATGTCAGAGAATTTATCGGAACCATTAATTAATGAGGAAACTGGTGGTTCAAAAGATAACTCCAAGTCCCACATTTATAGTCAGATAAGAACTACTGAAACCATTTACAAATAGTAGCTAACTTTTGAATACCTATTGGGCCATAATCAATTGCATTCTACCAGATATAACTTGCATTTATATGGGTGGGAACTATTTATATCAGTATCAGTTTATTATAAATTAATATCTATCTGTATAGAGCAGTAAAATAGCCCAGGCAGAGGTAGACAAAAATGAAGAGCACCCAGATGAATGAGCCAGCCAGGGCAACCACTAAATTTCCAAATCTTTTTACCATTTTTCCTTAGGAAAGTATATATCCTAGATACCCTTTTAGGCACCTCTTTGTATATCTGGGGAGAATGCTGAATGCTTTATATCCTACATATATACACTATTGGTCAAACCTTTACAGTAAATCACGACCTCTAGAGAGGATCATATGAACTGATTCTACATCTGTTTTGTCCATATTACTGAGTTCTAGTTGTCTTCTTGTTAGGTCCTCCAGGAAAGTAAGGGCTCTTGGAGGCCAACAACTGTGCTTTGTACGCATCACCTCACCTGATCCCGGGTTCACATCATGTACTTGGTTAATGTGAAGTGAAAGGATCAATGGTTTGAGATAATTATTCTAAGGTCATTTTGTTGACATAAAAAAAAAATCATTCATTTCTTCCTCTGTCGAAAATACTTATTCAAATGCAAGTACTTTAAAAAAAACCCTCAAGATAGAACATGCTTATTTATAGGGTAAGTAAATGTACAATTCATTTTTTGTCTTCACTAGCATTTTTGCTTAGGAAAATATTGGTTGGAAGCAATTGTGCATACTTCCAGTTATTTGTCATAGTTCTTTGAAGTATTCTTTGTCCCTACCTTAGAGCATTTGGCATTTATGCTCCAAGGAGTGGCTCTGGTAATGAGAGAATATGTTTTGTGCACTCTCGATGCTGCCAGTAATGTTTTCAAATTAAAAATTAATTTTTAAACAGTAGACTTCTGTGACCATGACACTGTTATTAAAATCTCTTTTTTGGCACAATATCCAGCTTTCTTTAGTCGTTGTTGATGCTTTTATTTTTAAAAAGCTATATTTTATGTTACATTGGTAACTTTTCCTCAAAATTAATATTTAATCCAAAGTATATTGGAAAATAAAATAGAAATGCATTAACATTACATAAGCCTGAAGTTAGTAGGGTCTTAAACTTTTATTTAACATGTTGGAACAGGGTACATTTTTTTTTCATTTTTGGAAACAAAGAATATGGTAAAAAAAAAAAGTATACTAAGGACAAATAGATCAGGACATTCTACAGTATTTGGAGCAAATGGTGAAATAATCATTTAAGAATATATACAACATCTGTTCATCTCTATAGTCATTTGACTCAATGTCTTAGGGATTGGCATTTATATTATTTTCACACATAATTATAATTTTTGCCTTAGATATGTTAAGGTTTTGAAAGGGAAGGGAATATTAGAATTGTTTCTGAGTTACCTTGAAATTATTCCATATTGAAACTTTCTTATTTTTAATTTTAGAATAGTAATACTTGGCTATTAAAAAGCAATAGTAAGAGCATGTAGTTGTAGATGGTAAGTCCTTTTAATAATAAAGTCAGATTGTCAGGGGAACTTGTTGCTGCTACTTTGAATTAATTTGACTCTTTCAGTCTCCAAATGGATTCATTCCCCTTTGGGAAAAAAACATCCAATCTATGTATACTTCTTCCAGAGGAAAATTGCTGGCCAGCTCAGTTCAGGTCTATTCATTAAGTATCTCTTGAGAGTATATTATGTGTCAGAACTTATTTTTAATTATAGTGCTACACAAATGAATGGCACATTCAATGGCATTATTCAAGGATGTAGGATTCTAAGGAACCACTTCAAGATTTTCTTGAATTGACGGGAATTTTGAGTATGTGGACCTTGAACTGAGGGTTAAACACCGAACAAGTGAACAAGGTAGAAAAGCGTGTATATGTTTTTGTACTTTCTAGGTTTTCCTAATTGCAAAAATTAAATGGCGGCGAGGAGATGTGGTTGGTGAGCTGGAAGTGTGTGTTTCTAGCAAAAAGTTGTAGGCCCCACCTATTTTTTTTTCTTCCCTTTATCTGGAGCCCACTCTGCTGGGGATGGTGTTAAATTAATTATTTGACAGGAGATGTGGAAGGTGCCGTGGGGATATATAGGAGGGGCTCTTAATTTAGATGTAGAGCAGATTTCTTAGAAATGTGTAATATTTCCAAAGATAAATATGAACTCGTCATAAGGGAAGAATGTGGGAGGAAAGGTTTAGCAGAGATAGCACAGAGGTAAAAGAAAACATGTGGTATCCGAGGAACTGTTAGAAGTTTGGTGTTTTTGAAATATAACTTGTGCCTAGAGAAATTGGCCTGACATGAGGTTGGAAAGATAAATGGGATCTTCATATACATGCACACATACATACATATACACATATGGACATATATGTTAATACATCATTTTAGAAATGAACTTCTTATTTTAGGACAGTTTTACATTTACAGAATTATTGCAAAGAGAGGATAGAATTCCCCTAGACCCGCATTTGACTTCCCCTACTATTTATAGCTTACGTTAGCATTGTATGTTTGTTGTAATTAAGAAACTGGTATTGATACATTATTATGAACTAAAATCCATGCTTTATTCAGTTATCTTCATATCTACCTAATGCTCTTTTCTGTCCAAGGAGCCAATATTACACTAGGATCCAATATTACACTTCGTTGTCATGCCTTCTGGCTGTGGGAGTTTTTCAGATTTACTTTGTTTTTCATGACCTTGATAGTTTTACATATTGTGAGGTATTTTGTAGGATGTACCTCAATTGGAATTTGTGCAATGCTTTTCTCATTAGATTGGGGCAATGTGTTTTTGGGAGAAATACCAACAAGGCAGATTGACTTTCTTATCATTTCCCATCAAAAGCACACACCTCCAACATAAGTTATCATTGTAGATGTTAATCTTGTTCACTTGACTTGATGCAGTTTTTGTCTGGTTTCTCCATTATGAAGCTATTCTTTTTTTGTTCTTCCTTCTCATACTGTACTATTTGGAAGGAGGAGTATCTACATTCATTATTTGGAATACTTTTGCATGAGACATTTGTCAATTCACTGCCATTTATTTATACAAGCATTTATTCTAGTCAGTATGAATAATCATATATTTACTTTAACTGTGGGTTATAATGGTTGTACTTTGTTGTTCAAATTATTCCACTTTTGGAAATTTGGAGCTCCTTCAATTTTCTCCTGTGTCCCTTTGAAATGCCCTCAGTCTTGTGGTTTTTATTTATTTACTTTTGACCACTTTCTTTCTGGTACTGCAGATACTCTTCGTTTATCTTCTACACTTTCTGCCTTGTTCTTTGAATCAGACATTTCTTCAAAGAGCTTGCCTTCGACATAAACCACGGTAACTTCTTTCAACCCATATCTCCAAAGGCAAGTGAAACAGAAGCAAAAATGAACTATTGGGATTTCATCAAGATAAAAATCTTTTGCACAGCAAAGGAAACAGTCAACAAAAATAAGAGGCAGCCCATGGAATGGGAGAAGATATTTGCAAATGACATTACAAATAAAGGACTGATATCCAAGATCTATAAAGAACTTCTCAAACTCAACACTCAAAAAACTAACCCAGTCAAAAAATGGGCAGAAGACTCATGTCCAAAGAAGACATACAAATGGCTAACTGACACATAACTAGCCATCAGGGAAATATAAATCAAAACCACAATGAGATACCACCTTACGCCAGTTAGAATGGCAAAAATTAACAAAACAGGAAACAATAAATGTTGGCGAGAATGTGAAGGAAGGGGAACCCTCTTACAGCCACTCTGGAAAACAGTATGGAGGTTCCTCAGGATGTTAAGAATAGAGCTACCCTATAATCCAGCAATTGCTCTACTAAGTATTTACCTTAAAGGTACAGATGTAGTGAAAGGAAGGGGCACATGTACCCCAATGTTCATAGCAGCAATGTCCACAATAACCAAATTGTGGAAGGAGCCGAGATGCTCAACGGCAAAATTGTTGAAGGAGTCAAGATGCCCTTCAACAGATGAATGGATAAGGAAGATGTGGTCCATATATACAATAGAATATTATTCAGCCATCAGAAACGATGAATACCAACCATTTGCATCAACATGGATGGAACTGGAGGGGATCATGTTGAGTGAATAAGTCAAGCAGAGAAAGACAATTATCATATGGTTTCACTCTTATGTAGAACATAAGCAATAGCATGGAGGACAATGGGGGAAGGGAGGGAAATCCAAAGGGGGAAAAATCAGGGAGGGAGATGAACCATGAGAAACTACGGACCCTGGGAAGCAATCTGAGGGTCTCAGAGAGTAGGAGGGTGGAGGGAGGGGGTAACAGGGTGATGGGTATTGAGGAGGGCACATGTTGTGATGAGCACTGGATGTTATACTTAACTAGTGAATCATTGAACACTACATCAAAAACTAATTATGTACTATATAGTGGTTACCTGAACACAATTAAAAAAAACAAAAAACAAAAAAAGAAGGAGCCCAGATTCCTTTTATGGGAGAATGCTAATAAAACTAAGATCTGGAAAGAACAAAAACAAAACAAAGAAACCAAGATCTGGGCATGAGATGTCCTCATTGCTACTGGGGTGTGTTTTTTTAAGCCTTTTCAGGGGACAGAAAAAGGAAATACATGTGTATGTATATTAGCTTGACTTACACATACCCATGAGTATTTCTATATGTAACAAACTATATGAACATTAAGCTAAACATGAATTCATACCGTCTCCAGTTAAAATTCATTACCATTATTCTAGTCTCCTATCCTTACCTGTAAGCTGAGAACACTGGGTCCTACCATCCACCATCCATTTATTCAATTTATTTAATTGTTCAATTCAGTGTACATGTATAAATGGTTTCAGTTATTAACCTGTTGCCTTGTGGAGTGGTAGGAAACATTGCCAACTAGTTTATACTTTAAATTCCCGGTTTGGGGGTTTCCTGTGGAGAAGCCCACTACCTTGTTCTGCACGTACATTTGGAGGACTGCTATTCTGCTATTTCTTTTTTTTTTTTTTTTTTTTTTAAGATTTTATTTATTTATTTGAGAGACAGAGAAAGTGAAAGAGAGCATGAGAGGAGAGAAGGTTAGAGGAAGAAGCAGACTCCCCGCGGGACTGGGAGCCCGATGTGGGACTCGATCCCGGAACTCAAGGATCATGACCTGAGCCGAAGGCAGTTGCTCAACCAACTGAGACACCCAGGCGCCCCTATTCTGCTATTTCTGTTCAATGTGGGAGACAGAAGTCTTGAGAAAGCTGTAGTGCCTGTAACCCTGAGATCCAACCATTTCTTTCAGGTGCCTATCTCTCCCCCACAAGCATAGATATTGACGGAGCATGGGAAACATTGATCAAAGAATACAGAGGGCACCTGGGTGGCTCAGGTGGTTGGGCGACTGCCTTCGGCTCGGGTCATGATCCCGGAGTTCCGGGATCGAGTCCCATATCGGGCTCCCGGCTCTGCGGGAAGTCTGCTTCTCCCTCTGACCTTCTCCCCTCTCATTCTCAGTCTCTCTCTCTCTAATAAATAAATAAAAAAAAATCTTAAAAAAATTAAAAAAAAAAGAATACATCCACACTTCCCTCTCATTATTTTTTTTATCTTTGTGCATCTTAGCCATGTTGCTTTTTCTAGCCACTCTTTTTCTTTTTTTTTTTTTGCCACTCTTTTTTTTTCTTATTTTTCCTCTCCATTTTCTCATAGGAAACACTCTTCATTATGGTTTCAATATATTTAATGTTTAAACATCTCTTCAATATAGTAATTATCTTTAAGAAAATGAAAGCCAGGAATAGAAACGTCTTTCTGAAAAAAACCTAAATTTCCCCTGAGTTGTATCTTTAAATTCGACAGATTTGATAGTTTTGCAATATAATATGAACGACACCAGTGGCTGTGTGTGTGTGTGTGTGTGAACATATACTTGAAAATACATGTAGATGGGAGGAGAAGAAATGAAAAAAAACATTGGGAAATGGTGACAGTTAATATTTGCTTTTTCCCCCTTCTATTGCACAAACATCTTTAAGCTAAATTTTAAAAGTGCAAGGGAGGACTTCTAGACTGTTCCTTAGGTTTATATTTCAGCACACAGAGACTTCTAGTGACTGCAACCCTGATCTATTCTGGGAATTCAAACTCCAATTCAGTTTGATATATAGATTTAAATGCCTAAATGCCAATGTTCTCTCCCCCTTATTTCCTGTATGGACTTCTAAAATGAAATTTTCACGGTCGTATTAAATAATAAATAAATTCTTAAAGCTTTATATTACTTCTATAGCATTTAAAACAGACACAGACATACTTTTAAAGAAGTGCTCTGGTCAAAAGTATAGTATAGGATCCAGAGTATATCAAAATGATTTATTTTTAATCTATGGAGCTTATAAATAATTTCTTTCTGGAACTAAAGAAATGAGCTGCAAAGAAATTGAGAAAGGAGAGTATTTAAAAAAAAACCCACAAAACACAAATCTCAGCACACTGGTGGCTGATGTCAGGGAATGAACCCCAGGCTTCCTCTTCTTCTCTTCCTAGCAGCACTTTGTTTCTAAATAACTCCCACGGTGTTTTTATGTGATATATGTGTACGTAAGTTTGAGAAAGAACATGTTTGTGTCTGAGTACCTGTGTAAATACACAATTTAAAAGCAAATATTTATCAGGCCATTACGACATGCTTGGTGAGTTTTTCAGTGCATTGCATATATTTACTTATTTTTCTGGTAATCCTAGTAGTATCACTAGTATTGTCATTCCATTTTTATAGTTTAGACACCGGAAGTAAGTAACTTGCTGAAGGTTTCCTAGAAATAAATAATTCAACTCTAGTTAAATACAGCACTTAAACCTAGTTAATCTGGCTCCAGAGTCCATGTTCTTGACCTCTTTTCTACGTGGCTTGCCATGCTGGGGTCACTGCATTATTTTAATATTATCTGTATCAGTAACAGCACAAAATAAATATAATATTTTATGTTTCCCACCATCAATGTTTTCCATAGTGAAGTGGCGATTTTAAGAAAGAATGACAGAAGAGGGTTTTGCCTCCTTTTCAAAATACTCTTCTATAGTCTCTTTTACTTTAAGTTTCTCAAAGCTAAGAAATAATATCAGAATAAGACATCCCCATGAGGGACGCCTGGGTGGCTCAGTCAGTTAGGTGGCTGCCTTCGGCTCTGGTCATGATCCCAGGGTCCTGGGATGGAGTCCCGCATAGGGCTCCTTGCTCAGCGGGGAGCCTGCTTCTCTCTCTGCCTCTGCCTACCACTCTGCCTGCTTGTGCGCTCGCTCTCTCTCTCTAAAAAATAAATAAAATCTTAAAAGAAAAAAGACATCCACATGATACTAATATGCAGTTCAATGAATGTATATTACATTAATATTATATATCATGTTATACATAATATTACATGCTATTATTAATGGAAAAAGAACAGATAGGGATAAAAAGGTTTGCTTAGTAACAGAGTGGATTGAATTGAGTAACACAGTGCTAAGCTTCGTTCACCTGCACAACCTCTGGATGGCTTCCATAGTTTCTGTTAATTCATCATCCAAACTGCAATCACCAAGCTAAACTCCACAGTAGTCAACAGTTATTCACAATGGATGTAATGTGAGAAGAAAGCATATTTCTTAATTCCAGCATGTCAGTGTGTCTTCTGGGATTAATGGTATTTTGAATCCTTTCCCTCCCCTCCACAGACTGGGTTTGTTATCAGCTATATTGATGGGTTGTCCTCAGATGGTTGAAGACTGGGGCTGCAGGGATGATTGAAATTTGTAGGCGGAGAGACAACTGCAGTCCTTGGAGGTGTTAGAAGTCTGCAGTGCTTGGGAGGTCTGGTGCTGCCATTTATACTTCTTTTCCCTGGAACTCTTTCTTCATAACAGATTTTGAACTAAAAATAAAGAAAATCTCCCATACTCTGTTAGAGTTTATTTTTTCAAAGAAATCTTGCCACCTCCTTTGGGAAAATTTCTAATGAATTTTATACCCTTTTCTCCTTTTATTACTTCTACCAATCTGGCTACATTTTCCTTTTAAAACAAGAACATTAAGGTCAACATTGCCTTCTATTTGACAATTAGCTTCTTTGTTTTCTTTCTACCAATTCTCTAGAAACTTTGAGTTTTTGGAGTCAATGTTCATTAACTATACGGTAGGATTTAACTTTTTATTTCTATTTACTATTTAGTAAAAACTCAAGTTCAATCACTCAAAAATGACTGTGTGTACATGTGTTGTGTGTGTGAGACAAATAATTGAGCATTTCTGTTGGTAAATAATGCAAGCCAATGTGCTGCAAATATGAAATGCTTACATTTATTTTGCCCCAGACAAGATTCTTTTTTCACTGGAAGTGCATATCCAAATACCTGCAAGACATTTTTCAAATATATATTCTTTGTCAATCTTTAGCAGAATTCATACTGTAGAAGACTTTCTGAAGGGTGGAATTGTACATGCTTTTTCAGAAAGAGGAGAGATCCAAATTAAAACTGAATCTGAAAACTTATCTGGTTATATGCAAAGCTAATTTAATTTGAATATATCCATATTATCAGAGATTTATTGTGATGATATATGACTAATGTGTGGTTTTAACACAATCTAGGTTCAGGCCCTTATACTCAGATATTCTACAGTTGGAATGTAATATTAATAAGCAGAATAATTAGATGAGAAAAAAGAAAACATACAAATGAAATTTGTCGTACTTTGGATTTTAAATGAATACATTTTATATTTGGGCATTTTGAAACTTGATAGTATTTTTTCGAATGCTAGGCTAATATCTTTCCAAATAAGAAAAAGAAATTTCTAAAACCGTTTCTAAAGAGACTACATTCTGAAAAGGCTTTGAACATAATTTCTTGGGCAAAATACTTTTAAGACACAAGATTATATTACCATCTTCAGTCAGAAAGGATCTTGGAAGTCACCTGGTAAACCTTCATTTGAATTAAAAATTATCTTATTAAATGCCTGATCACATGGCAGGCAACAGTAGCTCTTTGGACATGTCTATGAAAGGTGTTTTGACCTCTCGTAGAGTGACTCTAGTTGTCACTGAGCTGGAACCTCCCTGCCAATAATTTCAACAGATGAAAATTCCACTCATAGGTTCTGTTCTTTTTGAACTTAACAGAGTAAGTCTCTTTCTTCATTGACCAAATATCTTTTGTTGGGGAGAGCTGACTTGTCTACATGATCTTTTCTTTTCTGCCCTAAATAAACTTAGCTTAGTCATTCAGATAAAAGAATACTGATAAGACTATTAATCTCTACTATTCAGAATTCTCATTCTCCAACTTCTTGCCTATTTAGGCCTCTCTTTCCATCATTTCTTCTCTTTCCTCAGTTCTGTGAGTTACTTAATATGTCTTATTCTATAGAATTCTTTTTCTTTTAATATTTAATTATTTATTTTGAGAGAGAGCAAGAGCATGGGAGGGAGGGGCGGAGGAAGAGGGAGAGAGAATCTCAAGTGGACTCCTCACTGGGAGGGGAACCCAACATGGGGCTCAATCCCCAGACCCTAAGATCACGACCTGACCCAAGCCAAAATCAAGAGTCAGATGCTTAACTGAGCCATGCAGACACCCTGTAGATTCCGCTAAAATTTGCTAGAATTGAATTTTGTTGTTTGGGACCAATGTCCCAATTGTAAAAGAGCTGTCATCATTACCATCATCATCATCATTATCTTTGCCAATTACATATAGCTTTGAAAATTATACACATTTTGCATCACACTCTTAAATCTTTTTATCTTTTGAAGATATTGTTTTGGATTTCTTTTCATTGCAAAATCTGGAGAAATGACCTCTTCCACCAAATGTTTGACCACTCCAAATGACAGCTGTTACTCTTAGGGGTAAGGATACTATCATTCAACTACCATGGTCATGGCCTCAGCAGAAAGAGGCATGATAAAATTAGTGAAAAATGAGTTTTTAACAAACAGAGAAAGTGGATTTAATTTCATTCCTATTTTGGTTGTGATGTATGATTTAATTGTTAGTAAAAAATAATACCTTGGATTTTAGTAGCTAAAACATGGCTTTGTTTTTGTTTTATGTTTTTCTTAACTAGAAAACACCACTCTTTAAGCCTCAAATGTTATTTGAGTAACTCATCAGTGAAATTCATTAAGTAATTCATTCTGGCGATGGGCTTGGCAACTAACTTAGATGAACGACAGCTTCAAGTATTTCTTATTATTGCCAGATTGTCTCATCTTCAGAAATACCACACACTGGCTTACACCTGAGGAAGGATGGTCTTAATTCATATACATCAACAATTTTAATACAGTAACCTTTTCAGTATCCACTAAGACATATAAGAAGTAGCTAAGCCTGCCTGGCAGGCACATTCAACCTTACAAGCCTGACTGAGCTCAGCTGGGTTCCAATGAAATGATTCAAAGCAGGAGATGAAAAACAGAAAAAAAAATGAAGATTTAGTTAGAAACGACATGATCATGAACATTTGGGCACTGCTGAGTATGAACAATCCTTTGATCAATTTCTACTTTATTTCTCGAAGAAAGGGCACCTGAGGCACCTGTCTAGCAGTGGATATTTTACCCATCTGGAAGGAGTTAGGAAGAGCTTTGTCATAGCTCTGGTTTTGTTTTGTGTTCCTTAACAAGTTTAGTGATACTCACATTAGTGAAGGAAGTATAGTTGACCACATAAATGCAGTCATCAGTACACTAGCTTTTGTCTTTTAATTTCAATGTTGATGTGGGTTATATAGCAAATGGATATTTATTGGGGTCGTGTATCTTTCATTTTTTCAGTGGACCAAAAAACACATAAAATTTACTTTGTTTTCATTAAATGTTTTCAACAGGCCCCAAAGAAGGGAGCTGATCATTGTCTTTAAAAAAGATGGTCTCCCAGAGTGCCTGGGTGGCTCAGTGGGTTAAAGCCTCTGCCTGTGGCTCGGGTCGTGATCTCAGAGTCCTGGGATTGAGCCCCACGTCGGGCTCTCTGCTGCTCGGGGAGCCTGCTTCCTTCCCCCTCTCTCTGCCTGCTTATGATCTCTCTCTCTGTCAAGTAAATGAATAAAATCTTTAAAAAAAAAAAGATGTTCTCCCAAAATCTTTAAAAAAAAAAAGAGGTTCTCCATATATGTATATGCATGTATGCCAGGTTGGCATACATGCATATACATATAAATACACGCACATACACACACACACACACATTATAAATAAAACTGATAGGATGACAAAAGATGCAGCAAAATGCTAACAGTTATTATATCTGTGCAAAGGGATACAGAAGATTTCTGTATTCTTGAAACTTTTCTGAAAATTTGAAATTGTTTTATTTTTAACTTTTTATTTTAAGTAATGAATTTCAGATATATGCCAAAAAAGAAGGCTTAATTCTCATAATTTTTGTTAAATCTTCCCCAATTGAGGGATTTCAAAACAGCTTACCTCTTTAAAGAAGACACTTTTGAGAATAGTTTGCATAATGGTGGTCTTTTGTATCAACATTGTAATGCGAATTTCCTAGGAACAAGGATTTTCTCTTACAGTAACCACTGTACGGTATGGTTATCCAGTGCAAATAGTTGAACACTGATCCTTTATTCTGTGAATTATGTTCTGATTTTGTCTCAGCACTGGTCTTTATGGAACTGTTTGTTTTTCCTTTGAAGAAGGGGTTTAGGATCCTGTTTTGTATTTAGTTGGCATGACACTCAGGACTCCTTCAGTCTAGAAAAGTTCCTGAGTCTCTATTTACCTTTCATGACATTGACAGTTTTGAAGAATCCAGGCCCGTTATTTCAGAGAATGTTTCTCAGTTTCGGTTTGTTTGATGTTTCCTCATGATTTGATTCAGGTTATGCATTCCTGACTAAAAAATAACAAAAGTGATGAACCTTTCCCCAGATAACAGATCTGGTGGGAATACTATCTAATACTGGATTTTATTTTTATTGTTTTCTATGGTGGTGCATAAATTTTCTCCCCAAAACCCAGTGGAATTAAAAAAAAAAATAAACACAAGAGGTGAGGCAGCTGGAACTGGATTTTTAATGGTGCCTCCTAGGAAGTACTCTCAGTGGAAAAGATATTTTCAACTTGGATTCTGATTGGTGTATCACTTTCCCCACAGAGAATATTCAAAGTACCTCTCTACCCCAGGCACATGCCTTTCTCCTAGCAGTGATACAACATTGATCAAATGGTGCCCAAAGCCTAAACATCGAGACAGCGGACCAGCGTGCTCAGAGCAGAAAGAGTTCATAAGGAAAGGTCCATGCAGTGTCCAGGATAGGGTTGGCAGAGAGATGCACCTTCCCAGAGTGGTAAGTGATAATAACAGCAAGCATGTTTGCCAGGCATAAATCTACTGATGTTTAAAATCTGAACAGTGAACAGAGAAAAATGGGTATCATTTTTCTGGAGAGATTTGACCTACGAGTGTAACTCAACACTCACCCTTAATGCCACCTCTTGCTTTAGCTCTAGCTCGAGTGCTAATTCAATCTAACTTGAATTTCCTCTTATTCTTGCCCCTTCTTTTTCCTATAATGGAAAGAGTACAAGTCAGTCCATAATTCTCAATCTCCCTCTATTTCTCCAACGAGTTCTGCATGATCTGTGAAGTTGTTTCCTTTTTCCACCTTAACTCCTTCATGCCCCAAGGTCTCCTTTGCTAAATGTCACCCCTGTCATCATTTCCTATGGGGTACACCAGAGATACCTTTTTCCCACCATGCATGGAAAATGACCCTCATTAATTCCTTAATGAAATGGTAATTGAGAATACATGATCAGAAAACATACTACTCAACTTCTATAGTTTGTGGTAAATAGTCCTGCAGTGTGCCAGTCCTTCATGTCATCTTCCCCAAACCTGTAGGTAAAGGATGTGCTGAAATCAGATAGATACCTGAAATGACATAAATTCTCTAGTAGTTATAATATGCAAAATAAGATAAACAGAAATCGCTGAATAATGTCCTAATTTCTACTGAGTTGTGCTACGTGTTGCAGTTAAATGTGAATGACATGAAAACAACAACATCAACAACTCCTCTTTATGGTTCAAGTGGTTAAAGTAAACTGAACAGAAATTAGAATTATTAAACATATACAAGACCAAAATAGTTAAATGACCCTCTATTTCTCTACCATAAGGTTATCAAGTTTATTGGGGCTGAGACTGTACTATTGCTAGTAATATTTATCTTCCTTAGTCTCACACAATCAAAGAGGCTTTAGACTAAGATCTAGAAAAAGTAACTAAAAGTATATATGACTTTACAGGAAGTGGAAGATTACGAAAATTTGAAAGCTGCCTCTAAAGAAAGTTGGCCATATTTATGACAGTTGGGTTAAATTTTGGGTTATTATTATTGAAAAAGGTGTTGTAATATAGATTTTAGGGCACAGGCTATAGATAAAGTTTTTTATAATGCCAAAACTTGGGAGGCAGTGTGCGTCCTTTTAGGATACCATGAGAAAAAATCTTACCATATCCATCCTTGCTTTTTCTGTCCTCAGCATTTCATACCAATGCTGTAGAGGGAACAATGAAATGAAGAGGGTGGTTGACCCATTACTGATGTCATATACTCTCTAATGCCCAGTTTGTACACTTGGAGTAAGACAAGTGGCGTTACTTTGTTGCTCTATCTGGGTGACCTTGAAGAAGGCATTTAAAAGCACCAACAGTCAGGTTGCCTGAGTGACACAGTGGGTTAAGCGTCCGACTCTTGGTTTCAGCTTAGGTCTTGATCTCAGGGTGGTGAGATCAATCCCTGTGTCAGGCTCCACAATCAGCACAGAGTCTGCTTGAAATTCTCTCTCCGTCTTCCCCTCTCTGCTCATTCTCTCTCTCTCTTTCTCTGTCTCTCTCTCAAACAAACAAACAAACAAACAAACAAATAAATAAATCTTTAAGAAAAAAAAAAAGGCACCAAAAGTCTGTCTGCAAATTTCCTCAGCTTTAACCTAAGGAAGTTGGGCCAAGAACACAGGCTGTGATATAATAGGTTTCAGGGAAGCACTTTGCAGAAGCAATTGCACATGTCCTCTTCCTCAGATTCTCTTGTTGAGAAATTGGTAAGAGTAACAGTGGAGAAGTCATTTTTCCATTGAAGGATTATCATCTGGGTAACCTAATTTCTTGAATTCAGCCATTTTGCCAGAAATTCTTCTGTATACATATACTACTACCACTACTGAATACTACTACTAATAAAAATAAAAAATGCAAATATCACAACTTGCAAACTGAAAGTGGAGCAAGTACTCCTCAAAGACACTTTCTATTTAATCCTGCAATTCTGAGGCAAATTTGTTCTTTCCATCTATTATATTCTGCAAGGCTAATATGTTTAAAAAGGTTCACTGCCTGAGAATATTAAGTGATATTTATATCAGCTCTGAGCACTTTCCTGCCATTTGGGGGAGGTAATTATGCACATCAAGTCAGTGGTGATAGTGACAAAACTTGGGCACATTTCAAAAAATTGCATCAAAGGCTCATTCTGGTTCCTTATGAAGCCATATTTTTCATGTTGGACTGTTCAATCAGGAAAAAACCTTATACATAGTGTGGACTTGCTTTATCATCTGCAGATTGGTCCTATAATGGAAATCTCAAGTGCTACTGATGTGAGAAATGTAGCCCAGCTGGAAAGGGCAAGGAGGACACATAAAAAAAAGAAAGTGAAAATAATGTAAATGATTAATAAATGAATCTGGGTGACTTTGAATCAGAATCACTGACATCAGAACTTCACCCTCTGCTCCTATTTCATGATATTGCTGCCCATTCCGACCACAGTTTCTCTATCTTTCTCTTATGTGAATTCCTTGAAATTAATGGAGATAGCCTGGCGTAAAGATTCATCCATAAAGAAATCTAATACTTAAAAATATCAGGGTATGTCTTCATTTTGTATTAATTTCTTAGACTGACTGTAACAAAGTACCACACAGAGCATGGGGTGTTCTCCCTGTGTGTTTGTCTGTGTCCAAATCTTGCTTTCCTTAAGGAAAATCTATATGACTATAGATAGATCATATAGATCAGTGGTCCTCCCTACTCCAGTTTGACCTCATCCTAACTTAACTGACGACATCTGCACAATGATCCTATTTCCATATAAGGTCAGGTTTTGAGATATTGGGGTTTAGAACTAAAACATAAATTATAGGAAGTGGGACACAATTCAACCCCAATAATTACATATTAGAAAATGATGACAAATTTGGCCACCTCATCTTCTCCAAGATGTGGTGACACCTCATATTGCTGATTATACCATTTACTTTTGCTCTTTAAGATTTTCTGTTTTGCCTTATTATTGTTACTAATCTCCAGCATCTGGTAGAGTTGTTGATATATAGTATACCTGTGAAGTTGAACTTAAAATAGCTTATGCTGTTGAAATATATCTATTTCCTCTATTTTTCTATTTCAAAGACCATCCCACCTTATCCCTGGTCTATAAATCCTTTGTCTCTCTTCTATGAGTCTTATTACCATGCTGGTAAATGAAAAATCTATATTGTTGGCAGAACCAGCATCTAAATATTCAAAAGTCTAGGCAATTTTTAAAAAGCATATAAACTCATTCCTATTTTATGATATAATCCTCATTTCCCTAAACATTTATCAATCAAGACTAAATATTCCCTCTGACATAAATAATTCCATGATCACGTTGATCATAGTAAATAGACCTATACTTTATTTTAAAGGATTTTAAGTCTGAAATAGATTTTTCTTTTAACCTTGTGATTTAGAGCAAGAAATTTTTAGACTATTAGTTCCTAATGGATTCTTGTTGTCAATCACTCATTTAGTGTGAAATTGCACGGAAATAATTGCAACCTTCATCTGGTTGTAAGGACCAGTAATTTATATGACTCTCAATTTGAAATCAATATACTATTGATGCTTTGCAATGTAATGGTTTGTAGAGAACCCAAACTGGAAGGTTAAATGTAAAATCCATTGATAGGACAATGAACTGAAGTCGCCTTTATTTATTGAGGTGCTCAAAGCAATAAATGAGAATTCACTCTTCAAAAAAAATTTCTTGATATTGTGGTCAATAATGTTTTCAAATTATATAATTTCAAATGGTCAAGGCAGTGTCAAGATACTTCTGAATGAAATGAGGCTGCTCTGTTTGCTTTCCAAACGACTGGACTGCCTGCAGCCAGTCTGTGGTGATTTAGACTTGTCTTAGCAGCAAACCAATGAGGCCATGAACACCTCGGTGTGGGACCCACGGCATGGATGGATGGCTGGTCTGTCAGATCAATCCTGAGACCAATACTGCTAATACCATTTTCATTTCTGTAGCAACCTTATCCAAGAAATCTAGAAAGGATAAGGATTTCAACAAATGTACTAAAAGAAAGTGAGTGCTGCTGTTTATGCTCTTATAACGAATATGAAACCCAGGGATTTTCTCTAATTCCTAATTATTTCATATTTCATTTATATGTCAACTACTTACTAAGAATCTTATGTGGTTGAAATACAGATATGATAACTCTTTCCTCATTAATACCTTGGGTACCCTATATCTATGTAAATAAACAGATCTAAAACAAAACAAAGAACTGAACTGAGCTAGTTATAAAATTTCAACAGTGTAATCTTAGGATTTATCCTAAGCCCTAATCTATTTCTGATTTTGGAGCTCATCCTTGGTTTGTCTTACATTTATTCATGATTTGGCATGTTTTGTTTTTGCATATACAGTTCATAGTATTTTCAATTCTGTAGAAGATACAGTTCCATGTTATTTATATATGAACCTCAAGATCCCCATCTTTACTATGTGAATCAGTCTTTCACACCCTATGGGGATGTTTGAGGATAAAACAGAAAAATGTACAAAAAATGCCCATATCTGTCAATTAATTGGTATTTAATACATTGTTGCCAAATCCATTTACCATTTTCTGGGTACTGAAGATAAAAGATATCTTCACTAAAGTTAAAAATAAATGAATTACTTTATTTTCTGAAAAACTTTCTATACGCCTCCCATTTACTTGGACAAAACTGTTAAAACAAATAAAGAACAGTGATTCTAGCTTATTACTATATAAAGAGTAGCCATTTATAATTACATGAATGATCTTCTTCAGCCCTTTAATGGAAATGAGATCTAGAAAGCAAGCAAGATTCAGTTGTCGTTTCTTCTCCCTGGTTTTCTAGTTTATCAAAACTGGCATTCAGAATTGTTCCCTGATTAATCGAAGCAAAATTATTTGAAATATTTTTTGTTTTTTTCTCCCAAATTTATAATTTATATTGTACTATAACATATCTTGGGGGAATTAAGAATTGAATGATATAATATGGGGTTGTGAATCTGAATTTTTCTCTTGCTTACTGTCATTTATATTTAATACTCTCTTCTGAGATGTAGTATTATCAACAAAATCAAAAACATTAAATCTGAAAGACACTTTTTTTTCAAAGACTTTATTTATTTGACAGAGAGAGAGAGATCATAAACAGGCAGAGAGGTAGGCAGAGAGAGACAGGGGGAAGCAGGCTCCCCACTGAACAGAGAGCCCAACTAGGGGCTCTATCCCAGGACCCTAAGATCATGACCTGAGCCAAAGATAGAGGCTCTAATCCACTGAGTCACCCAGACACCCCTAAATCTGAAAGAGACTTAAGAAATCCTACAGACTACCCAACTCATCAACGAGGTAGCAAATCAGGGTCAAGAGGGGTGAAATGAGGAATAAGGTAAGAAATAACATGGAAGACATTAGGAGAAGGAAAGGAAAAGTGAATTGGGGGAAATCAGAGGGGGAGACGAAGCTTGAGAGATTGTGGACTCTGAGAAACAAACTGAGGGTTTTGGAGGGGAGGGGAGCGGGGGGTTGGGTGAGCCTGGTGGTGGGTAATAAGGAGGTCACCTATTGCATGGAGCACTGGGTGTGGTGTATGAACAATGAGTCCTTGATCACTGAAAAAATAAAATAAAATTTTAAAAAAGGGGTGAAATGATTATTATGAGGTTATAAATGGCAAAGTCATATATGGAATCCATTCCTAAGTTCAGGTCCATCTTTTCCTCCCTTGTTTGCTAAATTGTTTTGTAGTTCTCAAATATGAAGGATAGTTTAAACAGAGTTTTACTAAACTCATCTAAACACTATCCTATCACTTCAGGCAAATTATAGACTTCCAACTTATATTTTTCTTATTTACACACAAAAAAATTCATTGGCCTCTTGTTAACCTTGAAGGAAGAGAAAAAAATCATGAAATGCTGTTCCTGTCCTTGAACAGAGACAAGACAGGCATGTAAATAAGTAATGATGATTACTGGAGGTAAATGCTATGTAATAAAGGCAATTCCAACATATTTTGAAAGGAACAAAAGTTATACATGAATAAAGGGAAACGTAAGAACCATCCTATAAAGTTCTCCAATAGAATGAATTTGGGTTTAGTCAATCTCTTGATATGGGTTATATTAGTTGGAAATACATTAAGGAGAAAGGAGCTAGTTTGGGGGCTTTCAAAAGTTTCAATTGTGGGGTGCCTGGGTGGCTCAGTTGATTAAGTGCCCAACCCTTGATTTCGGCTCAGGCCATGATCTCAGGATTGTGAGATCCAGCAGGGCATTGGGCTCTACACTCAGCGGAGAGTCTGCCTGTCCCTCTCCCTCTGCCCCTCCCCCCCCCAACTCCATGGCTTTCTTTCTCCCTCTCTGTCAAATAAGTAAATAAATCAAATCTTTTTTTTAAAAAAAAGCTTAAGCTGTGACTCATATTGTGATCCAAGAACACATATGCTTGTATATATATCTGAAAGAAGCTTCACACAAATTTCATCCTAATTAGGTACGATAGAGTCTGATCCATTCCATTTCATTCCGATGACCTGACTGTGAACAATAACATTGATTTCACCAGTTGCAGCCTGAGATACATTGAACTAACATGTATTGAACATCTGTCATAGATCTGCCCTTTGGCTAGGCATTTCACACATGCTACCTCGCTTAATTTTCTCAGGATTCGGTAAAGTAAATGTTAGCACATCTTTTTAGAAACGAGTAAGATGAGTTACCTCCTGAGGGTATTCTGTGGCAGAACGGAAATCCAAAGTAGCCCTGTCTGAATGCAGTTTCTGCCCGAGTAAGGGGCTCTGCCTCTGGCCCTTTAAGTACTCTTGCAAACTCGCTTGTACCCCATCCACCTGCACCTTACACTGGAGAGGATGAGGAGCCCTGGAAACCAGACAAACTGGCAGGAAACCTCAAAAAAGCCTTGCAAAGGGCAGGCAAGATATGAGAAGTGAAGAACAAGCTTGACCTGAATTCCTTGCACTCAGGCCCTTTGGACTTCACACAGAACCAAGAGTTTTCAGGGGACCTTTTCTTGTGCTTATGAATGCTAAAGACTTCTTTTTTATTATGTACCTTGGTTCTTTTCACTTTTACTACAGGACCATCTGTGCTGTCTACTCATGATTACAAAATTTCAGCATCTGTAAGATTTGTTTATAACTAACCTCAAGCTAACAGCATCCCCCACTCCCCTCAAAAAGAAGAAGTCAGGCACAGGTGCTTAGGAGCCAGGCAGACTGGAATCCAAATCCTAAAATTAAAACATATTGGTTGTACGATCTTGGTTACATCATTCCATCGTTCTGAACTTTCATTTCCTTATATATGTACCAACCTTGGGAGTTACTCTTGAGAATTGAAATTGGACCACAAACAGGCTGGCACAGAGTGAACACTCTTTCTGGGACTGTGCTGGAGAACAGTCCCCTTGTTGTGCACCAAATAGGCTTGGGAGACCTCCACACCTCACCATAAAGATGTTCTCCAGGCCTGTGGGGACATCCCTACTCTTTCCTGGTGGTCATGTATTTGTGGAGACACAAACAAGGGTCGGAGATAGCACTAATTTTCAGCTCTGCTGACGGGGTGCCACCTGATTGCAAATTCCATGAGGAGAGAGACTGTATCAACCTTTACCCTCTCACGTCACCGGTCTGGTGGTTAGTAGAACTCAAACATTATTTTTAGAACGAAGGAAAGAATGCTTTCAATTACTTTCTCACTGCACTTCGCAATGCCTGAGACTCAGAACAACCCTCCTTAATAGTAGCTAACATTTCTTGAATGCTCCCTCTGGTCCAGGTAGGTGCATTATTTCATTTATTCCTGGCCACAACTCAGTCAGACAAGTTCCATCATTACTCCCATTTCTTCACAGATAAAGAAAGTGGAGATGTTAAGCAACTTGCCTTTGATCACATAGCTAAGACTTGTCCAAGCTTAGCTTTTATCCTTGGGAGTCTGGCTTTAGTGACCACACCTTTAATCATTAAACTGTACCAATGTCTTTAGAGAGATCCTGTGAAAATAAGTAATATCAGAGGCAGGTATCTAAGCACAATAGGATTCAGTAGCAATCGTATTCCTGTTAACTTTATCTGGGGCCCACAAACACACAATGAATCCTAAGGTCCTAGGATGGGGAAAAGCACATCATGGTGCCAACGGTTGAAGAAGAAATGAGTTTTAATCTAATGTTATCTTGTCCAGCTGTAAGTCAAAGGAGACTAGATCAACAGAAGCAACCCCAAAATGGCAGCCTATCCTTTGGAGGCTCTTGTGAAAGAAATGGATTGTGTTTAATCTAATTAGCTGGAAAAATATATTTTAAAAGAGCAGCATTTAAATGAGGACGATTTGTATATAAAGAGGTGCCAGGAAGAAAGTCTAAGAAACAGAAGCAATTGTGACAATGAGGCAAGCAGAGAGAGGGGTTTTCTTATTTGTCATTCAAATATTTTAAGAGTTGACAGTTAACTAAGAAGTTCTTCCCTTTTATATTATTCAAGAATATACTTCATAAGATAGTTTGTAATTTCATAAATCATTCTTCATATGATCACTCTGGGTTGGTAGTTGTTAACATTATCTGATACTTTCTCTTTGATTTGTCACAATTACCCATTGTGATATGTATTATTCCCATTGAAGAGAGGAGGACGCTGAGGCTTATTGAGGTGAAGAAACTTGTCCGGTGAGTCATTTAGGTACACATGAGGTTACGATATTAATGGATGGGCTTGAGCCATTTGAAATGGTCAATATTTGACCTTTGATTTAATGAAAAAATAGTTTCATATAGTTTTACCTTACAAATATGACTTCAAAGTTCCTGATATTGATCACTGTGTTATATGGCCTCACTTGAAGGAAAAGAGAATGGGATTTCAGAATCACTGGAAAAAGCATCAAATTCGTTTTAATTTTTCTGATTCTTCTATGTGTCTCTTCTCCAATTTTCTCTTGAGAAATTTGACCTAGATGCTGACGAGATGTCAGAAACTCCTGGAAAGTCTGATCATAAAATCAGTCTCTATTCCTGTGATCTCTGCAGTAGTTTTCCACAAGATGTCTATTAAATGGAATATAATACATTTCCCCTTTTTTTAAAATGGGAAAATGCTGAAATTATGAGCAATTTTTTTTTTTGGTAAAAGGTTGTGAAAGGGTTATTTTTCCAATGTGTTTCCTTATGACCAGCTTCTATTCTTGCACACTACAACTTGCATAACTTTAGAAGTCAGAAAGACCCTGAAAATTTGTTTGTGACTCATAATCACAGTAACTTACAGTGGCACTATGAATTCTCAGTTTCAAGGTGATCTAGATTTTTAAAAATTTACTTAAATAATTTCAATTCTAGATTCTACTCTAACTTTTGCTTCCCTCACAAAATTTTCTAGACCCTTTTGTGCACTTAATTTTATCCCTATATAACCAGCAGTGCTTATACTTGGTCTATTTTAGAAACTGTTCCTATTGTATACTACACAATTTATGCATAAAAATACATTGGTAAGATGTTAAAAAGGACCTTGTAATTATTTAAGAGGAATTGATCAAACTAGACTTTCAACGAGCTCATCTTTGCTTGAAAAACACAAGGAAAAAAGGGGATTGTTGTAGAAAATTTTTATAGCATATAAATAAATGAGTCCACTAGGTGGCACTGTTGATTTATCTACTTGTGTGTAACACACATTTTCATCTTCCTGAAAGCTGCAAGAGTAGGTGAGATTTTTTCTCCTTTTTTTTTTTAATCTAATGAAAATTCCTGCATAGGAAAGAGCTGATTTGGGCAATTCTGTACTTGAAAAATGGGTGCTTCTTGCCATTAGAAACCTTATAAATAAGCCTCTACCAAATAGGTTAGTTCTTTTGGCATACAAACAAGAAGGTTGATGACATATGTAACTTCCATCTGGATTCAAAAGGTTTAGAAGCAAACTGTTTTTACCTCATCTATCTCTCGCTGTTCAGGGATTGTTTTAAATAGGATTTATGTCATTGAAATATCTTTCTCCTTATCATCTGCTTTCTTTGGTAATCAGAGACTTTGCCATGTCCAAGGAATCCAGATATTCAATGGCTCTGCAATCCATGTTGAAGAGAAGCAATTTACCGTGGACTCTGAGTGTCTCTGCACATTTTTTTCTGGGTATTCCAAGAATGCAAAGCCTTGACTTACCTGGGCCATCTCTCAAGGTTGTGTTTGCAGGGAACAACCATGGGGGATGTGGTAATGTCTCCCTCTAGAAAAGAGTAGGTTTGTTTCATTTACTATAAAAGTGATGATTCCCCCAAGCTCAGTGTTCCTCCTCTGTAATGCAAGTATCCACTGTGGCTCTTGGCATTGCCCCTATGGGATCTGGAGAACATACGGAATTTATGCATACTGGCTCCCTTGCCAGGAATATTAAAATCTTTTGTCTCTGATCCAGGGGTCTCATTTTTTTGTTGGTTTGTTGTTTTTGTTTTTTCTGCCAGCACTCATGAAACAGTAAATCCCAGATCCTACACAGTTTCTGACAGTATATCCTTTGTTCTCCATCCTCCTTAAAATACAATAGATTTTTCTTCAGAATCAAATCTGATTCAGATTGGAATTAAATCTGATTTGTATGACTAACAAGTCATCCAGTGGAGTCCAGCTTTCTAATCTAATATACGAAGACTTTCTGCAACTTCTCTGAGTAGTAAATTTCTTGTTCTCAATTTTAACCCTTCAATGGCAAGGATTCAGTATGCATGCAGTAGCTTATTTAAATTTGGAATAGCTCTATTAAAAAGCTACTCTTTGTGCTGAGCCTAATTCTTTTACCCATGTCTTTCTCCTAATAGAACTAATTCTGTCTTTGAAAGCGAATTCAGATATCTGTGGTTATTTTCCATGTGAGAACACAATCATCTCTCTTGTCCAGGCTATCTGGTTCTTGTTATTTTGACTATTTCTGGTATGTGTTGGTTCTGAATTCTCTTCTTATTGTGGTTGTTCTCCATTTGTTATATTTTTTCTTTGTTTCAATTTTTCTTTTTTTTTTTAAAGATTTTATTTATTTATTTATTAGGAAAGAGAGACAGTGAGAGAGAGCATGAGAAGGGAGAAGGTCAGAGTGAGACGCGGACTCCCCATGGAGCTGGGAGCCCGATGTGGAACTCGATCCCGGGACTCCGGGATCATGACCTGAGCCGAAGGCAGTTGCTTAACCAACTGCGCCACCCAGGCGCCCCTCAATTTTTCTTTTAACTAAAGTCCTCAAAAGTGGCAAAAATAGACATTTTAAGTGAGATCTGATTCTTCTTCACCCCAAGCATCTCTCCTTGTTTTTTTTTTCTTCCTGACCAAATTAAGTAAGTAGATGACTCATTCTAATTCATCTTCGAATCACGAGTGCCAAGCACAATACCTAACACTTGGTGTGTTCTCATAAACAATTAATGAATAAATGACTTGTGCAGATTGGACTATCATCACTGCTATCATTCTGGTTTCTCGTTTTGTGGCCTGACATTTGTATTTTATGAACATCATTACTCTCTTAAGTTATATCAAGGGGATGGGAAGGTTAAAAAAACAAAATAAAACAAAACAAAACAAAAAAAACAACTCTGCCTCTGTTACTTACTAGATGCATGACATTAAGTATGTTATCATTCACCTGCTTCAATCTCTTCACCTGGAAAATGGCAAATAGAGGACATCTACCTCATAGGATTTTGTGAAGATTAAAGGCTTTGGTATAAATCATGTAAAATGTGCAAACATGTACATGGCGTAGGTGGGACTGTATATGTGTTGATTACATAATGATAAATTGCTATGGAAGCAAACAATATCTCATGGATGTCTAAATGTAGGAGAAATGATGTGGAGAATAGTATGTACATGTCCCAAATAAGATAAACCCACCTGGGTAAGGCTTCACAGAGGAGCTATCATTTTAGAAGTGCTGATAGAAGGGAAAAGGATTCCCAGCGACCTAAATGAGCACAGGTCTAGAGTTAGAAAACTTTTTTTCTTCTCTACTGCTATTATTAATTAACATAATATAGGAGATGTAAACTGTCAAGGAATATTAAAAGAAAAGCCAAAAATATCACAGCTCACAGATGGAAAACTGTCATTTGTGTAACACTTCACAGTTTGTAAAACAACTTTACCCAGATCATCTCATTTGATTCTCAAAACAAACAAAAGCAAAAGAACTAATCAATACCCTTTATAAGGTAAGCTCTATTCTCCTCCTTAATGAGAAATAGTAGAGTTCAATGTGGTTGCTTATGAAACAACGATATTCCTATTAGCCAGATAGATAGATAAATAGTACAGTAAAAACCAATATCCATTTACAACTGTAAAGTCACTAGACAATCGTAGACAATAGAATGTGCCAGACTTCCACATATAGAAGCCCAACAAAGATAGAAAATAAAACTAAACACTTGAATAAATATGGAAACAATTCTAATTGCTGCATGGGAAGGATAAAAGTAAATGCCAGAAATGGCATTTTTTCCCTATAGAAATTTACACATTTAGTGCGATGCCAATAGATACATCAGTGGTACTTGTGTTTCTATATTTGAGATAGTTCCACATTGTTAAATACAGTGACTTTTTCTGGAATCATTCTGTCAACAGATATTGAGAACCTATTATTGCCAAGCACTGTACTAGATACCGGGAAGTAGCTACAAAAAGGCAGGGTCCTTAGTCTCAAGGAACTCATGTTTAGTAGAGGAAGACAAAAGCTAACAAGTAAGCAATAAATTAGTAAATATCAGGTATTGATCAATACTATGTAGATGATAAAATAGCCTAATATGGAAGAGAGTAGTTGAAAGGGATTTGCTTTATTCACAGCAGCTGGTGAAGGTCTTTCTAAGGAAGCAATATTTGAGTTAAAACATGATAAAAACGGAGAAGAATTATAGAATTCAGAGAAAGGAGTGTTCTAAGAAAAAGAAACAGCAAATACAAACACCAGGGAATAGAAATAATACAGTGTTTAAGGAAACAAAACATTAAATATGAATTGAGTGATTATAAATAAGTGTAAAGGAGAGGAAGATGATGTTGGGGAGAAAGATTATTAAGACCCTTTGGAGACCAAATGAAGAATAATTTATTTGTTTTAAAGTAATGGTGTTTGTTGTTGTTTGTTTGTTTGTTTTGTTTTGTTTTTTAAGTTTGGGTGTAATGTGGTTTGGTTCACTCTGATTTCTACGTGAAGGATGGAGTTTGGAAAGTGGTGAATAATAGTTCTTAGTGCTGTTAGACCAGTTGCAAGTTGATTATAGTGTCTCAGGAGGATGGAGAAGATGATTGGGGTTTTAGGAATGGGAACAGTGAGGAGGTTAGGGTTATATGATGGCGGAAAAGCTGACCAGCCTTATACATGGGAAGGTAAGAGTTGAGATAAAAAGGGAAGACTCAAGTAAGTTGTAGGTTTTTGTTCTGCCTAATTGCAAAGAATACAGTACCATTTTCAGAGCAATCTTCCTACAATGGTTTCAGAGGGGGAAATAGAGAGCAATCTTAAACAGAGCCAAATAGAAATGTTATATTGGCCGCTGGATATACCAGTAGAGAGCTCAGAAGAGACATCTGGTCTGGAGACATACATTTCAGGGCCACTAGGGTATTGGCGATATTGGAAATAGTTGAAACTTATGAGCTTCCCCAGGAATAGAGTGTAACTAGAGAAGAACAAAAGAGTATGTGATCAAGTCCCATAGTACTGGTATTAGAATTATTCAAGAAGAACCAGTAAAAGACAACAAGAAGATAGAGCCAACAAGGGAGGATGTGGCCAGTTTAACTAAGGTTAATACCAGAAGCCTAGATGAATGCTCAACCCAACCAAATGCTGCTCAGGGTTTATGTACAATGAGGACAAGAATTAACCACAGAACCTGATATAAGACCTGATATATGGTAACCTGATGTATGATATAAAGTTCTTTGTGACTGAGCATCTTAAATTTGAATGAAATATATTAGCAAGTACATTGATTCTATAATATGTAATTGTTTTGTGTTTTAACTTACACATACTGATTCTTAAGTATTTTGTAATCAACAACTTTTCCAATTTTCCATTTTGTGATGAACAAGATCTCACATTTATCATTCCTCATCTCTAATTTGCCTGTGATTAAAATGTACTATTATGGGGTGCCTGGGTGGCTCAGTTGGTTAAGTGTCTGTCGACAGCTCAGGTCATGATTCCAGGGTTCTGGGATCAAGTCTCACATCAGGCTCTCTGTTAGGCAGGAAGCCTGCTTCTCCCTCTCCTTCTGCTTGCTGCTCCCTCTGCTTGTGCTCTCTCTCTTTCTGTCAAATAAATAAATAAAATCTTAAAAAAATAAAATCTGTTACTGGATCATAAAGAATAACCTAAATATATTTTCAATTCAAATTAAAACAGATCCTTGCCAAGCTATTTATGCTTTAGTACATTCCATCATCTGTCATTTTTTTCTTTCTCCCCATTTCCTCCCCCTCCATTTTTCCTTTTAATTAAGGTGTTCTCTAGTAACATTTTTTTCATTGAATGTTTTCTAGTTTCCACTTTCTGAAAACACTGGGGAAACCAAACCAAACCAGGTACATATGCACACACACACTGAAGTGTGTACTTCAAAATACTGAAGAAGCATTTTGAACAAACTGGAAATATTTTGAACTGAATCTACAAGGTCAGTAAATGATGTCGTACTTTCGTAAGATAGAAGTTTTGAATGTAGACAGGTACTTCAGAGAAAAGAAGCCACTTTCCTTTTATTTTTTTTCCCCATTTTCTAGAACACATATTTGGGGAATATGTGTTTTCTAATTCAATTATCCTTCACAATCCAGGTAATGTTGTGAGTAGATATTTAGAAACTCCAAGATAATCAAGGCCCAAAAATAATTTGAGGGTTTAGAAATGAGTCTGCACTGGACTATACACTATTGAAACATTCTCACATCTGAGAGCAGAGTGTCTTTGCTGTCAGGACTCTCTAGATTCTCTTCAACATGGAGATCTTTTCTCTGCTTTTTCTCACACTTGGTTTCTATTGCTCTTTCCATGGCTTTTAAAAATAATATATCCTTTTATTGTTTGATTTCGTGCTCTTAATGGAAAACAGAGAGAAGTCTCACTTCTCCCACCTATGTTCTTCTTATCATAAATCTCCCCCAATTTTTTTGGCAATGTCAGGACAGAAGAAAATGTCACGTTCTAGCAGTGAACCCCAAGAGAATGACTTGTGAACTGCACTAAGTCTCTGATATCCACCTCCTTCCCTATAAAGTAGAAATAATGGTGATACATGCTTATTATTCCTCTAGGTTTTGGTGAGAATTGATGGATATAGTGGATGTGAAAGAGCTTCATACAAGGGAGAATAGGATGAATGTTGGTTACATACACCATTTTTAGTATCTCAGATTTATGGATACAAAGGTTTCAAACTAAGTACATATTGACTTCATCAAGTTATTTTCTACAATGTTATCACAGTCACTTCATTTGTTTCATGCATTTAGAATATATTTGAATAAAAATGCAAATGGATATCACGTTAGATATTCCTAATACTCCAGGTCAGTGGTATTGAACTTTAAGATGAACAACAATTTTCTGAGGTCTTTGTTAAAAACAGGTTCTTAAATCCAACCTGCAAAGATTTTTAATTTAGTATCCAGATGGAGTCAAGGAAAATGCATTTTTAACAAGACCCACAGGTGATTCTAATGTAGGTCATCTGCAACCTCCCCTTGACCACATATTGCTGAAGTTTTGGTCTATGGAAATCTGCCAGTGTTGTCCCAGATGTCCATCTCTGGATGCAGCAGATCAGAATTTAGAACCTTGTTGGTCCTTTTCTAACTGAATGACACAGACCGACTGCTGAACCTCTTTGAGCCTCTGTGTCTCTATTAGCTTCCTTGGGTCACTGTAACAGATTATTACAAATTGCATGGTTTAAAACAAAAAAAAACCTTACTCTTTCATAGTTCTTGAGCTTACATGTGGGAAATCAAAGTGTCAGCAGGGCCATCCTCCCTCAGAGGACTCCCTGGAAAAGTCCTTCCTTGCATCTTCTAGCTCCTGGTAGCTTTGGGAAATCCTTGACATTCTTTGGCTGATTACTACTTTAGTCCAATCTCTGCTTCCATTTTCACATGGTGTTCTATGTCCCTCTGTGTGTTCTCTCCTCTTCTACAAATCCAGTGATCAGATTCAGGGCCCACCCTAATTCAGTATGACCTCATCTTGATTTAATTGCAACTCTATCTCCAAAATGGTACATTGTGAGTTTCTGGGTGGACAGGAATATTGAGAAGACACTATCAAACCCTCTACCATGTCCCTACATTAAGAAGATTCATTATGATAACATTTGGAAGCAACTAGTTAACACATAGTAGTAAATGTTTGGTAAATAGTAGTTTCTTTTCTTTCTTCACAGTATGGCTTGAAGACTGGGTCTTAAACACAAGTCTAAAGACTAAGGTTTAGTACATTAAATTTTCCTTGGGAATATTTGAAAAATACAAATTCTAGACTGCTCACTGTAGGTTATTGTCATTTAGTAAGTTAGGTATGAGGCCCAAGAAACTGTATTATTAAAAGTTTACCCAGGGGATTACTCCATCTTTGAAACAACATTCTTTGATTAAGAATTTATTACATTTAAGGGGTGCCAGGGTGGCTCAATGGGTTGGGCCTCTGCCTTCCGCTCAGGTCATGGTCTTGGGGTCCTGGGATCGGGTCTGCATGGGGCTCTCTGCTTGGTGGGAGCCTGCTTCCTCCTCTCTCTCTGCCTGCCTCTCTGCCTACTTCTGGTCTCTCTCTGTCAAATAAGTAAATAGGATCTTTAAAAAAAAAAGAATTTATTAGATTTATAGAACTGGAACTCAAGGATACCTCATTTACATAAAATTTGCATGACAAGTAAAAATATATACTTCTTATAGCACACATTTATTTACAAGTAATAATGTTAAAATTAAAAGAAAATTTCAAAAACAATGCAAAGGCCTTATTTGGGAGTCACATTTTACCTTTCTGAGTCCAGTTTCAAATCTCAAGGAAAGCTTTTCTTTTGTCTATTGTGGGTTTAATGGATTTAAATATTATGAGAAGACAGTTACAATAAGGGCCAAATATTATTAGACACACTCTCCCAACCTATTATTTTCTTCACATTCTGGCTATTTTGCAGTTGACCTTAAGAAGCTTCTCATTCAATTCTTCCACGTTCCTTATAAAAAAGTCATTTTTTGTTAAGTTGATTATCTTCTTCAGAGTTTCAAAAGCTTACAATTTATCTTTCTCTGGAAATTCTTCATGCGATTTTTGAGCATAACACAAATTTTCTTCTTGCAGAAGAGCACTGAGCACAGTGGTTTCCTCACAGCTTAGTGAGACCATTGGCATCAGGAATCATCAGCAGTGAAAATCATAGTGGCAGTGAAATTACTGTGAATGAAATTCGTTTTGCTGATTATAATACTCAGCCACTCCTGGGGCGTCCTGTTCTATTGTCACCATTTGTTGTCACACCTACTTTGGAAGGAATGTAAAACGGTTATGTCAAAAGATAAAATTAGTCTCATAATAATTCACGTCTTTAAAACACTTCGAACTTAGAAAAGAATACTCAGCTACCTTTTCTGCCACCATTGTGTATTAGCTTTGGCAAGTGGATATGATGCATTAGAACAGGATGTGGATATCTGCTCTTCAGCAAGACAATCCACAGTTCACTTGAAGATTCCACTAGATTCTTTATGCTGAACTCAAGGAGATAAGCTAACTTTCCCTGAGTTGCCAAGGGCAACTTGATTGCACATGAAATTAGGAGCTACTCTGAGAAAATACTGTCTAGACACATTCTTATATTTCATTTCAGGGAAATATTCACCTAATATCTGTTATCTCCTACTGTCAAAACACTGCTGATGAATACTGCCTATCCCTTGAATCACCTATCTGAGCTCTATGAAGGAGTGAGCATAATAGAAGCGATAATATTTCTGTGTAGCAAGAAACTTAATTTCAGCATAGAACTGTCAAGCAGCACTAATACATTTGACTTCTCATATATATTTTTTTATATTTGAAATTGTTGACACATGTTCAGGTTATGCCTCCACTTATTCATTCAGAAATGTCATTCCATTGCAAATTTCCTCTGCCTCTCCCTCCTACTTCTGGTATATATTCAATTCTTTGAGTCACAATTGTGACTTTTTTTCATAGTAGATGGTAATTTATGCCACTTACTATATTCTCTATACTTAATTATGAAGAATCACAGTTACCATATGAATATTCATGTATATAAGTGTGACTATGACTTTGTGAAAGTTAAAGGGAAATAGGATACCGGAGATGGCGATGGTGAGCCCCCCAGGCAGGTGTTTTTATGTAGCTGTATCTGGCAGTTACCATGTCGCAACTTTTGGCACGGAGGTCTAGAGTCACCCTCAAAGTGAGTCAGAAACTAAAGATGAATCTTTAAAACAAAACTTACAAAAGACAGATGTATAAACCACATATTTTATGATAAAGAGTTGACAAGAAATCTTAGTACTTATGCAAATTCTTCTGGGTATAATCCAAAGTCACCTATTGGAAAGTTTACACCAGGAATCTCTGGAAATTGGTAAGTGAGCCTGAGCTGGAGTAAGGGAGCAGATTGGAGGTGGATGACACATCTGGCTCCACTGGGGGAGCTCTTACCAACCATATGAGCATGATTAAGAGAGTACCTCTCCTGTGAGCAGATTGGAAATACACTGGCAATCATCTTTTTATGGCTTCTTTTTGAACTTTTCTTTTATTTGGACTTTGGACAGACGATCCTTCTAATCTTAATAATTTAAATCTTGGATACCCCAGGACATGTTAAAGTTTGACTTTATGTATTATGGGGTCTTCACTAGATTTCTGGACCCTGGGTTCCTGTGTAGGGTCTTAGAGACATTCTGTTTTTTGTTTGTTTGTTTTGTCTTGTTTTAAGATGGCATTTGCGGTTATAGTGGGTTTCATGTGTTACTTGCTAACTGCTGCCAATTCAATAACTTTAGCTTATTTCAAGTTCTAGTGAAGTGTGCTAGGAGTCCCCTTTGTGTTTATTCAATCTCATGTGACTATCCCATGTAGCTTTCCCATTCCCAGTCTATGAGTTGTAGAACCTTATAATTATCAAAGGGCTAAAGAGGATGAGGCCTTGCCTATTAATCTCCACACTGCCCAATACCTGCTCATAGAGAATATCTGCTTCAATGAGATAGATACTATTCATTTTAACTTTGAAAGCAGTATGACATAATTGCTACAACAGTGGTACAGATCATGGCTGAAAGAACTAGCAGCGGCAAACTCTTCCTCAGTATCTGGGACAAGGGGAAATGAGGATAGGATGCAGAGAAACTTTGAGGTTCTATGATTAAAAAAAAAAAAGTAATTGTGTTTAAAAAGATTCCCAAATTCTTTTCAGTAGGGTTGATGATTAAGTGGGGAAGAAAAACCTTTAAAGAATGAGGAAAAACTTGGGACAAACTGTGGGAAATGGATGGGGAGATGTGAGAAAATGCCTCTTTCCTTTGTGACGTTAAATCTAGAGTCTCACAGGCTACTACGGGGAAGGATTCTTGATGGGTCTGGAGAGCTCACCAGGGGACATCAGCCTGTTTTTGGAGATTTCCAGAATTAGAATTGTTCTACCTAAATAACATGAATTTTATTTATTTATTTATTTATTTATTTATTTATTTATGCTTTCCAGCAAAGCCAAGAGAGGCTGGTGCTTCTAAATAAGTTCAACTAAAATATCACAAGATAATATGAAGAAATGAAATGCTGAGATAATTAGAAATGTAAACAATTAAATTTATAAGAAAGAGGTTTGCACTCTCAAAATAACTGGCCCCATCTTTTTACCCATGGAACCCCAAGAAAGAGTCTGGTTGTGCCTGTGTCTCTTAACTTTTTGCTCTTGTCCTTTGCCATCTGTAACCTGTAGCACAGAGAATCACCATTGTAGCTACACTATGAGAGTGTAGGAGAGAGACACAAATCTGAAGAAAATGCCTAACATTTAGACGGTTACCTAAAACTTGTTCTCCCTCTTTAATTTGCCAGCATGAATAGCAACTTCTTCAGATGATTATTGAAATCAACCTGCCTTTCAGGTCAGTCTTCAAATTTTTAGATAGATACCTGTATAGACCATCATTTCAAGACTATAGGTTTGTGGTTTATGGACCGATGCAGTAGTTATGCCATTCATGAGAGTAAGAATGACCTCTAAACTTCAGAGGGTGTCATTAAGGATTTACACAAACAGTGCTCGTCTATGAAACAAGAAATACATACTTCAAATTATAAAGTTCATTTGACATGGTATGCAAGATATAACAAACACAAAATATTAGGTGAATGTAACAAAACCATTCAAAAGAGGGAGTAGAGCTACTAAGAAACAAGGGAGAAACAAAGAGCCTCAAAATGAAGAAAATGAAAATCAGAGCAGGAGACATGAATGAAAGTTTGGGCTGCCCTGTGAGAGTTTGAGGAGGCTAGTAACAAGGGATTTGGGTTTGGGTGGCTGGTGGGGTCAGCAAATGGGACTCCACTCAGGGGTTGATTTGGACCTGATTGTATTGATTTTGCCTATACTGCTCTTTTTTATTAGTACTTATTTCTGTTCAATACTGTAAAATACATTTAGAATATAAGTTGACCAAGATAAATGTCTGATAGAAGAAAATGAAAAAAAGAATAAATGAAGGGAGGAATAAATGAAGGTACATTTGAATATATACCTATGTATATAAGAAAAATGTAGTATTTAACGTACTTTTTGAGTATTTTCGCTATAAATTACTTTTTTTATTTTTAGCTGGGGATTTAGTTTTCATTTAATTAGATTCTCCAGCTATCAGTTTTTTCCAATCTAAAAAATGACATTTGAAGAACATGATTTGTAACTTATTCAATTAATATATATTTAATTGCTTCAGGCACTTCAAAATATGAAACACTCAACCTTTATAAGAAATCACTTAGGACTCAAATTCTAGCTCACAAAATACTTTCAAAGAGGATGAAAGAAACAATGAATCACTTTTGGCCATTCCAATGAAAAATTCAGAATTAGAAACAAGGAATAAAAACACTGAAAATCTCGATTACTTTGTTCATCTCTGATTTTGTTTTTGACCTTGTGAAAGTTCTTTCTGTGCCTTTCAAAATGGAGTGTGTTTTTTTGTTTGTTTGTTTTGTTTTTTTTCCCAGCAGTTTTTCAGAAAGGAGCTATCTAATGCACAGTCTCAAATAGTTTGGGGAATGAAGCAAAATATGAATTATTAAATAAATAACATCTAATTTTTATAGCCTAGAATAAAAATATTATGGGTATAAGAAAAAATATCCTTCTGTTCTGTTTCTAATCCTAGAGATGAAATTTTTTCTTCTGTGATTCCATTCTCCTCCTGACCCTAACAATGCGAGGAGATTTCATCAGAATGAAAACTTTATGATTATCTGCTCATAATAAGGGAGGATCAGGGTGAATGTGTGAGCCTCCACAGGAAACATTAATAATTCCTTCCTATTTTTTGTTTTTGCCTTTCCTTTATGGGCCCAATTAAAATGTTACTTAAATTTTATTAGAGTAGTTGCTTATACTTTTGCTGAAGGAGCACTTTAAGCTCTGCAAGTAGGCAATGAGAAATAGATTGATTATTCCACACACTCTTAAACCTATAAACATATTGAGGGGCGCCTGGGTGGCTCAGTGTGTTAAAGCCTCTGCTTTAGGCTCAGGTCATGATCTCAGGGTCCTGGGATGGCCCCCGCATGGCTCTCTGCTCAGCAGGGAGCCTGCTTCCTCCTCTCTCTCTGCCTGCCTCTCTGCCTACTTGTGATCTCTCTCTCTCTCTGTGTAATAAATAAATAAAATCTTTAAAAAAAATATAAACATATTGAGAGTTTTCACAACAATAATCTAAGAGGAATGTCTGTATTGGGCACTGTGTTATCTAACAATTAATACCACAGGAAAAAGCAACATAAAATATTAAATTACCCAGGAATTATGTCATTTATTTTAGAAAGCTGTATTTTTTTACATAAAGGATTAGCTATATTTAACTGTCTATCCATCAATCTATATATCTATGTCCACAACTACATCTAGCTTTTTACTTCATAATCTTAGATTCTAGTTTTATTAGAGTCTCTGTCTTAATCACTATAAATTAGAAAACACATAAAAAGGCAACTTCTTTCACTTGCACCTGGCCTGGCACAATATTGGGTTCCAGGACTTTTATTAGAGAAAGAGTTCTGTAACTTCCCTCATTTCTCTTTCTTCTGGGCTATATCTTCATGGCCATGTGCTAGAAGTCATCACAGGAATTTTCAGCTGAATTTTCTGAGCTTTTGGGATGGCCTGGAATTCCAGTCACTGGATGTGTCTTGGGTTTCTTCATTTTGTGGAAGGAGAGAAGCCCAGAGTGGCCTTCAGAAACAACTTTTTTTTTTATTCCTTTTTTACCCTGACTCATTAAAATGTGTTTCTCCTGATAAATCTTATAGAAAGTGACATGTTACTTTAAAAATGAAATTTTTAATAAGAAAGAATCTTCTTTTACAATTTATGATTACAGTTATCTCTTTGAATCAACTTCTATATACCTTCTCTTGTCCACCCCTGGGTGTTAGAGGCCACTAAGATATTTTTCTTCAATTATATTTTAGGTTGTCCTTATAGTTTGAGTGAAGGTCACAAGAGGTATCCTATCCTTCAATTAGTAATCTCTCATCAAGTTAGACTTTTTCTTCAAGAAATGTGCTAAAGGTGTATGAATTTTCTTTCTTTTTTCTTTTGGTTTCACACATAAGTTTCAACAAAACTTGTATTGATGGGTGGCAGGGTATGGCTGTTCAGACCTCTCAATTTCCATAAATATTTTTTACTATAATTAGAACAAACTAATGGTTGCCAGGGGGAAGGGAGTTAGAGGGATGCACACAATGGGTGAAGGGGAGGAGATAAAGGCTTCTAGTCATGGAATGACTAAGTCATGGGGATAAAAGCCACAGCAGGGGGAATATAGTCAATGGTATTGTAATAGTGTTGTATTGTGACAGATGGAGCTACTTGTGAACATAGCCTAACTTATAGAGAAGTTGAATCACTATGTTGTATACCTGAAACTAATGTAACATTGTGTGCCAATTTTACTCAAATAAAAAAAAAGTAAGTTTGATTCACTTTTATTGGCTTATAGAAGTGTGGAATCTGCTTACATCATTGTAAGTCTTCGGAGCTCTCAGGCAGACTTTTGCCCAAATATGTGAGTTATATACTGACTTGTATACTCTTCCTCCTAATTTCTTCTACCGAAAAGAATGGTTGAAAAACTTCTTTAATTTGGAAAATTTTCAACATATCTATAAATAGAAGAGTAAGGTAAATCTTTGTATATATTCATCTTCTAGCTTCAACAATTATCAACATTTTTTCATTGACCACTCCTGCCACTTTTCTTCTTTTCTTAAGCTAAAGTATTTAATGTGATCAGCATGTGCATTTAAGAACTTAAAAAAAAAAAAAAACCCACACACATTGCATTATTACCCAAAGTCAAAACTAATCTTTAAAATTCTTTAGTAAAATCGCTTCTCGGCCTTTTGGCTAAGATCAAGTGTAAAATTCTTTAGTAACAACTACATTTATATGGGCCTAATTGTCTCAAAGATTACCTTTTATTAGGGTTCATTTTCTAATATCAGGATTCAAATAAAGCCCAGATATTGCTTTTTTTGAATATTTTTTATGGCATAGATTTGTCAGAAATCAAGTTGTTTGTCCTTGTAGCGTGACCTAAATTTGGATTATTGCTTCCAGTGATGTCTTTTATTTTACCCTACTATCACCCACACATCCTGCACACTGGTAGTTAGATCTAGAAGTTCAATAGATTTAGATTCAATTGGTGGGGAGGTCAAGAACGTTTCATAGGACATCCGATCAAAAGCCACATGATCTGTGCTTGTCTCACTTTCGGCGATGCTTCAGGTGATTAGCAAGTTGAGATAATGCCAGTGTAATCCTTTTTTCATAAAATTTCTTGTCAAATTTTATTCAGTGTTTGTAGTAGATCATTGTCAATTTCTATTTTTTACTAGGTGGTGAAAGACAATAATTTTATATCGTTCCTTTTGTATTTATTAGCTAGAATGCTGATTGATTAATTGATTGATTAATTGATTGATTTTTAAGTATGCTTTCTGCCCAGTGTGAAGCCCAAGATGGAGCTTGAACTCATGACCCTAAAGACTTGAGCTGAGATCAAGAGTCAGATGCTTACCTGACTGAGCCACTCAGGTGTCCCTAGAATTTTTTTTTCTTAAAGAATTTTCACACATTTTTTTTTTTAATCTTGAGACAATTTATTCAGAATAGACAGTATAAATGATTGATTTGTTCACTTTATTATTGAGTTTTCAAAATAATGAGCTGGTAACTTTCAATGGAGATCCATGTGTTGTCTGATATGTGCATTTGGGGGAGAGTAGTATTTTGAATTCATAAATATTGTGTTCGATGCATTTCATTTTTAAAAAATTCAGTACTATTTCAACATTTCCTGCAGGGAAGGTGTGCTGGTCATGAATTCTCTTAGTGTTTGTCTTAAAAAAAAATCTTCATTTCTCCTTTACTTTTTGCAGATAATTTTGTTGGATATAGAATTCTAGGTGGAGTGGACATGTGCATATGTGTTTAACATTTTAAATATTTTGTTCTGCTTTTTCTTGATTGCATAATTTCCTTTATAGATAAGATGTTTCCCCACACTAGCTTCTTTCAAGATATTATCTTTCTCTTTGTTTTCAAACTGAATATGATATACTGAGGTGTAGTTTTGTTGATATTTATTCTGCTTGGTGTTTTCTGACCTTCCTGGATCTGTGATTTGGTGTCTGTCATTAATTTTGGAAAATTCTTAATTATTATTATTTCAAATATATTGTTATATTCTTTTCTTTATTTATTCTCCTCTGAGGCTCCAATTATGAGTATTTTCTACCTTACAAAATTGCCCACAGTTCTAGGATGTTCTGAGGTTTTTTTGTTTATTTTTCTTTTCTTTTTCTTTTTTTTTTTTTGCATTTCTATTTGGGAAGATGTTAATGACATATTCTTCAGGCTTATAGAATCTTTCCTTGGCCATGTCCAGTATGCTGATGAGCCTATCAAAAGCACTCTTCATTTTTATTGTAAGAATTTTAATTTATAATATTTCTTTATAATTCTTTTTTTAGATTTTTTTGTCTCTGTATTTAGATTGCCTGTCTATTCTTGAATATTGTCTACTTTTTTCATTAACCTGTAACATATTAATCATAGTTATATTAAATTCCCCATTTGATAATTCCATTATCTGTGTCATATTAGACAATGGTTCTGTTGCTTACTTTATCTATTCATATTGTATTTTTATTTGCCCTTTGTCGTGCTTTACAATTTTTGTCGAAAGTTGAACATGTTGCATTGGATAATAGGAACAGAGCTATATAGGTTTTTAGTGTGAGAATTAATGTTAATCTAGTTAGGAACTGGGATATTGTTTAATGTTTTCTGTTCCTAAGGTGTCAAATTCCTCTAGTGTCTTAGTATATGCTGTTCGTCATAACCTTGAACCTCCCTAAATATTCTTCCTGAGAGAGAGTTTGTATGTCTTAGCTCTTCCAGATGTAATCTGCTGTTGTTATACTGGAGCCTGTTTGTGCGTTGATGAGATGGTAGAAAGAGGAAGTATTCTGTCATCTTATTATAGACACATGTCTTTCCCTGTCTTTGTGCTGTGATCTTTATAAATAATATTTCTCCAGTAGCTTACTTTCCCTTCTATTCTTTCCTCTCTTCTCTGGCTCACCTATCATTCCCAATTTTCTCGGAGACTTGACCACTATTTGTTATTATTATTTTTTTTCTGTTTATATGAGACAGGAAGGACAGAAGTGGGAGAAATACCCTTCCCAGCAGGGAGGAAGCTCCCGTAAACACTTTTTCCATAGAAAGTAGATCTTTATTACAGAGAGGGTTCTTGGTATTTTCACATGTTTACTTTTCCTCTGTCCGTCTCCAGAACTAGGAAGGGACTTTTCTCAGGTCTTTACCTTAAGAACATGGTGGGTTTCCCAAAGTCGTGCCCATGAAGTATCCTTTCTAAGACTGTGGCACTCAAGAAATTTTCATTCTCATATTAGTCCACTCTCAGCTTCTAGCAATTTGTCAAAATTACCATTTAAGTCTTCCTACCAGTTCACATTCCGGAGGTTTCTGTACAGGTAAGAAGATCTTGGCTGTGATTTCTAGATTCACCTGTTTTTATAGATTTCAGGGCTATAGGTTGCTTTGAAACCCCAGTTCTCTGATAGGTCCAAGAAAATTGATTAATTTTCACCTTGTATAACTTTTTCTTCTTGTAAAAATGAAAGTGATGACTTCCAAGTTCTTTAAATGTCAAAGCTGAAACTGGAAGTCAAATTCAGTATTCTTGTTGGACCCTCAAATTATTCCATCCTAGAATCATAGAGAGCCAACAAATTGGATTGTATATCATTTAGATATGACCCAATTTTTATTTTACTAATTCCTTGCTTTCTGGTAAAAGATAGCCTAAGCTCATCTTGTACATTGTCCTTGTGAAACTTAGAATGAGCAAGTTTTTCAAGGAGCCCTAAAAATAATTGTTAAAAAGCAAAAGAAACAAATAAAAAATAAGATATCCTTGTTGAAAGTTAAGCTAAACTCTGTGGTATTTCTGCCTCGGCATCTGTATTGTTTGACCAAGTGACCTACAGGGACCTTAAACCGATACTAGCCCCTCATTCAAGTGCATGTCCTAGCTAGCGGCCCACAGAGTCACATGCATATGTAAGTTTCTAGTTTGATTTTCCAACAGATCTTGCGGTCAGCAGTTTCCCTTGCCTCCCAAACCTGTATGCTTTATGTGTTCCTAAGATAAGATCCCTGTGGGGCTTTCCAAAGCCCTACTCTTTTGATTTGAATAAAACAATCTGACCCTAACCCAGGAGCCCCAAGACTTTCCACCCATGCACTAATAAAGGCATTTTGCACAAGGTCCTGACTTTTTCTTTCTGTACTCTGCCTGAACTTCACTGTGTGGTCTCTCAAAGTGCGCCATATGCTTCCTATAGGACTAGTGAGTAATAAACTTCTCTACTTGAATTTCTTTTGTGGTCTGTTGTTGAACTGTGGCTCACCACCTGGCACCCTGTGTTCCACTTAACAAATGTTCATTTGACAGATTCATATCAATCTTTGTGATAATGTCCTAGTAATCTGAAGACATATGTATTTACAAACCATAATTTATTGATGAATGTTAAGCATAGTTAGTATTTCTTCAATAATTCAGTAATATTTATTGAACACCTGCTCTGTGCCCAGCACTCTTGTAGGTGCCCGAAGGTATAGCAGCAAACAAAATAAGATCTTTGTAGTCATTGTACTTCATTTTAGAAAGGGCAGGCAATACACAATAAACTCTACTGAACAACTATAATATATAGAGAGAGTATTGTAAATTGTTAGGTACTGTGGAAAAAGAGAAAAATATAGAGCAGAATAAGAGGGATCAGGAATGTGTGAATTTGTATGGAGTGAAAACAGTGGTCAGAGTAGTCTTATTAAGTGACAATTGAGTCAAAGTGAGTGAGGGGGTCAACCATCATCATATCTGGGTCAGAATGTATAGGCATATTCAATTGCCACAAATCCAACCAACTACTATGTACAATTAAACAATTATGATAATGTCTCTCTGCCCTTGGGTTTAGATATCCATGAGGCATCACGTTAGATATTTCTATAACATTTTGGAGACCTGAAGCACTAAATTGAGAAATTTTGACTGTGTAAAGTTTGGTATTCTTGGTTTAGAACATAAAGAAATCCTAATCTGTTTAAAAAGAAAAATAATTGTATTATATAAAAATGCTTCTCTAACATTTAAGGAATGTTTTTGAAAACTTTCTAGATAATTCTTACTGGGTGTGTCTACAGTGAATTGAAAGCAATACTATTCCTCAGACTATCAGTTCCTGACTTTTCCATCTCAGTCACATTTAATTAAAGAAAATGTTCTCGTTAAATAAAATTCTTTCATGTACATAAAGAGAACCGAAAGATCACTAATTGTGATTTCCAATGTAAGAAAATAATTAAGATTTAATTATTAAACTAAAATGAAGTTGCCATATAAATATGAAAGAGAATAAGTAAAATAAAATCAAGTCTCTTGGCATAACCTTGGAAAAGGTGAGATTCTGGGAAACCAGAAGAATGAGATAATCTAAAGTAACATCATGAATAAAAAATATTTCTGAACTGGAAACAATAAGACAAAATCATCAAGAGTACATCATAGTTAACATTTTTTTCATGTATTTTTCCACTTGGACATTTTAACATATCTTTTGAAGTTGCATATGTTAATTTACAATGTTTGAAATTGGAATTTTAATGAGTCCAATCATAATACTGCTTCATACATAAAAGTCAAAGACTTTAATATACATTACCTTCTTAATTAGCTACAATTCTAAGTTTTAGATAGGACAGGGCTTATTAACCAAACAAAAATCAGAGAGGTTAAAGATTGATTCTAACTTATAAAATAGCTAAAATTAGAAAATATATCTTACTGATGTTAGTCCAGGGAACTCTTTTGCAAGTCATTTCTTATATAAAATGGGTCTTTATTTAAAAAAAAAAATAAAGGCACCTGGGTGGCTCAATGGGTTAAAGTCTCTGCCTTTGGTTCAGGTCATGATCTCAGGGTCCTGGAATCAAGCCCCACGTCGGGCTCTTTGCTCAGTGGGAAGCCTGCTTCTCCCTCTCTCTCTGCCTGCCTCTCTGCCTACTTGTGATCTCTCTCTCTCTGTCAAATAAATAAATAAAATCTTAAAACAAAACAAAACAGAGCAACAACAAAAAAAAAAACCAGCCTGGGTCACTGGTGCTTTTAAAACAGAATATTTTGGTTTGAGAAGTTATAGGATAATAATAGGAAAAGGAAGAGAGTTTGACTGAAATAGGGGAAAAGTTGTCCATTTAAAGTTGATTTTATTTATTTTTTAAAATATTTTTTTAAAACTTGTTTATTCATGAGACACAGAAAGAAAGAGAGGCAGAGGGGAAGCAAGCTCCCCACTGAGCAGGGAGCCCGATGCAGGACTTGATCCCAGGACGCCAGGATCATGACCTGAGCTGAAGGCAGACGCTTAGCCATCTGAGCCACCCAGACACCCCTAAAGTTGATTTCAAATTAGGAATTCTTCCTATTGACAGCTTAAAAATAATTGAAACAATAACAAAACAGTAATTTTTCTGCAGCCTGTGATTTCCCAATGATGAGATAAGATAAGCTACTATCAAGGATCCACCTTCCATGACAGTTAAACATGGCCATAAATTCTTTGAGATTTCTCTTATTGAGGGTTGGAGTCTATTTTCCTTTCTTTTGACTTTGGGTGGGGTCTGAGATTGCTTGGGCTTTTATGAAATAGTAGAAGTAATGTTGAGTCATTTTCTGGGCCTGAGCCTTAAGAAACTGGAAGACATCATGTATGTTGCCCAATCACTTTGCTGGAAAGATCCTGGATGGAAGCCTTGAGATAACAGAGAGAGGGAGAGAGAACTGATGAGTCCAGCTTTCCTGTCATCCCAGGAGGACTGACTTCTCAAATTCATCCAGGAAGCTTAATGTCCCAGTGGATGTGAAAGGAAACCTAGACAAGCCCCACCAACTCCTGATCTATAAAACAATATATAATATTGTTTATGTAATAAATATGGAAATATAATATTGGAATATTGGAAAATATTGGAAATATTGGAAATATTTAGAAATATTTCCAATTTTTGGAAAATATTGGAAAATATAATATTGGAAATATAATATATAATAAATATTGAAATATAATAAAATGGTTCTCATTTCAGTCACTGCATTTTGGAGTGGGTTGTTGTGCAGCTCTAGATAAGGGCAACATCTCCTACCCTAACCTGATCTCTCAATGAGTTATGAGATTTTCTTTTTAAGGTTTATTTATTTTGGAAACAGAGAGAACATGAGCAGGAGGGGCAGAAGAGAGGGAGAGAGAATCTCAAGCAGACTCCATGCTGAGCATGGTGCCCAATATGGGGCTCAATCCCACAACACTGAGATCATGACCCAAGCCAAAACCAAAAGTCAGAGGCTCAACTGACCATACCACCCAGGTGCCCCTCAGGCATTTTTATATAGGGTTCTCATGAAATCTAAAAAGGGAGAAAATTTCTCCCCAAAAGAGGAACATAATATTCGCAAGCATTTCTCATGCCACAATGTAATCTTCCTTCTTTACTCAGTCATTGACTTGGAGTTTTAAATCTCACCTCTGTAAAATGGGTTCCCATGCCATTTATCAGTCTATGTACCCTGGGCATCCCTCCCTACTCCTTCTCCCATCTGCTCCCATCATCAGAACCTGTAAATCTAACTTTTACTCTTCATTTCTGTGGTTCTCTTTTACTGACAAATTATGCCCATAAGGTCCCTCTACAAATGAACAGAAGAAGACACCATATGATGTGCAGGTACTCACTGTTCTTAATCTTATATTGCTCCTTATTCTCCCCAACTATCTATAAACAATCTATATAACCAATTGAAATCCCAGTTTTCATTAAGAAAGTGACCTCTGGAGCAAAGGCACTGACTCCAGAAAGCCACTTTTCAAATGCATGCATCATGACTGGGAGGATAGAAGTAATGGACGTGCTAGCTCACATGTGGCAAATTGTCTTTATCTTATGTGTAAATTCCTGTTAACTGGTAGTGGCTGTATGCTGTGCTTTGATTTGAAGAAGTCTGACACTGAGCTCAGAGAGTATTAGTTCTAGGGTCAATTATTGATGTCTTCCATGAGTGCAAAAGGAGGAATTTGTTATTGTTGATAGTCTTTCTCCATAGGTAAAGAAGACTCCAAGGGAAACAAATATGTAGAAAAGAGGCAAAGACCAGAGGTACTTTCGGTTTGCCCAGACCACAGCTCCAGTACTGAGGCTTTTGTGGTACATTGGAGCATGACCATGGGTCCTTTAGAGTCAAAAAGAAGTATGATTCTAACTATATATTTTGTTGAGAGCTAATCTTCTCGGAAGATTCTCTTGGATTACTCAGTGTTAGGGTGAGTGGAATTTTTACAATAGTAATAACTTCGTGTTAGTTTTTAAGAAAAATATATTTACTAATATTATCTCATTATGCATTTTATCACAACTCTGTGATTAGGACAAGCAGGATTGGTATGTTTGTCTCCATCAAAGAGGGAATAAATAGGGGCTGGCTGGGTGGCTCAGTTAGTTAAGCATCTGCCTTGGTCTTGCTCATTGGGCCCCCTGCTTAGTGGGAAACCTGCTTCTCTTTCTGCTGCTTCCCCTACTTGTGCTCTTTCACTCTCTCTGTCAAATAAATAAATAAACGATTTAAAAAAAAGGAATAAATGTAAAAAAGTTAAGGATCTTGTCCAATATCACCCATCAGATGAAGAACCGTAGTTTCCTGATGCTGGATTATTGCAGATATTTCCTCCTATGGTGAAATTCTTAATCTTGATATTTTTTTCAGGACACCCAAAAAACTGCTGCTTGATACTTTGCTCTAAAGTATGCTTTACCTTTTTGCAGTAAAACACAAGACTTAAAATAAAATACTCATCTTTTATTAAAATTTTCTAACATGTTTAATGTGACAAGATAAGAACTGGAAAAATTTTAAAGGGACCAAATCTGTTAGGTCTTTAAAGATTTCAAAATGAATTGCTACAAACAACCGAAAATACAAAATAGAAAGTATAAAAGCAATAACAATGTGAGTATGTATATATATATATATGGAACCAGACTTCACTTCCACTGAGGCCTGACCAATAGTTGAAAGATATTCATTGAAAAATAAATGCTACAACTGTCAAAATGAAAGACAATTCACCTTTATCAAGAAAATATGAATGCCAATTTCCAAATGACACAAGTTTAAAGATAAAATTAAGTCGGTATTTCCTGACAGATATAATATCCCGAAGACAGTATTTCCTAATGGAACATTAATATAATTCCTTTTTCTTCCCTTCCATTTTTTACTCTAAAGTTTGTGGATCTCAAATTTACTCAAGGATACAAAAATACATATTCAAAGGGGTACATGAACCCTTGTGTTTATAGTGGCATTACCAGTAATAGCCAAAGTATAGAGCCCAAATTTCCATTGACTGATGAATGGATAAAGAAGAAAAGTGGTATATATATATACAATCAAATATTACTCAGGCATCAAAAAATGAAATATTGCCATTTGCAACTATATGGATAGAGCTAGAATTTATTATGTTAAGTGAAATGTCAGAGAAAGACAAATATATGATCTCAATCATATGTTGAATTTAAGAAAGAAAACAGATCAACATATGGGAAGAGGGAAAAGAAAAAACAAAAAAAGGAAAGAGGGAAACAAACCATAAGAGACTCTTAATGATAGGGAACAAGCTGTAAGTTGATGGAGGGAGGTGGGTTGGGAATGGGCTAGAAGGTGATGGGTATTAAAGAGGGCACTTGTGATGAACGCTGGGTATTGTATGTAAGTGATGAATAACTAAATTCTCCTCCAGAAACCAATATTGCGCTCTAAGTTCACTAACCGAAATTTAAATATAAAAAAGTTTCAGGAAAAAAATAAGATTTGTAGATTTCTATAGTCATGTCCTGATTAATGATCTCAATTCTAGACTTTAGCCATTGAGAAATTAGTAAGGGCGTGGTATTAATTATTCTCCAAGTTTCAAAATTCAGAACTATGGGAAGATAACTATTGCTTCTCTTTATCTCTCGCTGCCTGTCTCTGCCCTGTTCTAGGAGTCTTGTTTTCTGGTTCCTTACTTTACTCTGGCCACCATCCTTTCCAGGAATCAGCACCTTACTCCAGTTTAATAACAAATTGTTGGTTTGTGACTATGTAGTTATGGTAATATCTATTGTTACAATCCTGGATACCATCATGAAGCTAGTCAACATCTTATATTTATATTTTATATAAATAAATTTTTAATGAATATAAAACAGCAGGAATTCAATTTTCCTTAAGAATAAATGGGAAAGATTGTTCTAAATTAAAGCAGGGGACCAACAAGAAAATATTTCAATGGAATATCAAAAGAAATGGTAGATATTTTATCTTGATGAAGAAAATGGACAACTCTCTGTCCTGGATTAATTAGATATTCATGTCAGTGACAGTATCTTGTAAATCTACAAGTATATATCGGTAGACATAGTTTATTTTTCTCTAAAATATCCATGTAGGCCAGTTAGATACTTGCCACATCTCCTAATAAAAATCATAAGGTGAATTTATTGTGGAAGTAAATTAAAAACAAAAAATCTCCCAACTCAGAAAACTTTTCCACAAACATGGTAGAGAAAGAAAATAATTTTATAGCTGACAAGCATTCCACCAGAATGTAATGCACATCATGGGTAATCCACTAGGAGATTGCAGAGACAGAGAGAAGTCTCATCCTTTATACAGTCAAGCAGATAGGATCCATTACACACTTTTTCAAAATAAATGGTAACTAGTCCTCAGGTCAGAGGACTTCACATCACCAATTGTCACACACAATGCATCTTAACTTTACCTAGTAAGTGAGATAATCACCTGTATTTGCTAAAATTATCTTTATCTGGAGAACAAAAGTAAATGCTCATATGTTTATGGCAGGTAATTCAACAACTTGTAGCAAGGACCCAGAGAAGTTAGGTTCCTTCTCTCCATAGTCAGTGGGACACAGGGAATAGCTATCCTTTAATTTTTAGATTTTGAAGAGATAGCTCTGGGGTCCTTGAGAAAAACCTATGTTAAGAAAGTAGACAAAGATGCCTACCTAGATGTCTTCAGAAAGATTTATGTACATTTTAAAGAAAGGAGGAATTACATACCAGTTTTCTAAGGCAAACTGCTTAGGAAAAGGAAAGGGAGGGAGATCTCTCCCCTTATTTTCAACAGGGAGAATTAATTAAGCCTCTTATTTTTAATTTGTATTCATCCTTAGAATGTCTAGACTCTCTGATAAAGATATAAGTTTCTTTATAGTGCTTTCATCACAAAGAAGTCTAGCACTTTTAAGCCATCAGATCTCCTTCCATTTTAGAGGTAGAAGTGTATTAATAGAGTGTCATAAGGTTATTTTTTCAGAGTATGAGGAGATCATCAGTCCAGTATATTGATTTTAGTTATTGAAAAAAAAAGGTAATCAAGTTGTTATATGACAAAGAAAGAGAGAAGTAAGAAAAAACAAATAATCTCTTTCAATTATTTCCCACAACTGGAAACCTGCCATGAACTAGAATCAACACCCAAGATTTCAGACAATTGCCACCTCTTCCTTTCATTTTTTGATGCAATTTCTGGTTTCTTGAAATCAATTTTCAAATTGACCATTTTTTAAGGTTTACTCTCTAAAGCTCACACAGCAGATTATTTGGCACTTTGTGTCTTGATTGATCAGATTAAAATTCATGGAAATCAGTACTCTAATTTCTAGTTGATTCTTTTTGTGTAGTCCTGGCTGAGGGGTCTGCTTTTAACTAGCTCAATTTTCTCCCTCTATCTTTCTCCCTCTCCCTTTCCCTCCCTCTCCTTTTCTCTCTCTTATCTTTCTCTTCCTCTTTGTGTATGTGATTTCCACCTTCAAATTGGATAAAATGTCAAAATGCTGTCTGCTTTCATTTTATTCACCTTGTAGGCATTCAAATCCTCCCCAAATTCCTGAGATAAATAATCAACTCATGGGTTAACTACAATTTATTTACAATTTAATGAATTTTTCAAGCAACAATTGTATTTTTTCATTGCAATGGTATACATAATTTATATCTTGTTTCTAAGCCTAACAAATGTGTTTTCTAGAGATAAGAGGTCTATTTACACTATGTTTGTTCTCTGCATAGCCAAACTTTTTGAAAAGGTTTATGAACATTACTTATGATACATATGTTAATCATTTTCCCCTTTTAATTGTGGATTTAGACTCAATTTTGCATGCTGAAATCTCAGTCTCAGTCTCAGTCTGTTTTATTACTTTAGTAATTTAATATGATCAGATTTTACTTCTAAGAACTTATTAGCCTAATGTAGAGTTAATCTTTCTCTCCTACAAACACATGCTGACAATTTTAAATAAGCTAAATACAAAATTTCATTGTTGACCATAAATGAAACAAAATATAGTGTTAACTTGATTTTATGACTTTTTGGAATCTTGCTCCTGAGAATGTCTTATTTTTTGATTTAGGTTCTATTTCTCTAGTTATTTGTAAACCTCAGAAAGAAAGGTGAAAAGTTTTCTTTAAATTCAATAAAGGTTAATTGTCAAGAGGTTGTGCAAATTTAAATGAAATTTCCCATGAGGTACTAAAACCTAATAACAGTGGTCGTCCCATTTTTGTTTTGATCAGATTTTAGAGTTGATACAAAATAACTCTTTTGGAAAGTAAGTTTTTGGAAAGTAAAAATACCAGAGTAACTGGCTTAGAATTTTTCAATGCTTCTTTAATATTTTAATAGATATATATCCTCAATACGTTTTCATTAACAATTGTTTATGTTATTTCTTAAAATAACATAATAAGGGGAGTCTATCTATTAGTATTTATTATAATAAGAAAAAGAGCTACTATTTATCAAACTTTTTCTATATCCTGGGCTTTTGTCAAGTGCTTACATGCATTATCTTATAAATCCTCAGAACAACTTTCTAAAAGACAAGCATTTATTATTTCTACTTTTATAAATGAGGAAATTGGGGCTTAGAAGGGTTAGGTGGCTTGGACAGGCTGGGAACCAGTGAGTTCTGGGGCTTGAATGTGAAGCCAGGTCTGTCTGCATAAACGCCACTGTTCTTAACCAGTATAGTATGCTAACTGCCTCATTTAGAAACTGCCTAGCTCAGTAATGTAAAATTAAGTAGGTGAGAGATTATATTGGAAACCTATAGAGCATCAGCTAATATTTCCTTTCCTAATTCTTCCACCATATCCTCTGGAGATCCACCTGTTGTATTCTTTCTCTCTCTCCCTCTCCCTCTCTCTCTCTCTCTCTCTTTTTTTTTTTTTTTTGTATTTCAGGATAAATTTCTGACTGGTTATTTGCTGGATCTGGCTCACCCTTTGTGTTTTGTTGTGTCATGTTATTTCATTTACATAACCATTTAGTGTGTGCTATCATTCTCCTTTTACAGAGAAGTATATGGAAGCTCAAACCAGTTAAATAAATTAAGATCTTTGGGGTCTTCATAATGATTTTTCCATTATGACACTATGAGGGTTAGCTTTATGCATTAAGTTGGAGTGTGTTTTTGATGAGATTAACATTGACATCAGTGAACTTTGAGTAAAGCAGACTGCTCTCCAGGATAGGGGTGGGCCTTATCTAATCAGCTGAAGGAAGGCCTAACTAGAATGAAAATACTGACTTCCCTGAACAAGGGGCAATTTTTCAGCAGATTACCTTCAGGCCTTGAGGTTTTATCTGCCCCACTGGCTTTCGTGGTTATTCAGGCTGCTGGTCCGCACTGCAGATTTGGACTTGTTAGCCTCCAGAATCATGTGATTCCTTATAATAAATATTTCTATATAAATACTCATCCTATTGGTTCTGTGTCTCTGGGGAATTCTGACTAATACACCCACAGTTTTTGACATGCATAATTAAAGTACTTGGTAATCAGCAGCAAGATATACATCACTCACTATTGACCCCACCAGGGAACTTCCATCAGGAATCTGTTTGGCTCTTTTAAATGTGACCTTAAGTAAAAAAGGAATTAAATAAGAAATATTTAAAGGAAAATACTGGTTGCAGAGTAACTATTATTCAATTGTAAATATAAAAAGATCATCATATATATGCAACATCCTTCATGGAAATTCTAAAAATCATTATTTAGTAGACTTGAGAATTACAGTATATTATATTTTTTAAAAGGATTTAAATTAGGTACTGGGTAACTGATCATAAAACATAATGGTTAGATGTTTATCTCAGTCTTTCAGATTCCACCCATAGTGCCTTGTCTTTGGCAATCAAATAATTCCACGGTGTTTCCCAAATGTATATTTCTCAAATATAAATGTTGTTATATGTTTATTTGAAAGTTTACCAAAACAATGAATATAAGCATATCACAGGGCACTTAATATGCTTTTTAAAAATAAAAATGAAGTGCTGGTTTCCAGAATTTCTCCTTTTAAATTTGACATGGACAACAAGCTGGGCATGTATGCATCTGGCTTTCATTAAGGAAAATTTTTTAAATTATAAAAGAAGCAGCACATCTGTTAAATGCATAGTTCAAAAACAGACAAGGAATAGAAATTAAACTTGAACAGAATATATATATACATAAAATAGTCCTAGGAAAATTGAGTAGCACAAAAAGTGGATTCAAATCTATTGAAACTAAGGAGCTATGGAGTGGATTTACTAAAACAAAAGAAATAAGAACCAAATAAAATATCTAATTTTTAATCACAGTGATATCTTATATGCTAAAATTTAAAAAGAAGAAATCTAAGATGAGAAAAAAATGCATTCAGGGGCATGTGGGTGGCTCAGTCTGTTAGATGTCTGCCTTTGGCTCAGGTCATGATCCCAAGGTTCTGGGACTGGGCACTGCATCAGGCTCCTTGCTCAGCAGGGAGCTTGCTTCTAACCTCTACCCTTCACCCTGCTTGTGCTCTCTCTCTATCAAATATGTAAAAAAAAAAAAAATCTAAAAAAAAAAATTAAAAAAAGAGTTCATTCATGTAAAAAAGCATTATGACAAAACTTAAAAACAGAGATAATTATCATTTAATTGGATTTTGCAGGAAAAATATCCATTTGGAGCATAAGATTTGCAAGATATTGGGTAAGTATTCAGAAGAACCAATACACTGCTCTTTGGAATTCAAATAAAAGAGAACGGAAAGAGGCGATGGAGAGATAATCATCAAATAAACACTTTAAAACATTTCCTAATCTGAAGAAAGACTTAAAACTTTCCAATCAAAAGAGGTCAGAGAGTACCAGGCAAATTTAGTGAAAATAGACACCCTGCATATCTAGCAGAAAAGATGAGTTGCTTTCAAAGGATATAATGAGGTTCATGTTAGTTTTTTTCTTCTGATCACTAGGGGTCAGAAATCAATAAAGCAACATCAGCAGCTTTGAAGCAAAAAAAAGATTAAGGCCTATGAATTCTATACCCAGAGAAGCCATCATTTATTTGCAAGGGCAGAAGAAAGATACTCTCTGACATGCAAGGGCATAAAAATTATACCACCTAAATAGTCATCCTGAAAAAAATTACTTGAAGCTATAGTCAGCTAATGGAAACATGCATCAAAATAAATTTTTCAAGAAGGGAAGTACAGGTATAAAAAAATTGTGATGTACAATGAAACCAGAAAATAGTAACATTGAAATAATAATTATTAATAGTTAAAAAATGAGAATTTTATAAAGAGATCGCTAAAAGAGTAAATTTAAAGGAAAAATCTTATTTAATTGTAACACAATAAAGTCATAGCAATAAAAATAGGAAAGAAGCAGTAAAAGGGTGGCAATTTTCATTTGACAATAGAAGTTAGTTATTTAAAATTAATTACTTGATACTGATTTTTCAAAATAACAAATCCTGTGTTTCTAAGACTAAAGGCAATTAGCTTCATCTGGGAATGTTGTTAAGCATATGTATCTCCATGATTCATCTCCTACCTTCACAAAGAGAATTTAGGTGTACCTGGGAATCAAAACTATTTAAAAAGCTTGCCACAGTAATTTTTTGTGCAGCTGGAATATAAAAATTTATAGTTTAGCACAGCTCCCAGTTGTTCTGGGAGATAAACAAATCTCTCTTCAGAGAAATAAAGGTACTAACCTTACTCTGTAACCAATGCCTATCTTTATCTTTTCTTTGGGCAGTTGATAAAGGTGGGGAAAAAAGCCCCAAACTGTGATTATCTATTGTGTTTAACAGTCCCCAGAAAAGGGCTTCTTGGGTGATTCAGTCTCTTAAGTGCCCCACTCTTGGTTTTGCTCAAGTCATGATCTCAGGGTCCTGGGATCAAGCCCTGCATCAGCCTCCATGATGACTGTGGAGTCTCCTTGAGATTCTCTCTGCCCCTCTAGCTCATGCTCTCAATCTGTCTAAAAATAAATAAACAAATTAAAAAAAAAAGTTCCCAGAAGATATCACATTAAAATAGGGGCAAGAACATATAGTGTCTTCAAAAAATGCTATGAAAATTCTCTAATTGTTTTGTTTCCTATTTAAAATTTTACTGAGGGAAGACACAACTTTTTAAGGCCTTAAAGGAGGTCAGCAAACAACCTTGGAATGGACATCACTATTGATGCTGTGATGGTAAATAAAATGATGTAATAAATTTGTGATTTGTAGTTACAACAGTCAATCGTTTCTTCCCCAGGGGAAATAATAAAAGGGCAAGGACAGATTCTCCTTTTGAAACTGTCATCTGGTTGTGACCTCAGGGATTAGTAATGAGTTATGGGTAAAAAAATTTCTGGGTTTGTCCCATGTTCAAGTGAACACTGGGGTTCACCTTTGTGGAGTGTTGAAGACAGGAAATAAATGTTGCTCATGGAACAGATTCTCAGTGCATTGTTGAACTATACAGAGTTATTATTATAAATAGAGCCAAAAGTCTATAAAGACTCTAAGATCTAAAAGCTTGTTTCTCACACAAATGACAATTCAAGGAGGGGTTATTTGTTGGTGGGCAACTCCACTGGGTGGTACAAACACCAGAACGCATTCTATCCTATGACTCTGCCATCCTTTAGAGCCAGTTGTCTAGACTATGCAACTGGCAAGATGGAGGAATGAGAAGTTCTCCATTGGGAAAACTAAAGAAAGCCATTAGAACTAAGGAAGCAGAATTCCTTAAAACATACTTCCTGAAACATAATTCTTGGCTAGATAGGCTTCAATAGATAGCTGCCTCTGCCGTAGGATATAAAAAGCTTAGACTGTACTCTTTTCAACATCTGGTAACTTCTATCTTATTACTCCGAAAAGAATCCAAATTGATCCTAATTTTCTGAATGATGTCACTCCAATACAGGTAGGTTAAACATTTATGAAATTAAGAAAAAAGGAAAGACAGAATGCTAACTGAAAAATAAAGGACTCATATTTACAAATGAAGAAATAAAAATGGAAATAAACAAAAAAGAATATATTTAATTTCGCTAAAAGCGCAAAATGCAATTGAATTTTCTTTCCCAAACTGACATAATATTCAACTTAGTATTATCCAATGTCAATGAGGCTATATTATCCATTCTAATCCATTGTTGGTGGCTTTTTTTAAAGAAAGTAAACTTTTTTTTTTTTTTTTTTGCTTACTGAGAAGTAACTAAAAATATGTACTTACAGTCGTGAAATCATGTGTACTCTTTGACTCTGTAAATTCACTTCTAGTCACCTACCCTAAGGAAATCAACAGAGATGTGAACCATGATTTATAAATGAGAACATTATTTATAATAATGAAATCTTGGTGGAAAATTCCTGTTTCAGTAGAATAACTAAATGAATCATGTTATAGCCATATGGTAGGCTGTCACTCACTTATTTAATAATATATTTCAAAGAAGTTATATATGGAAAAATGTTCACAGTATAGCATTAACTGAAAAAGATAAAATACAAAATTAAATATATGACATATTGATTTGGTTCATAGAAAAGTAAAAGCAAAAATTAGTAATCTATATTAAAATGATATACATAGAAGCAAAATGTCTAGTAAGATATATGCTAAAGTATTAATAACAGCATTTATTTTTTAGGTTTTAATATCATGAGTGATAAATCTTTTCTTTTATGCATTTCCATATTACCCAGAATCTCTACAGCTAACATATATCACTTTATTATTTAAAATATCCTGTTAAAGAATAAAATATAACATCTTATGGAGTCATAGAAACAAGTTTGAAATACACTTTAGGTGTTACGTATTCTGAACTTCTACTAATGCAATAATCCTCTCCATTCTAAATTAAATCATTGCTGACTAGTGCTAGTCACCAAAAATGGTTTCTTTAAAGTTTGATAATCATTTCTATATATAAGAGAGCTCTTAGGAAACCAGTAGACAAAACCAGGGCTCTAGCAATTTATTTTTATTTATTTCAAGTATATTCTGTGTATATGTGTGTGTATATACATATATGGTTCATTCCTTATAAATAATTGTTTATTCTCAAATATTTGAATGAAAATTGAATATAATGAATATCTTACATTTAACATTTTCATTAGCAGTTTGGATACTTGTAAAGAAATTTGAGGCTCTCTCTCTCTTACTCTTTCTCTCCCCCTCTCTCTTTCTCTCTCTCTTTTTTTCTCTCTCTTAATTTCTCTTCCTGATAAATAAAAACTATACTACCTGTCTGATAGGAGCATCTCCTCCTCACTTTTGGAGATGCTGACTTTTTAAGAACATATTTTATAAGAATTTCAGAAGATGCTTTTAGATAGCTCTATTCTATTTGTTTTGAAAAAGTGTCTTTAAAGTAATCTGTTATAAAGTATGCAGTTTTCCAAAAACCATAGCTAGTTGCCTAGCAACACAGTTGGTTTATGTCATATAGTGAAAGCAATGTGATAAAATGCTATTTTTCAGGTATTAATTTTTAAACACTTTTCCTAACTAAAAGAATATATTTTATGGGTAGAAACTTTTGAGACATGGGTCTTGTAAAAACAAAATAAGAGAGGGTAAATGCCACACTAATTGAGAGTCATTTTCTTAATGACAGGATATTAAAATTCATGCCCAACCTTAAGGATTTGAAAACTCCTTACCAGGCCCTCAGGTTCTACCTTGTACTCCCAGAAGCACTCGCTGCATTAAGAACCCGCAGTAAGATGATCAAATTGCATGTCTGTGAAGGGAACTTAATGGCATTATGACATTTGCTGAACACACAGAGTGCTTTAAATGCAACAGCAAATATCTAACTTTGTAAAAGTTCTTTATTTTTTTAAATGTCATAACTGTTAGAGCAGGAAAATTTTAAAAGCTAAATTTAAATACTAGCATGAAAATCAGAGCAATCACTTTTTTAACTCCTATTCTTCTTTC
>CM052800.1:25392367-25452169 GCA_028533885.1 Nasua narica | reverse complement strand
CCCTAGTGGTTAGGGTGGGGAGTGGTGGTAGGACTTGGGAGCTCCCTCAACCTGATGGCTCCGACTCCCTCTCCTTCTTCCTCTTCCTTTTGTACTTTGGCCCCAGGGGCGGGAGGCAGAGGTGGAGGGTGGAGTTTCGCTCCCCCACCCCCTCTTCGCCCTCCTGCAGGAAACAGCATCAGGTAAGGAGGGCAGGTAGCACCGCTCTCCTCCCAGAGGCTGCCGGCGCTAATTCTGGGAGTTCCCGGGTAGGCAGGCAATGAAGGGCAGGAGGGGATGGGTAGCCCCGGAACGCCCATGGCCGAAGGTTCAGACTCGAGGTTGGTCTTTGCTAAGGAAAGGGCATCGCCTCCGCATCTGCATAAGCAAAATGGGGTAAAGAACCTGGCTTGGGAGTGGGGCAAACCTGGGTCTAGTCTTGGCTCCGGAGTTGCACGACTGTGTGACTCATCTTCTCTTCGCCTCCTTCCCTTCATAGCTGACATAGGGACCAGAAGCTCTGCTTTGCAGAGGTTGGGTTGGGAGTGGGCAAGATTGGAAGACGGAACTGGCCTCTCATATGAAAATACATTGAACTAGTAATCGAAGATATGATCTTCTTGCCAAGTTTGGAGGTTAAGAATCAATCTAAAACTAGGCTACTGTTCAGAAGTTTTCATTTTTAACTGATTTCTATTTAATGCTTAGATTCAGTCTGATCTTTAAGCCTGCATACTATAATCTGCAGCAGTGGACAGCCTATCTTTGCCAAAATATCTCAACTGGCCTACCCACCACTATTCCATAAAATCCCATCTTTAAATCCTTGACATATGATCCTCTTATCATATGAATGGTTTATATCTCTTTTGAGGAGACGAAGGCTATTGATATCCATTTCCACATTAATATAGTGTTTTTAAAAGAATTCATTGAATTACCATAGAGATTCCTGTGTGTGTATGTGTGTGTGTTTATGAGTGTGGGTGTGTGGGTGTGCACACACACGTGCGCCCCAGGAATGGAATGGCAGGAAAAGCTTTGATTGTATAAGGCAACATTTGAGGAGATATTAGAATATCAAGAAGCCAGGTATCACTAGTATATGTTCTTTACTCCTTTATGTGACAACATAATGTTTTTTCCCCATTTTTTATTGTGTTAAGATACACATAACATCAAACATACAATTTTCACTATTTTTTTCCTTTTGTACTTCTATCTTATATCTTATCTATATTAGGGTCTTCTCATGCCTAATTTAATAAGCAGGCTGAAGAGCTGCAAAGTAATTGATACATAGGGAAAGATGGCACCTCAGGTCCTCAAGCTTCTCTTATCCACTGGTGTGCCTGTGGTTACAACTTCCTGCCTTCACTTTAGGACACTGTCCCTAGTTATGGAAACCTTCAAAGAAGGATAACTTAAGTTTCTATACCACTGATAATCTAGGTTTGACAAAATTCAGAGACAGGGCTTTATGGAGGGAAGGGGCACTGGGGGGTAAGATGGTAATGCTCCAAGATTACCTTAGAAGAGGCAAAAAGTGTTAAGGTTGGGCTGGATCACAGTAAAACATTGTGTATTGTACTGTTTTAAGGTTAATTTGCTCTTACTAATTAGTTTTCAACATCCCTGCTTTTTCCAGATCTGTGTTTTGCTGACATTTTTTTCAAATGTAAACTGTCAAACTAACATTTTTAAGTACATGTTTCAGTGATCTTAAATGCATTCATCATATTGTGCAACCTTCACCACCATCCATTTCCGTGACTCTTCATCTTGTAAAACTGGAACTCTCTACCCATTAAACAATTCCTTGTTCTCCGTTCCCCTCTCAGCTCCTAGCAATCTCCATTCTTCTTTCTGTCTATAATTTTGACTAACCCAAGTTTTAAAAATATCATTTCTATTCCTTGATTTTGTTTCTCATATTTTCTTTTATCCTTTTCCACCTTCCCCAGTCTACCCTCTGACAATTTTAGGATAGTATCTACTGTTTTAAGGAAGGAAAGCATGGATTTTTTTGAAAAAAGGTGGGATGGAAAAAGTGGGAAACACAATTCTAGGGAAAGACAACATATTTTGGGAAAAACATGGTAAAAATGATGACTTCAGAGCAAAACTTCTTGTCTCTGAGATTTATAAAGGTTTCTGGTCTAGGAGTCAGGGAAGAGTTGGAGGGGAAGTAAGAACTTTGCAAATCCTGTAGGATTTCTGGATGGAAGAACTGAGAGTAGAGTCCCTAAGAATATATGATTTTGTGATATTCTTAGGGAGACAGGATTTTAGACACCTTCAAGGAATTCCCAGAAGAGTACAGAAGCAGCAAAATGAGTCTCATGCACCCAAGACTGGAAAGAATGTCGTGGAACAGAGTGCATCTGGGTAGACAGCTGCATAAGATGTTTTGTAAATGATAAATAAACTCTGTTTGTTTGAAAACATCAGGGAAGTGGGAGTGATATATAGTTGCCAAAGACCAGCCTTGACTTAACAGAGAAACCTGAGTTCAGGGGTGGGAATGAGAAAGAAAGAAACACAAAGAATGGGATCAGGAGGGTCTCAGTTATGCTGAGAGGACATTTATTGGTTTACAGAGGTTTTGTATGATTCAAGCACAATACAATCAGGTGGGAGTTACCTAGATCATTGCATAGATAATTCAACTGAACAATCAATGGGACAATCTACCAGTGAATAACAGTTTTCTCATTCATTGCTGTTACGCTACATTGCATCAGATCAACTAGCTTAAGGGCAAATCTGTTTTTCTATGCTTACTTCTGGCTATGTGGTTTAAGTACCTCTGCAAGTTGAGGTTATGGCAGCACTTTAGGCCTGAACTGTGGTAGGTAGGGCTGGTCTCTGACCTGGCCCTAAGACCATAAGGACCCTGTCAGCTTGCTATCTGGCCACCATAGACAGATAGACAGATAATGTTATGCCCAGATTTTGAGATCCCCAAATACCACCAGGGAGCCGAGTCCGATGCAAAAGCAAAAGAGCCCTTTATTCAAGCTAGCTTGAGCTCAGTCTCACACTCACTGATGCGGTAGCATGGTGTAGAGAAAGAGAGCGAGTTTCAAAAAGCGCAACAATTTTAGAGGGGCCAGTGGCCAATGAGATTGTAACACACAGAAAGTTACTTAGTAACTGTTTGAACTAGCCTATCACCCTGGCCAGAATTGGCACGCAAGTTTGGCGGGCAAAAGGCGGGGTTTATGTTCTTTCCTGGTCAGGGGTTCTGCATTCCTATTGGCTAACCCAAACCCAACCCACAGGTGGTCTGGGCCAATTAGCTCAAGGGAGGGCTGAGCCACACTCAAACCCTCCCAGAGGCAGGTTCTGCGCGGGGCCACACACAAGAAGGTGGGTGTAAGCAAAAGGAGCCAGCCCTGCTCTGCTCCTTCAATAGATAGATAGAAAGAGAAGATAAATATATAGTGATATCTAGCTAGCTAGCTAGCTAAAGAAGGACAAAGTAAAAACAAATGGTAGAGGGGTCTCTTTATAGAGTGCTCAGGAAAAGTATCTGAGAGTTGGAACTTCATTGATATTTGTAGGAAATTTGGCCAAGCCACATAGTTATCCTGAAAGGCATTCTGGGAGGAAAAAATAGGTATAAAATCCCAGACATGGTAACATGTCCAGGCATGTTGGAAGAATGATGATAACCTGAACCAGAGACCAGAGTTAAGTTACTGGGAAAGAGAGAGGTAGGCAATGAACTCACGGTGGTAAAGGGCATTAGATCACATAGAGCTTTTCCTATGAGTGAGATGGTAAGCCACTGGAGAATTTTAAGCAAGGGAAGAAAATGATCTAATTTAAATTTTGAGAATGTTTGTGGCCTAAAGGAAGCAAGGACAGAATCGGAGAGACTAGTTAGGAAGCTATGTTTAACAAAGCAGGGAAGAGTTGAAGTTGTCTTGGGCCAGGGTGGTAGCAGCAGAAATGGTGAGAAGTGTTCTATTCTGCAATTATTTTAAGATAAGGTGAATAGAATTTGCTGATATAATGGAGATTAGATGTGGTGAAGAGAGAATTCTGCCTAGACAAGTAGATACATGAAGTTGCCATTTGCTGGGATGGGGAAGACTGGAGGAGGAAAAGATTGTAGCAAAAGTTGAATTGTTTTGTACATATACTAAATTTGAGATTTATGATTTTGAATATTATACATTAAAGAGAAGATGTTGAACAGGGAGCAGAGTTCAGGACATAGGCCTTGGTTGAAGATACAAATTTGAGTATTTCTAAGTATCAAATTGGTAATTAAATGTAAGGGATTGCTTACATTGCTGATCTGCAATCAGATCACCTAAGAGTTTAGTGTAGATAAAGAAGATGTCTAAAGTTTAATTCCTAATCTAATATTTAGAAATAAAAATAGTGATGATAGCATAAGAAAGGAAAACAAGAAGTGGCAACCAGTTAGATGAAGAAAAAGTGCTAAAGGAGAATGATATTCTGGCAATCAATTGATTAAAAAAAGCAGTATAAAATATTGGAGTTATTAAATGTAAATGTTACATTAAGGGAGAAGTGGATTAAAAAACAACCACTGAATTTATCCAAAAAGGATGTCATTGATGGCCTTGCTAACAGTAGTTCTAGGAGGTAGAGATAAAAATCTTAATTGGTATGGTTTTAAGAAAGAATGAGAGGAAAGGACCTGGATGAATTTTTCTATAAAAGGAAACAGAAGATTGGAGAATTAGGTGAAAGGGAATGAAGGGTAAAGGAAATCACTTTTTAGTTGTGAAATAATTTACATATGTATATTTAATTAAGACCCTATGATATATATTAAATATATCTTATAATCATACTTATATTAATATATATAAATATAAATTTTTAATGGTTATTCAGATAAAAGAGGAAAAGTATAATTCATGATCCATGAGTGACATTGAATAGGACAGGAGTCTGGCTGAGTTGGCAAATTAATAGGTAGGAGAATAAAAGTTCCGACAAAGAGGGAGGGAAGAGAAAATCTGGGCATGGATGCAAGTTGGCTGATGGATTTGGTGGGAGGATGTGGCAGCTCTCTACTGATAGCTTCATTTGCTCCTGAAGTAAAAAAAAAAGATCGTCAGGGGAAATTTAGAAAGAGGGAAAGGGTGTTGGATGTAGAGAATCGTGAGGGTATCAGAGAGTCACCTCAGTAAGTAGGATAATGTACTCACCAGAGAAATGCAGTAGTATTTTGGGCTAGCACAGATACTAAAAATTGATTTGTTATTTGATTTCACAAGCATAAAAAGATATAATGTAACGTGGTTTTAGTTTTTTTTTAAATTTCATTTATTTTTCCTTTGAGATCTGCTCAACTGCTCAGTTCCAGCAATGAGTATACACAACAGTAGACTGAACCAGCCAAACCAGTATGTCTGAGGGAGAGATAGGCAAGGAGCTGTGTATGTTAGTTAGGATAGTCTAAGTGGCTGTAAAAATAAATTCTTAATGTAATGCTTCAACATTAAATAGATGTATTTTTCACACACATATCAGGTTAAGGGGTATCTTTTTCCCATTCGGTGATTTAGGAATCCATCTTTCCCTTTATCTTGCAAAACCCAATGGTCTTAACTTCAAGGTTTTTCGAGAAAGCTTAGAAAAGAAGACCAATTTTTAGAAAATATTCTGGCCGTAACACACATTACAGCCACTCACATTCTATTGGGGAGAACTAGTCTTATGACCATACCTGCTTCCAGCAAGTCTAGGTAAAGGAATTCCTGGCTGAATACCTTCTTTTTAGCTTATATATTTATTTCTCTAGAAGAATAGAACAAATTCTGGTTGACTTCTAGTTGTTTCTACCATACTGGTTATAGTGATTGGCATGGAACTCAACTAGATATGGAGGGAAGTGGGAATATGAAGGGTTATTAAACAGCATTATATGGATTGGAGAATCTGATGCTAGTGGAAGAATTGTTGAAATTGGACTACTAGAGGGGTGCATGGGTGGCTCAGTGGGTTAAGCCTCTGCCTTGGGCTCAAGTCACGATCTCAGGGTCCTGAGATCGAGCCCCGCATCGGGCTCTTTGCTCAGCAGGGAGCCTGCTTCCCCTCTCTCTCTGCCTGCCTCTCTGCCTACTTGTGATCTCTTTCTCTCTGTCAAATAAGTAAATAAAATCTTAAAAAAAAAAAAAAAGAAATTGGACTACTAGAGGTAATGGCCCAAAAAGATACGAGGGGGTGGTCAAAAAAGATTTCAGAATATTAACATAGTAAATGGAGAGTATAGGCTGGGGTAGGATAAATTATACTGATCTATAATGTTACAAGGCAGAACTCTGTCCCAATTTCTTAGAAAGAGTAATTCATTCCTGAGTTCTCCATTCTCTCCTCAGGTCTACCATACCAATGATATATTCAAATGAAGTTTAAAATATTTTTTTAAATAAAATCTCTTTTCCTATTTGTCATAAAATAGGACAGTAAGCTTGTTCTAAATTTGAATGAATATTTCCCAAGTTATGATATATAAAAGAGAAGATACAAGCCTAAATTTGGGCCACAGTAAGAAATAAAACTACCAAAGATGTAACTGTGTCTTCTCTACTTAAAAGAAGCAAGAAAATAAAAGAAAGATATTTGAAATTTCTCTTTCCCTTTCGTTTCTTCTCTATTATCCCCATGAGGGATTTTTTACACTCTGACAATAAAAAACAAAAATAAAAATGCCTGGAGAAGATTAGAAGATTGAGAGGCTACCAGGGTTTCCACTACAGAAGAAAGAATGTAGGGCAGAAGATAATAAAATTTGCAGAAGAGAAATGAAAGGAGAAAGGCATTTGAGAGTCAATGAGGACTTGACTGGATTTTGAAAAGAGATTTTAGAGGAGTTTTAAAAGATGTGTGAGAGATTTTAAGAATATATAAATGTTTGTTGGGCTGCTATAATGAAGTACCTTAGACCAGGTGGCTAATACAGAAATTTGTTTCTCACATTACTGGAAGCTGAAAGTGTAGGATCAGGGTGCCACCTGGCTGAGTTCTGCTGAAAGCCCTCTTCAGGTTGCAGACTGCCTACTTCTCACTATTTCCTCCCAAATAGGCAGAGATGGTAAGCACGCTTTCCTTGACTCACACAAGGGCACTAAACCCATTCGTGAGGCCTCCACCTTCATGACCTCATCTAATCCCAACTCCCTCCCCAAAGACCCATATCCTTATACTATTGATTTGGGGGTTAGGGTTTCAACGGATGAATTTGCAGAAGGCATATTCAGTTCATAGCACCTGCAGATTAAGTTAGTGATGTGATGATAGTAGAAAGGAAAGAAGTAGCAGTGGGAATTGGGGATGGTGGACAGATACTGATATTTAAGAGAGAGAATTGGCATGGAAGTCCATGATTTGGGTCCACTTTGATGCAGGGAAGAGGGAACATGCTCCTTCCTCTGTCTGAAATGCCCTCCCCATTCAACCCTTCCCTGATGATCACCTTCATACTCTTTTTTGTCTTCATTTTAAGCTCAGTCATCGCTTCCCCAGGAAATCTTTCCCACACGAGGTAGTGTTAAATGGTGTCACAGAATCCCATGGATATCCTTGTCAGGAATAGCCATTCTCTTTATTTCATTAAATTAATCTCTTTCCCATTTGACTGTCAGTGACCTGAGAACAGGGACTGGTTTTATTCTGCTCAATACCTCACACACTCCTTAGTATATGGAACATATTCCATAAAATTTTATCAAGAAATTAATAACTAGGTGCGTTCTTGGTAAGAGATTGGTGAGGCAACCACTTGGGTAGTGCTGTCACTCACTTAAGTTCACTATGTTTGGTGTTGAGTTTAGGATGCCAAGGTGTCAGTGGCACCTGGGTGACTCAGTCAGTTGAGCGTCCTACTCTTGGTTTCAGCTCAGGCCATGATCTTGGGTTGTGGGACTGAGCCCTCACTCAGCAGAGTCTGCAAGAGATTCCCTCCCTTTGCTCCTCTCCCTGCTCTTCTCTCTCTTTCTTTCTCTCAAACAAATAAGTAAACCTTTAAAAAAAAGATTAAAAAAAAAAGATGCTTATGGGTCATGTCAAGAGAGATGTTGAGGCAGTCTTCAGGTATCGTGGAGGTTGTACTTGAAATGCAAGAAAATGAATTTAAAATTTATTCAGTTGGAGTAGGACCTAGAAAAAAAAAATGCTGAAAAAGAGTGAGTGGACAGAGAGGTAGGAAGAAAGTCCAGAGACATTTTCACAGAAGCAAAACTGACAAGAGAGTAGCAAACTCCACTGACATTCTTTCCCTCAAAGAAGGAGCTGGAGAATAGATAGTGTGGATATTGCAGCTTCTTAACACCCAGTTTGTTACTTAGCTGCATAGCAGCATTAATGCTTAATCAGAGGTTCCAATTCACGGAGAAATTACTTCTCCTGTTTTTATTCATATTTATGAGAATCTGTACCTTATAATTTTGCCAGATATGAAATAGCCAGAAGCCTTAGTGACCAATCATTTAAATGTATATTTGAGCCAAATGAGACCTTGAGAAATCCAGACTCTACAAGATGTTACCTTAGAATATTTTTGCATACATTATGGAAAGAAATAGTTTAGGTTAATTTGTATAACTTACTGGTATAATACAATGCAATTTACTAGGTTGGAAAAAAAAAGTGATTTTTTTTTTCTCTATCAGAAACCTATAAATCACAGAGTGGTGATTTAGCTAATACATTTTTTAAATCAATATAGCTAACCTTTTTGTTTTATTTCTGTTAAAGTATTGAGAACAGCATCTTTTTTTTTAATTGAGATATAATTGGCAGGTAACGTTGATTAAGGTGCTCTTTCTCTTCTTAAACTAACTAAAAAATATCTCTTTGTTATTGTTCAAGCAAAATTTTATTTCTTATACAGCATTTTAGACATTATTCAGACAAAGCTAGCTCTGGCCAGGAAGGGCTATGCTTTAGAAACTAACATTTACACTGTGCTTTTCATTTGAAAAGCCATTTAAGAACATAAATTAATCTTTACAACACTGCTGAGAAGTAGTTAATGACAGGAAGGGTGATCATTACTCCCATATTACAGATGAGTAAAACCACACTGTAAGTTTAGTGACCAGATTAAAATTATTACTCATGTGGCAAATCATTTATGACTATCCCCATCTGATATTTCATGCTTCAAGTTTTTTTAATACATAATCATCTCTTGAATGAATAACTGTATTGCTCTCAGGTCTTTAAGAGAGAAAATACTAAAGTAATAAGACAAGGCACATGGAGTTTGGTCAGTACACGATGGAATATCATTACTCTCTACTGCATACACCATGGGGGAGAGAACTACACATCACTGACAGACTTCATCACTTCCCGTACAGACATCATATTCAATTAAGTAGAGAGCTCTCTGTCAACAAACTTGACATGCTCACCTAGGGAATGTCACAACCTCCCCCCAAATCAATATTCAAGTTATGATAGACTGACAGCTTCACAGATGATTGAGTGTCCCTTGATCGTTACCTACTTTTGCTGCAGAACAGAGAAAAGTGCTCAAAGCATGAACAAACAAATTTAATTAAGCTTAAGGGATATGGTTGAGTAATGTAAATCCGGAGCAAACAAAGTCATGGAGCATTAAAGAACAGCTTAACGAAATTCTGATCAACAGGAAATAAAATAAAAAGCTGCTTCAACTGATTCAATAAATTTGGTTCTTTGTGATTTAGGAAGGCAAAGGTTCACATGTAACCAGTGACTTTTGAGACGTAATTTCCTAGACTCTTAAGACTGATGCATATCTTGAGAATCTCTATACTTTCTAATATATTTGACAAATTGCTGACAGTTTCCCCTTTCTTCTTTGAGCTATAAAATGTTTCATAATGGGATCCAGAAATGGAAAAAAAAAACATTTTAAAACTTTAGAGGAAAAGCATAAAGTGTGTGGTTATCAGAAAACACAAGTGCCCAGCCTCAAATGTTTTGACAGATGCCATTTTCTGGGCCATCTTTTCTTCTGGTGAAATGTTATTTCTTCTATAGAGTTGGGGTCATCTAACTTACCTTCTTTCTGATCCATTGTTTTATTCTCTGACATCTCCTTTTAGACTCTAATCTTCTTGGGAATGTCACATTAGCCACTTCTTTGGGTTAAGATAGCTATGAACTAAATTAAATGGCAGAGGTTAAGACACCATGAACTAATTTAAATTACAAATGATGTCATTAATTTATAACTTAGTACAAGCTGACACATGAGTCAACTGGGAAAACCCTTCTAAACAGGGTACATGGTAAGGAAATTTTACTGGGAGAAAGAAAGGACTGGGATAGTGATCCATGACATATATGTCTAGAAGATTCCATTTTTTTTTCTTTTCGAATATTGTACTACCTCTAATTTTAGATTACAGATGACTTTGTGGGAAAAAATGGGAAAAGGGAGAGAGAGAGAGACAAAGAATGAGAAACATAGAGATCCATTTCTATGGCTGAACACAATTTTATCCATAAGAAAAAATTGTAAATAATAAATAATAAAATTGTGTTCACATTCACCTATAAATATATACTTTCCCTCCTTTGGATGACTTACTTTTCAGAGGGGAAATAAAGGACAGATATTGTTTAACATTAACATATAAATTATAAAAAAAAAAAAAAACCTGGAAAAACCCAGAAAAACTCAGATGTCTAGCAGTTTCTCTAATATAATTCAAAGTCAGGAAGTTAAAAAAAAAGAAGAAGAAGAAGGCAATAAGTGTTCTAAATAACGTTACATATTTCATGCTGAATGACATACACTCATCCACAAACACTCTCTTGTTTTTCACTCAAATACAGTTCTATGAAGTTTGGTTAAAATTTTCCAAGCCATTATTAGTTATATATAGAAATGTGACAGAAAAAGTGTAATAGGCATTCTGATTTTAGGATTTTTTTTTAAAGATTTTATTTATTTATTTAACAGAGAGAGAACACAAGCAGGCAGAGAGGCAGGCAGAGGCAGAGAGAGGAGCAGGCTCCCTGCCAAGTGAGGAGCCCGATGCTGGACTCAATCCCAGGACACCGGAATCATGACCTGAGCTGAAGACAGCTGCCCAACCAACTGAGCCACCCAGGCGTCCCCTGATTTTAGGATATTTTAAGGATGACTCTGTCTTACCAACAAAAGCTTAAGCCCTTCCTCCACATATTTTTTTCCCATTATTCTTTCCTTGTCTTAATTTTATGTCTTCATTGATTCAGTAAATATAATGTGCATATGATAAATACACCAGGCATAATGCTGGACACTGAGGTTAGAAATATTTTGCTATACAGGGGGAGGGCAATTTCACAGGTTATAATTTAGGCAGATTTTTATTTTAAAAGACTAAAATAAATCTTTTTGGTATTGTGCATTTTTACTTATTACTAGTTTTGAATATTTGGGCAGGTTACTCAATATTTTGATGCTTAGTTTTTTCTTCCATAAAATAAGGAAATATGAGGAAATTCTTAAGCACCCAGTCAGCATCTGGCACATAATAGGCATGAGACATAAATTAGTGTCATTTAGTAGCAAAGACAAAAATTTTAGCCATTCTGAAAATGTACCTACTTAAGCTCAGTTTACCCCCAAAGTAAATTTTATTACCTAAACTTATTACTTTTTCGTCTATCTCCAGTTTATTTCTGTGCTCTTTCCTCTTTTGAAGAGTTTCAAATATAAGGCACTTTGAAACTCAAAGAAAATAGGGAATTCAAGTAAAAGTTATGTTTTAGAGTGTCTTGACAATTAAACAATCCATTTTCTACCAGCTGATGAATTCACTGTATTATTCCTCAAATTCTCTACTTTTTATTATCTTTAGAAAAAACCTGTGCATTTAAAATTTCTGGGTTTCATGCAAATGTTAGGTGCTCATTACAATTCTGATCTTTTCCTTTTTACTTAGAAAAGAGAGCAGCAACAAACACATCAACTTCTGCCATAAAAATATTGATTTGGATTCTTTACGGTACATATTGTTACTTCTAGAATCATTATGTTGACTCACTAATTCCCAGAAGCAAATGTTCCTACCTTTTTAGAAACACAGCAAGCCATCCACAATGTCACCCAGAGCTGTAATTGTAATTATGGGTAAAAAATTCATGGCCTCAAACCAGTTAGATATGTTTGAAGATAAACACAGACATAAATGTGGCACAGTATTAGCACAATGCCTTGTCTCCAGAGTGCTGGCAAACATCTGTGTTGGAAAGAAAGAAGCAAATGCACAAGTAGGACCCAGCTTCTCCATCTCTGCACGTGTGTTCTGAGATAACACACTAGGGTATATGCGAACAAATAATGAAAGAACATTGTGATCAGCACGAGTCATTACCCAAACTCTCATGTGGGTTCCTGTTGGTAGCTTTGTTGTCAATTTGTGCCTCACTAGCTCTGTGGTCCTGAACAGAAAACAAATTTAAATCAGAGTTTAAGGTTTAAAGGTAATAATATGAGTTTATTTCTAGGTATTAAAATGAAACTTCTCAGGGTATTTATAGTTACAATGTCTTGAAATAGTGAAAGATGGGTACCAATTCCATTTATAACAAAGCCCACTTTTTTTTTTAATTCTAGCTGTAGAGCATAATGCCTCCAGATACTCTTCCCTCATTGGCACTATTTTGTATATCATAGACTTGAGTTACAAAAAGCTCTGGACTTAGGTGCTCCAAAAATAAGTGCTGATTGTGTGATGGGGAGAATGAATGTATTTACCAAATCACACTCCTGGGATTGGGTTGAATCAATTTGTGCATAATGCCCTTCATGGTGAGTTAAAGTAAACATTTATTAATTCGCATTTGTGATATGATAAACTGTGCTAAGTGCTGTGATGTAATGAGCAAAAATCAATAAGATTTCCGCATTTCTGCCTGGTGCGGCTGGGAATCTTGTGAGAAAGAAAAAAAATTTTTAAAGATTTTATTTATTTATTTGACAGAGAAAGAGAGAAATCACAAGTAGCCAGAGAGGCAGGCAGAGAGAGGGGGGAAGCAGGCTCCCCACTGAGCAGAGACCTTGATGCAGGGCTTGATCCCAGGACCCTGAGATCATGACCTGAACCGAAGGCAGAGTCTTAACTCACTGAGCTGCTTAGGCACCCTGCGAAAGAAAATTTTAATTATATAATCTAAAACTACAACTTGGAGTAAGTGCTAAGAAATGAGAGGTAGTAGTACTAGCTAACAGCAGAAGAGAGGGAAGAATGATTCATGCTGAGGAACTGGAGAGAGTTTGCATGACTGCCATGCATAGACTGAAGGAGGAATATAACTCGAAATGAGGCTGGGGAAATAGTTAGGAACCTAACTATATACAATATTTTTTTTTGTGAGAGAAATGGGAAACCATGAAGGAAACATCACTATGGCTGTAGAATATAAAGAACAGAACTGATTCATAGGAGTCAGTGTAGAAGAAAATGAACAAGTGTGTAGTAAGTAAATTGGCCTTACCCAAAGAGAGGTCTGGATTTTGTCCCTGGCTCCTTTCAGGTGACCTCTAGTTCCTTAGAATTTCCTTAGTGATAGGACTGTCTTTTTATTTATAGTGGACTCCATGGATGATATCTGATAGTTTGTACAAATGATGTGGCCCAGAATGGGCTCCTTGAGCCACATGATATCAGCCTGACCTCCAGAAAGGAGTGAGGTTGAATTCAACCACATGGACAATCAGTCAATCAATCATGCCTGCACAATGAGCTTCTTGGATGGTTAATACTCTGTGTAGATTGTCACACATTGATATTGAGAAGGTAACCCATTCTTCAGGGACTGAGAATCTGTTCTATGTGTCTTTTCTTTTGGCTGATTTTCTGTATCCTTTCCTTGACATAACATAACTATGAGTACAATAGGTTACCATGGATTCCATGAATTTTTCTAGTGAATTATCAAACCTGATGATGATTTTGGGAAACTCTCTCTGATGGTTAATTGTACCTGTTGATATTTTTGGGTCAGGGTGCACAGATATTTAGTCAAATATTATCCTAGATGTTCTTAGGAAGGTATGTCTTGGATGAGATTAACATTAAACCAATGGATTTTGAGTAAAGATGATTACCCTTCCTTATCTGGGTGAACTTCATTCAAGCAGTTGAAGGTCTTAATAGAACAAAGGCTAACCACTGAGCAAGGAGTTCTCTCAACAGACTTCCCTTGGACTCCAAATGCAACTCCTTTCTGGCTTTCCAGCCCATTGGCCTACCCTACAGATTTGGGACTTACCAAGCCTCCACAATTGCATGCGTCAATTCCTTTAGACAAAGCTCTCTCTCTCTCTCTCTCCTCCTCCTCCTCTCTCTCTCTTTCTCTCTCTCTCTTCCCCTCTCCACACACACACACACACACACACACACACACCCTATTGGTTCTTTTTCTTTGGAAAACTCTGACTGATATACTTTCTAAACCTGCAGTTGGTGTCAGAAGTAAGGGTGGTCTGTGTGGACTCTGACCTTTAACTGCAGTTGGATCTTAACTTGCAGTAGGGATCAGAAGTTTTGGGCAGACTTAGCAGTCTGGAGCACTTAAACTTGTGGCTTGGGTAACTCTGGGTAACAAGTTAAAAGGGACTCCTATAGTCCTAGAGAAGATGTGCTTTTGGAATAAATGGAATGAAATAGATGGATTTGAGAGTTATTTATTAAATAAAATCAATGGTATTTGGTGAGGGTGATGAAGAATGACAAGATTTAATGTTGACTAGGTCAGGGAGTATACAAATGTTCTCATAGGATCATTAAGGGAGTGTATAGTTTGCAAGAAATAAAGTCTGGATATCTGGAGTATAAAAGTTGTGTTCGTCCATGGGAATCTCAAAAAAACAACAAAACACAACCCTTTTGTAGAGAAATGACTTTAACATCAAGTACTTATGGGGAGAACACATTAAAGCCAACAGCTAAAGCCCTCATCATCACTTCATTGTTTTATTTCCCTCGCTTTTCCCAGCAAGCTAGAGAACCAGTCACTTTAGCTGATTCAGGGTGAGCCAGTCATCATGAGAACAGACTTTACAATTTGAGGCACCAACAAACAATGCTGGCTAGAGGAAAACCAACAAGAACAAGTAATGGGTCTATAAAATTTGTGAGCCATTTGAAAGAACAAACACTGACACTTGTATTTCCTTAGAGACACCAAAAGCAGAGATGTTTAAAGAGAAAGGATTGTGGAGAGTAAGGGGAGAAATTATAGAGAAAGAACTTGGGAGGTTTAAATTAAATATCCTCTGAGGGTGTAGGGACCATCCCTTACCCTTTTTCCATATTCCAGTTCCTCAAGAAAGGAGGCTTCTTTGAAGTGTGGCTTGTGGACCAAGGATACATGCTCTGATTCTCTGTCTCACCAGTCCCTGTCCCTCTATACTTGAATAAAGAACTTCTTAAATCCTCCTCAGAGCATTTTCTTGCAATATTTGGAATAAGTGGAAAAGTGACAGTCTCTTCCTCTTGGGCACAGGCAGACTCTGATAGCATCATATGTGTGGATCATATGTCATGGAACATCTTCTTTTGTGGAATATGCTAATTAAAGAAATAATATGGTAAGTTATCCTGCTTCCCCTACAAATTCTGAATGTGTTGTGACACATTGTATGGGCCAAGAAAGGAATGCAGTTACCACATTCATTATGATTGCTTTTTTCTTTTTCTTTTTTTTTTTTTAAATTTTTTTTTATTTATTTATTACAGAGCGAGAGACTGAGAATGAGAGGGGAGAAGGTCAGAGGGAGAAGCAGACTTCCCGCAGAGCCGGGAGTCCGATATGGGACTCGATCCCGGGACTCCGGGATCATGACCTGAGCCGAAGGCAGTAGCTCAACCAACTGAGCCACCCAGGCGCCCTATGATTGTTTTTTTCATGTTTCAATTTAGACAAGCTTCTAGCTTATCAGGTCCTTTAATGATAAAACACAATAAAATAGTTCCTTTTTTTTAAAAAAAAGATTTATTTATTTACTAGAGAGAGAGAGCATGCAAGCAGGGAAAGGGACAGAGGGAGAGAATCTCAAGCAGACCAGCCACTAAGCCACTGAATGCAGAGCTCTACTGAGGGTTTGATCTCATGACCTTGAGATCATGATCTCAGCCAAAACCAGGAGTCCACTATGGACTTAACCCACTATGCCACTCAGGTGCCCCAAGAGAGTTCTGATTCTACTGTAATTGACAAGACGTTATTACCTTCTTGAGTCAGTATACTCACTCATTTTGCAGGTAAAGGAAGGGAGGTGTCAAGACATTCTAGGTGAAGACGGAATGACTTTATATTAATAATAATGTAAGAGGGTTCTGAAGTGGGATTCAAGAGACTGAATACTAACCTCACTTGTGTATACTGTCCAACAATGACACTAGTGACCAGGGAGCAACAACAGTGACCATAATTGAAACAACAGAAAATTCCATAGCTTGACCACTAACCTCAGGACATGATGCATGATATAAACCTGTCTGACTGCTTTTCCAAAGAATCTAGAAATTTCTCAGATAACAGTCTCAACTGTATTTCATACTAGAAATTTGCTGAAAAGAACAATTATGGTGAGTAAATTGAGTCGAAGTAATGGTACATATATATAGTCCTTGTTCTAAATAACTTTAATGATGAGAAGTTTTATGAAGATTATATTTGAGAAGTATTTCTGAGGCATAAATTCTAGTGATGCATGTTTCAAGTAAATTTGTTTATGGCAAAGGTCAAATACATAGAGCCTTTTAAATATGTCCAAATTCAGTGATAATATATTACATGTACTTTAGTATTTTAAAATTGTTTGTTAGTTGAAGATTACATGGGTTATACTGTTTATGCTGTATAAACAGCGTAAAGAGTAGAGATATATATATCTATAGATATATATAGAGATGTATAAACAGCATAAACAGCATAAAGAGACTTTGGACTGTACTTCCAAAGTCTCGCAAACACATGTAATAAATGGATACCCTGTCCTTGTAAAATTCTATTTACTGCATATTCTATTAATGTAGTACACATATTTCTGAGCTTATTGTGGAAAATGATGGAGCCTCAGGTGTCTACTGTAAATATAAAATTATGTTCAGAGTTATTTTTATCCTTATTTTTAATATAGACTTCTCATGAGAAAATACTATGATACACTTGCTTCTTTAAACCTAGTATGTTTCATGTAAAAATAAGGGATCAATTGTCATTTCAGCAGGGAGATTAAATGTTGTTTGATCATCTTAAGGAAATACCTCTCTTGCACCATTTTGGGAGTCTGGTAACTTAACAGCTTAAAAGTACTATATGCTTTTCAAAAATGGAAGTATATTTACTCAAGAAACCTTAGGAACAAGTAACTGAGAACATTTTGAACTTGTTTAGGCTTTTCAGAATTCAAAATGCACCTATAAAAGTCAATTATTTAAATTGTTCTAAGGCTAGCTCTCCTCCACTAGGAAAATATTAAGGTGGCATTGTCATTAAACTGATGATTTAAATTTGACCATTGTGAATTTGTCATGTTTGGCGGAAATGTTAGTGAATGATAGTAATTATAAGTAAGGTCTTCTAAAGACAGTAAGTATTCTCTCTTGCTCTTTCAGTATGCACCATGATCTCTGCCTGCACAAGCTGGCAACCATCGGGTATCAGGGGATTGGCTCATTATACGAAACTAAACCTCACCCATCTAGGTTAGCTAGTACTTTATTAAACTGGGGCATGCAATATTAGTGTAGTAAAAATTACTAATCAGAATAAGAGAATACCTCAAAGCATATGTTAGGCTCAAACTCTGAAGGCATTAACAAATACAATCAGTAATTCTGCCTTTCCCTTCCTTTTTTCTTTTTTTTTTTTCAGATTTGGTTGTTTATTTGAGAGAGAGACTACAGGGGGAGGGGCAGAGGGAAAGGGATAGAGACAATCTAGAGCAGACTCCCCACTGAGCATGGAGCTCAGTGCAAGAGCTTGATCTCAAGACCCTGAGATCATGAACACCTGAGCTGAAACCAAGAGTCGGAGGCTCAACCAATGGAGCCATCCAGATGCCCCCTTTCCCTTCCTTCTTTAAAGCATTTACTGAATTCAAAAACACTAAACAAACATTAGTTACTATTATTTATAGATCTTAATTTTCAGGATGTTGCCAACATCATAAATTGCTTGTATATATTCTGAGGTAGTTGTGAGGTAAGCACTCTACCTTAATACCTCTAATAGATGACAAAACCAGCCCAGAGAGCTTATGAAGCTACCTGAATGAAGTTCATACTGCAAGCCAGTAGACAATGAGATTAGAACTCTTATTTGTGACTTTTATTTCAGAACTGTTTTCATATAACATTGATTTTTTAAAAAAACATTAATTCTTGAGCTAAGTCTCTACTCTTAATTGTTAAAAGCAGCCTCAAATAAATATATTCCAACTTGTCTATGTATAACAATGATAATGTCAAAAGAGCCAATGACATCCTGAAGTTCCATTGTGTCTCAACTCAATAATGACCAAACCCTGGCAGAGAGAGGCAGGGAGAAGCTCCATGATTCTTTAGGTCATTGGTGACAAAGACAGGACTTGAGTGGGTTTCATTGACTTTGCAACCATGACAAAAGTTATAGTTGTGCTTAAAGAGTATCAGTGTCATGGGAAGGAAAGAGTAGAATGGAGAGGTATATGTCAGTACTGAGTGGGTTCAGTGAGGCTTTGATCCCAAGGGCTTGCAATTTAAGGAGCAGGATGGTTGCCTTTTCTTACAGAGCTACCTTCATTTTGATCAACTCAGCTCTGCTATTGTCATATAGGAAGCACCTGACCCAAGACTGATTAATTAAAGACAATTGTCATGATTCCATTTCTCTTTGCTAGCGATTGGATTGGTGGTGGCTGTGTAGCCAAGGTCTGGCAAACAAGATATAAGGGAACATTTTCTAGGAAAGATTACCAGATCTAGCAAAAGAGACATATAAAGAGAAAGCTTCCTGACCCTTTTCTTCTTGGCTTTGAACTTCTCATGTAATGATGTGATGTTTGGAGATACAGTAGTCTTCTATGATCAGGAGAGAAAATCAGGAGACTCTTGAAGAAGTTTAACCAGTGCCCTACCGTTATTGAGCTGCTGCACTGGCTCTGAAATTTCTATCATCAGACTTTTTTTTTTACGAGAAAAATAATTACATTTTGCATAAGCCACCTTTCGGCAGGCAACATATTACTTATAACTAAAAGCTGCCATAATGAACCCTTGTTCCCATTAGTCTCCCTTTGCCCTGAGGTCCACTCTTTGACCTTATTTGTCTTACTATGTGCCCTGGAAGGCTGACCCCTGTGGACTACATCACCTGAACCTTTTTACCCTGGTTTCTGGCTGGTATCAGTTAATGGGAGACTCCTATAGATCAGAATATTTTTCCTATCACTGTGTTCCTGCTCAGCATTGTTCTGACCATGCTATGCTCCCTAAAATGATGGTTTCTGTCTGGTAACCTTTATTTTATGACAATAGCTCTCAATATGACTATTTTTCTCTTTCTTTTTCAGGCAGAGGGGGATGATATCAGCCTTTTGCTATTTCTTCTTCCTACAGGTCCCAATATCTTGTGGATTCCTTTAGCCTCACCCATACCTCAGAAGATAGTTTTTTCAATAAAAATTCTCAGTTGAGACTGTTAACTGTTTCTAACTGGGACCCTGTATGATACATATACTTTCTAAAAACTTTTTAAAATGAATCTGAACAGAGATATGACATTTCTTTTTAAAAGCAGAATAATTTTAGGGGTACCTGAGTGACTCAGTCAGTTAAACACCCAATATTCAGCTCAGGTCATGGTCTTGGGGTCGTGGGATCCAGCTCCACATTCAGTGAGGAGTCTGCTTGAGAATCTCTCTCTCCCTCTCCCACTGCACCTCCCCTGCTCGCATGCATTCTCTAAATAAATGAGTAAGTAAGTAGAATCTTACAAAAAAATACAAGCAGAGTAATTTTAGGCCAACACAAGTTGTTTATAATCAGGGTGGAAGTCCTATGCTGTGCATTCATTTGGTAGGATTACTAACAATGTAACACAAACCGAGTGGCTTAAACACCATTAATTTGTTGTCTCATGGTTCTGGAGGCTAAAATCCAAGATTGAGGTATTGGCAGGGTTTGTTCCTTCTGAGAGCCATGAAGGAGAATCTTTACCATGCCTTGCCTACCTTCTGGTGAATTGCTGGCGATTTTTGGCATTTCCTTGGCTTGTGGATGCATCACCCTGATCTCTGCCTTCATTTTCACGTGAAGTTCTCCCAGGGCACATGCCTGTGTTCAAATTTTTCCCTTGGTAAGAAGTTAGTCATATGAAAAAAAAAAAAAAGAAGTTAGTTATATGAATTAAAGGCCCCCCCACACACTACAATATGACCTAAACTAAATTAATTACATCTTTAATGACCCTATTTTAAAATAAAATCACATTCTGATGCCCTGGGGGGTCTTCAACATCATGAATTTCAGGAGAACATGGTTTGATCCATAGCACCCTGTCTAAAGAAACTAGTATGGGCTAGCTCTGCCATGGAACAGGAAAAGGATTTAGAAAAACTCGTCAAACACTTCCTATGGTTGATGATACTCTGGACTAAGGATATAAACTTTCCATATAAACTCTCCAGTTGGTGTAGTAGATACACCACCCTCTTAGAAATGGTTATGTCACATAACTTTAACTTTATTCACCAAGAAATATTCTATTATTTATCTGCCCATTTAAAATGTAAACATTTATTGAACATTTAAGGCACTGCTCAAAAACTTTATGTTTTATTGAAATTAATATTTATAACAGTCTCATAAGTTATAATTATTAGCATCAAGATTTTCAGATAAATAACTAAAGTTTGGACCAAAGCACTTGACAAAAGTTTCCTTACTTGGTCAAGCCAGAAGGGTGAAACCAGAATGAAAATCTAAAACCTCAAACTTCAGAATGAGCATTCCAAACTACAATACTTTATTTGACCACAGCAAGAGAGAGTGACACCTAAGGATGTTGGGACATCATGGCTTTTCAGTGTTTTATTTGTTTGTTCAAATTGTGCAACTAGAAATCCCATGTGCACATCAGTATCAGTACTTTGTTAAACGCTAGACTGTCCTAGGACTGATGTTTTATGCTGTCAACTCTAGTTCCCATACTAAAGTCTAAAGTTCACCTGTGGCCATGTCTTCACTCATTTTCTTTAATTTTTGCAAGAAGGAATAGACAGTGGAGTTACTCTGAAACAGATTTAGCTAAAAAAAAAAACCATCAACCAAAACCAAAACAAAACAAACAAAAAACCTGCTATACAACCCAAATATAAGAAATTAGAACCTTCTATAGAAGCCAACTAAACGGGAAACTGAAGAGAAGCTAATAGGAATTGCCACTTGTATTAGGAGTTAGGATATTTGATCTTTGGCATTGCCCACCCACGCAAAACAAACAAACAAAAAAACATTGTAAACAACCTGCCTCCCTTTCATTCAGTGGAAAATAAACAAGCAACAAAGAGGGATACATTGTAAAGCAGATCAAATTGGAGGATTGAAAGACTAGCATAGCTCCAGTAATCGGACATTTCAACCTAAATTGCTTTTCTTTTCACATATCACTTACTAATGGGTGTAATTCCTTACATTTAGTCAGAGAAAAATTGCCTTATTGAGCCAGATAAACTTTTCAGGTAAATCTTGTTATCTTTAAGGATGATTAGATGCCTATGGTCAGAGTGAGTTTTGCTACTGTTTTGCCATTTATAATGTAATTTAAAAGCTTTGATTACATTTCAAGCCAATATCTCTTCTTTCATCCTCTCATAATTAGGCTTCAGAGACTTGAGATTCAAATAAAGTCATAAATGGAAAATTTATGGATGTCAAATCAAACAAAGAGTTGGATTCTCAGTATTAAGGAGATCTGGGGGAGATGAGTGTCCATGATGTGCTAGTCAATCTCTTTCACATAGGTGAATTCCTTTAATTCCCTCAACAATTGTTTAAGATGTTTATGCTTACATTTATCAACTTTATGAGGATGCTAACATTCAGAGACATTAAGTTGTCCAGGGTCTCATAGATAGTAAACAGAAGAGGTAGGAATGTGTATCTATCTATTATCTATCTATCTATCTATCAATCATCTATCTATCTTTTATCTTTCATCTATCTATCTTAGCTCTAATCTTAAACTCTTATAAGATAGTACATTGCTTATACCAAAAATTAAATTCCTCACCAGATATATTATAACATAGTATTACAAAAGCGTACTTTGTGGTAACTGCAGCAACCAATTTACATAAGTATATTTCCTTTCTTCCCTTTCCCTCTCCCTATCTTCTTCCTTCCTTTCCTTCTTTCTCTCCTTCCAACACATTTATTATACATCATAATGAACCAGATCATGTTTCAGTTAAATGGGATGTGGGTTCATTGATCCATATTTCTTAGGGGATGACTGACTACTGACTCAGAGGGTAGCGGGCCTCAGAGAGCAGAGACCTGCAACTATTTAGTAAATGAGCTAGGGACTCATATCTCCATAGCCCACTGAGAGCATGTGCATCTGATAGGAGAAAAGGAAAATTTGAGAATGACTCACAGTCTAGGTACCTCTAGATGAAGCAACTTGGCCAGTCCTCTTTTTCACACTGAAATTTTATTACCTTAATTTTCATTAACAGAGCAAATTTAAGGCTTAAATATGATGTCACATTGCCATCTTTATACTTCTAGGTCAAGTACTTCTGTATTTAGAAGTCAAGCTGGGAATGGCAGAGATTGAATGTGGAGATGTGGCTGCTGGGCAGTCTTTTGCCCCACATCTCTAGAGTCAGATTTAATACATTTTTGACATACAAATTCTATGCCTGCAAATGCTAATTAGAAATCAGTTTCTGATTTTTTATATATTTGTGATGTAATTTAATTATACTTTTTGATTCTTTACTTTTGTTCATTCATTATCCATAAACCAAATACAAATTAAAGTTTAACTTTTTCAGTTCAGTGGTGGGCTCTGGAATTAAAGAAGAGAAGATACTGGAAAAGTCTCTTTTTCTGAATGCCACCCAAAATGTGACTGGAGTATGCTTGCTGAAAATTTTCACATTTTCTATTCAGCTTTCACCAATAAGCACATCGATGAGTATTATCAGAATACACATAACAATGCATTTAACAGAAATAAGCATTTTAACATGTTTTCCTACTCCTAGAATTTGAGTATTGAATTGTGTTATTGATGTTATACATGGCATGATAACATAGTACATGTGATTTAAAAAAGTACACAAGGGAAAAAAAAAAGTACACAAGGATCTACCATTTAAGTGTTGCCCCGAAAAGCTCTTTGGGGAAACTCCCAAGACACCACTGAAAAAATCTCGAGAGGAGTCTGAGATGAGTTGATTGCCATCTTGAGACAAGGCAGTGCTCAACTTTGTCAGGATTCAAGTCCATCCAATTACCTTTCTGCTCTTCACTTTCGGAACTTGATTTTGCATTCAACACAATCTCTTGGCATTTGAAGCTCCGTCAAACTAAATAGATCTGTTTTAGACACATGTTTTGAAAAGCCTCACAGGCTCTCAGTTTGCACATACAGTATGTCTTTTAAATATTATAACCCTGAAGCAGCACTGAGATACTATTTTCATAAAAGGAAACTAGAAACCAGTGAAGCTTACATAGTTGCTGTCTTCACAGGAAAAGAAAAGAATATACTCCTGGCCTTATTTTCACATGGTAACAGAGTTCGGCCATTTCGAGACTGTAAGCGCAATTTTTTTTTCAAATAATTCAAAGCCAAGATACGGGTTTGCTTCGTTTCTTCTGAAGCCTAAGAGCTTTTTCAACCAGAAAGTAAATGTTTTCTCAAGAAATTGAAACTCTGAGACACACATTTACCTATTATTTGTAACTCAGAATTACAATGAATATTATTGGTAACATATAAATTCAAAGACTGGTGATAACACAGACCCTACTACAGTTTCCACTTAAAAAGCAGAGTATGAACAATAGGGAAAGAAATCATTTTTGTGGTTTTCTTTTTGCTATGCCATGGTGCTATCTACATTTTTATCTTACTATTAAACCCTTTATAAGATAGGATATTATCTTATGTACTAAATACAATTTCTTCTCAGACATTACAACACAATATTTACAAAAGGTATGTTTTGTAGTGATTGATCCAGCTAATTCATAGAAGTACGTTTTCTTTCTCTTCTCTTCCCCCATCCTTTCTCCTGCTGTTACTCCCTTTCTCCTTCTTTGACTTTGTCCTCCTTGCCTTCTCTCTTTCCATACAATACATTTATTGTGCTGCACAAAGAACTGGGTCATCTTCCATCTCCATGGAATACAAGTCCTTTGATCTGTAATGCTTGCAGGATGATCCTTGTCTCATCCCAGAGGTTTCAGAGCTTTAGAGATCAGAGACCTGGGCCTAATAAACTTTTTCAAAGTTTAGAAATCTTATTTTGTTCTCTACCCACTTCCAGGATGGATGTATATGAACCATCCCCTTCTATTTTTTTTAAAAGATTTTATTTATTTATTTGATGCAGAGACAGAGAGATATCACAAGTAGGCTGAGAGGTAGGCTGAGAGAGAGGGGGGAAGCAGTCTCCCCGCTGAGCAGAGAGCCCAATGTGGGGCTCGATCCCAGGACCCTGAGATCAGCTAAAGGCAGAGGTTTAACCCACTGAGCCACCCAGGTGCCCCTAGAATTCTGAATCTAAAGACTGCAAACTTACATTTGAAATTTGATTAAAGGAAGAACATTTTAAGGGGCAAGATTGTGGGACTGGAGTGGTTTGGTGATTAAATTTTGCAAATTCTATTTTAGCCCAGTTTATGCCACATGTTTCTAGCTCATATCCAACAGAGATGAACACCTTAACAGACTTAGCAGTAATTCACACTGTCAGCTCATAAATAAAATCACTGACATTGCCCAATAATAGATAACATTATCTAGAAGAAAAAGATCAGCACAGAAGAAGAGACAAAAAGAAAGAGCATCCTGAAATGTGAGACATTTCCATGGTCTCCTCACCACAGTCTTACGAGGGTATTTATAAAAGAAAAGCAAATTATTTGAGTTCTTTTAGTTGATAGGTAGGCAGACTGATATTCGTAAGTTAAAATTTTATTTTATTTTATTAATTTTTTTCTTTTAATTTTAGAGCTGTATTTTGAAGTCTATACTCACTCCACTATACTGTGGTGTCACTCACACTGATAGGATCTTTCCATTTGCTCTAGCCTGAGGCATACATACTATAAGTATGTATTTATTCAGTCTTTTGATATTTACTGAATATCTACCATGTATAAGGCATAGATTTATAAGAGATGCAAAAGTGAATGAGGTAACATGATATAGTTGAGTAACTGTTGGGATCTGCCAGACTTGGATTGAATTATCATTATTATTATGGAAACTCAAGTTAGTAGTGGCAATAGTCATGCATCAGTGGAATATACTAATGTCAAAAGTAGCACATTTGTAATGCCATATGAATATGACAAGAAATAAATGCTTAGAATTCACTGAGGGGAAACTTCACAATGTGTGTGTGTGTGTGTGTATCTTAGTGCACATGTGTGTATGTGTTTACATTTAGTTGTTTTATATCTATGTACATAAATCTATAATACAGTCAGTCTAAGAAAGACACCCATGTCTTTGGAAGTCCCCTTGAATTATTAAATTATATAGACCATTTCTATAATTTTGCTATATTTAAAATAAAAGTGCTAAAAATTTAACAATATTTGAATAATCCTACTATAACACCATGACTTTAGCTTTACTTTCTAGAATGGGTACACATTTTAAAAATATGTATAAGTGGATGACAAATATTCTTAATTTATTAAACAGATTCTATTGTCCAGGTCTCCCTTTTAAAAGATGCTAACCTCAGTGCTTTATATCCTGTCTGTTGAATAACTGGAAGAGGAAGAAGAGACATAAGCTCATTTGGAAACATTTTACTGGTTTATCCCATCCTTGCCTCTCTTGGTTTCCTGTATTACCTTGGCCCATAACAAATCTAAGTGCTATACTGAATGTGTTTTCCTATCAGAGGTTGCAAACCAACAGCTGGAGGGCCCCAGATGTATTTTGTTTGACTTAGTGTTGGCCCACACAGTATTTATATTGTATTCTAATTAAGAATATTAATTTTGGGGATATTTTTACTTCATATGTGAATAATTGATTTTTCTTGAAAAAAATGTAAGAAAATTTAATACCAGAGAATTTTTTTTTCAAACATGCTGATTACTGGCAGGATTGAGGTTACCTTTCCTCTAGTTCATCACGGTACCCACCATTTCCTATTACTTCCTAACACTTAAATCAAATGTCATTTGCTATTTAGCAGAGTAGTAGTGCTCTTAGTTTTCTTATTGTTGAGTGAGAAAGGAAATTCAATATTTCTTATAGTCTTGTCTCTATCTAATACAAGGCCAACATTGAATATTTATATTATCTACCTTCCTCTAAAATTATGTGGTTTTAGGGCTCTTATATCATTGGAGAGTTAACCCAGTATAGTGAAAAGAATCAAGCCTGATGGAACTGGGTTCAAATCCATTTGCCATTTACCAATGACATAATAGTATATAAATTAAGTGAATTGATTTAACCTTGCTGGGCTTTGAAGTATCTAAAGAAAAAGTCCTAAAAGTATGCCTTAACCAGTCCAGGATTCAACCAGTCTAAAGTCCATTCCTACATCTCATATTAGGAAAGTACACAGTGGACTAATGTCTGGGACCAATGCAACATTTGACAAGTTCTCATATCCAACAGGTATTAGACTTTCAGTGTTGAGGAATCAATAGATAATTTAAGCCTTGGTTTTATGAGTGTCTTTCCCTACCCAAGAATGCTGAAACACATTAGATCAGAATTAAATGCGTGGAAAAATCGCAGAAGTGTGTGTCCCTTAGGTGGAGTATATGGCAGTCATCCTACTCTTCCCTTCCTCCTTTTTTCAGAGTAGAATTTCCATTCACTATGACACACATCCTTTTGAGATTCAATATGGCTTCATAATCCTTGTCATGATGGCACACAAGTGCCATCAGCACTGAGTGAGCTAAATTGGTATGTGAGATGAAACAATCAGGCCGCCCAGGACTTATGTATGATGAACCAGGCATGCATCCTTTATCGTGCCTCATTTTGGGGAAGCTTTCCCATTGCTGGTGTTATTCAGTAACTCAGTGATTAGAGTAAACTGATGGGGAGGATGGAAAATGAAGAAATGCTGGTTTGAAAGCGTATTGAAGTTTCCAAAGTTTTAGTCATATAATGAACCCCCAAAGACACCCACCATTGCCACCAATAAAGGAACAGATCCTATTCATATATGAACAGTTTCCTCCACATGACCTTAGTGGTGTTTTCTCTTTCAAGAATTCCCTTGACATTAATTATAATACAATGTAATCTAGTTAAGAGGATCAATTGAACAATTACTAAGGAGAGAGTTTTACTTATCCTGTCATAATTCATAACTACCAGGAACCTACAACTCTTTGCTATCGCACTGAATTTGGGAGATGAGAAAAGATCAATTAGTGTAACATAAAGACCTAGGCTAGGGTAGAATTTCAAAATAATATGATTAGTCAGAAACAAGTTATTTTGTTGAAAATTTAGACATTGTTATTTCTCTAAGAACTACAATGTGCCGGCCAGGGAGAGATATAATGTAACAGGTAATATATTTGAAACACACTTATTTTGAGAAGTTTTTTGAAAGAAATTCAAGGATTGTGAAGATTTTAAATATTGATGTTTTATCATAAAGTTATTATTTTATTTAAAAGTAATTTTAAAGTTTTGCTGAATTCATTTTTTATTATAAAAACTGACCCATTTCTTTTAGTTGGATGCACTTGGTTTTATAAATCATATAAAATAGAAAAAAATATTCTCTTTATGTAAATTCAGGTTACAAGGAAATGTATGCTAGAATCTTTTTTCCCCCTTCACCAACTAGGCTTGTGTCACTTAACATTTCCATTTTTTAGTATCTTTACTTGAAAACCGGAAATGATAGATATTTGTTCACATTTGTCACTTTTAAGTAAAAAAAAAAAATGCAGGCTAGTTGTGACATGAATCTTCTTCTTCCCTGGGAATTGTAATAGAGCTAGGTTCAGTCAAGAGTGGACCCAAGACTCAATATTGTCAATTTTCTCAATTCCTTTCTCCGTCTCCATCTCTCTCTTCACCACATAGCTTCGCTTCTTTCCCGTGGTAAGGAAGGCAATCCTCAGCAGCTTCAGAATCATATCCCCTTCAGTCTCATGATGCTGGGGAGAGAGACAGTCTTTGCCAACAACTACAGCTGGAAGTTTCACCCTTGACTGCTTGACTCAACCTGGATCACACCATCATTCCTGGTTATTGTGATTGACTGGGCCTGGGTCCCATGCTCGTAAGTGGGATACAGGAGATAAGCTGGATCTGTTATGGGAAGAAGAATCAAAAAAGGTAAAGATGGAGGGCAGCCTAAAACAATTACTATAACTACCACAGTTACCCGAGGAAAAAGGGCCACACGTTTTGGTTTAGGCCTGATACCTGGCCTTTGTTCTAACTCCTTCATATTTTAAAGGTGGATTATTACTGTTTGCCTTAAAAGTAAAACAGAATAAATTTGGTGAGCTTCCAGTTTGTACTTCCAGCTTCTGTTATGGTGTCTTCCAGTACTTGTGTGAAATGCATGTATTGTGAAGAAAGAACTCATTTCAACACCTAGTTAAATGTGCAAAACAAAAGAGAACGAAACTGAGATAGCTCCCTCTCTTTTCCTGATCTTTCCCCAGAATGTAAAATACTCCCTGATGAAATGAATTCAGAAACAAGCAGCTCGTCAGCTAACTCCTGGTCTAGGGTGGAAGTAGGTGAGGTATTTGATCTGATGTTCCTGCCTTTCTGCCACTATGCCAGCCGACTGTGCTGTGGTCCATGTTGAGAGATGCAAGAAGGCTGCCAATTAATGGGCCCAGTGGTAAACATGGAAAATCATAGGTACAATACTATTGAAACAAATACAGGAAATAGGGACCAAGCTGTTTTGCCATAGAGAATAGTCTGAACTCTCTTGCTAGAGTGATAATTTGTCACATAGTGTGTGGTCTAAATCAACAGCAATTTATCTTATTTTTGGTAACAATTTATTTCCAACTTTGGCAATAATTCTTTCATCAGTAATGAATTAAATACAAATGAAAATACATTTTTGATGAAATATTAAGACAGTGAATATGACAATGTGCAACTTGCACAATAACACGAATATCAACATTCAACTTGCATAAAATATTTTGACATTTACCATCTACCATGGGGATCATAGTGATGTTGCTGACCACATGCAATTCAGAAGAAACAATTATAATGAGGAACAACAGTGGTGAGTTCGAAATTTAAGGAAGACCGTACCCAGAGAAGATTTAACCCCATGAAGTGTTTTTATATCAGTATGGAAAACATGACTTTTATTTTGATCAGAAACTGTTTTTCTAAGTTAAATTTGGTAATTTCCAAGTTTCTTATACATATACAAGTTGGGTGGATATGTATTAATGTATTTGCTACATTGTTAGAAGAATTTCTCAAGAAACTAAATACTATCAGTTTTATATCATTGTCATTGCATGCTTCAAACAAAATATCAGTTAACGAAGCATAATAATTTATGCTTCCAATTCAATGAAAACATATTTGAATTTCATACTGTTGAAGATGAAGTATCTGTTACTATTGCAAATACTATTGTAAATTCTGTTAAGATTTTTTGCTTTAATAGTGCTATTAAGAATCCCTTTTTTTTTTTTTTGGGTGCCTGGGTGGCTCAGTGGGTTAAAGCCTCTGCCTTCAGCCTATATCATGGTCTCAGGGTCCTGGGATCAAGCCCCTCAGCAGAAAGTCTGCTTCCTCCCCCTCTCTCTCTGCCTGCCTCTCTGTCTACTTGTAATCTCTCTCTCTTCTCTGTCAAATAAATAAATAAAATCTTAAAAAATTTTTTTTTTTTTTACCATGGCAAAAATCAATGTCCTTAATGAATTAAGAATTCAATGGAGCAGAAATGTACTTTGAATTGGTTGAGCTGTACACATAATTCCTAATTGTCTCTTACCAAGCTGTAATATCCTACCAATCAAAATAGAAGCTATAGTTGTCAAAACTGACAAATATTAGAATACACACACAGAGTAACTAAACTACACATTTTTTTTGAAATAAGGATGATGTTGAATACAAAATAATTTATCTTCTTGAAAACATGTGCTTTCTTTGGTGCTTATCACCAGTTAGATTTTAGAAATGTTTGACTCTTAGAGGAACTTCTAAGTAGAACCTAGAAGAACTTAGACCTCAGTGTCCTGCAATGATATTGGACATTTTGAGACATATTTTAAACTTGGTTTGCATTTTGGTCAAGTCAGTTGGAAAACTTTAATTATTCTATAAATCAGGTACTGTGCAATTGTTAAAACAAAACCTGCAAACAAAAGGACACTGAACTTTATTCCAAAAATATCAAGGCAGAAACTAAAACTTAATTGGTAACTGAAATTATGTATAAGATTTATGTTTTGTAATTCTATTAATGTACTTTGGATATCTTGACCCATGAAAAGTATCTTTGATGGAACTCTTATTTTTAATTGCATACATTTCTTTCTGTATCATTATGGAATAAAATTGAAAATGCCTATTACTTTGCAGATCCAATTTTGACAAAAATAATTTTATTTTTATGATGAGTCCATTTTCTGTAATATACTTGTCACAGAAATGGAGATGATGTTAACGGTGGATATTTTGGGGATATGATATTTATGAATTTTAATATAAAAATTGAATTTAAGATATTTTCTTTTGAGCATATTGGCTTTCTATGGAAAGATTTACCAAGAAAAAAAAAAGGCGTGGCTGCTCATATTTTCCTTTCAGAGAAACCGCTGCAAGAAGAGTAGCTGTCTTATAGCTGTTAGCTGCCACCTAGGGATCTGCTGTGGCATTCATGCTGAGACATATTTCTTCTGAGATCAACCAAGCTGCAATGAGTTGAATTGTATCTCCTAAGTTTATATGTTGAAACACTCCTCCCCAATGTGACTATATTTCAAGAGAGGACCTGTAAGGAGGTAATTAAAGTTAAATGAGGTCATAAGGGTGGGGCCCTATTCTAACAGAAGTAGTGTCCTTAGAAGAGACACCAGAGCTTGCTTTCATCTTCTCCTTCTGCCATTTGAGAATACAGCAAAATGGTGGCCATCTGCAAGCCAACAAGAGAGCTCTCACTAGGAATCAAATTGGCCAGTATATTAATCTTGGACTTCCCAGCTTCCAGAACTGTGAGAAATAGATTTCTATTGTTTAATCTAGCCAGTATGTGGTATTGTATTGTAGCAGTCTGAACAGACTAAGAGACTGGCCAATAAGTAAGCATGATGGAGGCACCGGAGCTGGGTCCTTTGTATACACAAAGAGCAGCCTAGCTAGATTTTCCCAAACCTATGCTCTTTGAAGCATCTTCAAAAAATGAAGTATCTTCATTTTTTCAATCTCTCTTTTCACAGATATCAGACCTGCATCATGGTCTTGAGACTCTTTCTGCTCTTGGTCTTTCTCTCTTTTATCCTCCATAGTTTTTCAAGTATAAATCCATCTTGGCATCTTCTAGAAGAACCTGAACTGACACAAAAGCCAACTGAAAGTGATAATGATTTAAACATGTTTTAATTTTGAAGTAGATTTCATGTAATATTATGAGAACAAAAAGTAACAGTGATACCATATTGAAGAAATGCATTTTTTGAAAAATACAATAAATACAATATTAGAGAGATAAAACTAAGAAACTAATTAAAGTGTATGATTGGGTACCTAGAATATTTTTTCTGTCCTTTTTCAATTTTAATGTCTAATTAGATCTTAATATACAGGTTTTTTTTTAATTTTTGTATTTGCTAACAGTTTAATTTTGGAAAATAGCTATTTTTTAATTTTACATTTTTTTAATGAAATAAGTATTTCTTTTTCTTCAAGATTTTATTTATTTGTCAGAAAGAGAGAGAGAGAGCACAAGCAGGGGGAGTGGCAGGCAGAGGGGGTAACAGGCTCCCTGTTGGTCAAAGAGCCCTGTGTGGGACTTGGTCCCAATACTCTGGGATCATGAACTGAGTAGAAGGAAAACTCTTAACCAACTGAGCCACCCCGGTGTCCCCGGAAAAAGTATTTCTGAATATAATTTTTAAACAGAAGTATTACATAAGCCTACAAAAATAACATTTTCAGTCAAAAAATAAATATTTCAAAAAGTATATCATTACAATTATTTTAGTACTCAATGTGTCCCAGTTTAGGCAATAAATAATGTAATCACATTACCCTCAGGGTTCTAATCATGATCACATTGACCATTTAGGTAAAAAGACTACGAAAATTTTAAAGTGATGTATCAGTCAGGATAATTTAGGTTATTCTGTAACAACAGGTAACTAGTATTGTAGCGGCTTTAAGGGATAAGCAGTGGCAGTTTCTTATTTCAAGATAATTTCTTCCTCTCCTTCCTTTCCTCCTGAATTCCATTTCTCTCTTACCTTCTTCAAATGTGAATAGAGCATTTATTCTGTTCGTTGCTTTGTACTCTGAGCTGTGGAGTTACAGAATCAGCAATGTATAAGAAATTTCTCACAACAAATCTCCAAAAAAAAATCAAAAAGCTTCTAAAGAGGCATTTGATTAAATATCAAATGGCATTGAAGAGAAATAATTATATATTTATTCAAAACTATTTATTGACAAGCTACTGTATGCCAAACATTTTCTGGCATTAGGATAGAGAAGGAGAAAAACAGGGAAAAAATTATTTCCTCATTGAATTTACATTCCAGTCAAGAGAGGTCAATACTAAACAGAAAAACAAGAAAACTTCCATTTTTCAGATGTAATAATTGCTGTATGTCAAGGAAAGTTTCACACAAATGTGACATTTAAGCATAGACTTTAATGGAGATAAAGGACCAGGTTACATATATATTTGGATGAACATTTAAAGTAGCTCCATTTAGTATGTGGCTTGCTGATGGATAGGACTGTCAAAAAGTATAAAGTTCCCATTTATTGACATGGGGTAGACTGGAAAGGGTAGGTCTGAGGTAGGTGAGAAGATCAGAAGTTCGGACGTCTTAGGATTGATGTTGGCAGCTGAATTTATGTCCTTGAGGTTTCAGGGATAATATTCTGGCTCTAGATATAATGTTGAAATCATTAGCATATAGATACTATTTAAAGTCAAGGGGCTAGATGAGGTCACCGAGAGAATAAGCATAGAGAAAAAAAATAGGAGTATTTACGGAGGGGGTTCACATCAACATACAGTGGTTGGGGCAATTGGGAAATACCAAAAAAAGATTGAGAAGAAAAGAGTATGAGGAAGAAGAAAATCAAAAAAGAATGATGTCCAAGGAGCCAAGGATGCGTCTCAGGGATAAATAATGAAATTTTTCAAATGCTGCTGATAGGTTAAGTAAGGTAACTGAAAACTAACCATTGGACTTATTAACTTAGAGCAATTCCTGACCTTGGTTTTTGTAGTGTCAGTGGAACACTGAAGACAATGGTTTATATGCAAGTGTTCAAACAGATACAATAAAATGAAAAAATAGTGAGTACATACAAGCATTGGAAATAGGAAAGAAAGGAGTCACTAGCTGGAGGGGGATGGTGGGGGCACAGTATTTTTACTTTATAAGAAGAAAAAGAAAAGCATGCTTGCTTCTAGGACTAATTCATTGGAGAGGGAGAAATTGAAGGAGACAGTTGGAGTCAGTGCAAGTAGGAATCTGTGCCTAAGGGTAGAGAACCTAAGATGTCTCCCAGGAATAGAGGTCTTCCTGTTTGCTAAACATGAAAGAAGTTTGTCAAAAGGATACTTTTCTTGCTTTGATTTAAACCCATTTCCTTTTGTCCACACATCTATGGCCAGAGAGAGCAACGGAAGAGATACCCACCATGAAAACGTCTGATCCCAAATAGAGATAGGTATCTTATTTTGCCTTTTTTCCCTTCCTTACCTTTCTATATTTTATTAAATTGAGGGGCTGATATTTATCTCTCCTTATTTCCTTGCTGCTAAATGGAAAACTACATAATGAAGTTTAATATACAATCTAAGAATAGTGCTATACAAGTGATTCATTTTGTATTTATTATCTTTTTATTCTTGCTCTATCTTTATAACCTTAAGTATTTTAGAGTGTGTATTTTAGATCCTGCTTTTTTATGCATGCTTTTATGTCCAATATACTAGATTAACAAGAGACTTAGGTTTATAATAATATGTTTGTACTCTTCTGCTCCCATGTTTAGTTCTATGAATTTTCGCAAGTTACCCAGTAACACCAAACCACTTCAAGGGTAAAATGGGCATAACATTTCTTGATGCATGACTTTAATATAAAGACTTATTAATTAATTCAAAAATAAATATTCAGGGGCGCCTGGGTGGCTCAGTGGGTTAAAGCCTCTGCGTTTGGTTCAGGTCAGGATCTCAGGGTCCTGGGATTGAATCTCACATCAGGCTCTCTGCTCAGCAGACTGAGCTTCCCCCTCTCCCTCTGCCGGCCTCTCTGCCTACTTGTGATCTCTCTCTCTCTGTCAAATAAATAAATAAAATCCTTAAAAAAATAAAAATAAAAATTCACTTAAGGATTTTTTCCAGGTATATTTACATGTAATCAAATTCTAAAAATGCATTGATATGGTCATAGTTATTGGGGAGGTCATGCCCACATATCATTAGCATGACTATTGTGAAGCCTGAGGTCCAGTGTAATCATACCTCTGTGTTATTTTGAGGGCATTTAAAATATCATTATGGGTTGAGGTTAATAATAACTTACATGAAACTAAAAGTAGGACCTATGCAAGGAAATAACCAATTTTGTTTCTTGTAGAGGTCATTGTGATTTTTCTCCCCAGCATTTGTTCTTATGAGTTATCATTGGACTTGAACTGAACACCAGCTTAGGATTGATTTCTAATTGGTAAAAATTAAGCACGAATAATTAATCATAGATGATTTCATTGCCAATGAGGTACTCCCTTAATATTTCTTATGCCCAGGTATCAGCTGAATGATAATATAAGCAGTTTAACTGCATCATCATCTTTGATGAGGAAAATATCGTGGTGGTGCAAATGTCCTGCCTAAAAGTCCCAGTAATTTTGCTGTAGTGACAGAAGTCTGCTTGAGAATGAATTCTGTATTTAGAATGGGACAGAGCAGAGAGAATTGGAGGGGAAAGGAGTAAGAGCTCTAATCAAACGAGACTTGAAGCCAGCTCTACTTCTGGACTTTTCCACAATGTGAATACACCAAAGTCTTTCTTAAAGAGGTTTGAGTTTTGTGCTCCATAACTTGCCACAGGAAGCATCCTAATTGATTCAGTTTAGCAGTCAAGAGTGAAGGAAAATCAGACTCACTTTTCTTGGCATTTTTCTCTTTGAACATAAGCCACTTTCAAGTATAACCAGAGTCCCTATTTGCCCTACAACATATCTAAGAATTTTCTTTGCAGGTCTACCGGATAAGCATTCTCATTATGAGCCTGATTTCTCATGCAAGTAGGAGAAACTAATTTATATTAAGTTATGGTTCGATGTTTATAAGACTTTTTGCATGTCTTATCACAGTCAGACCATGTATGTTTTTAGCATCTAGTAAGCTGCAGATTGAATGACAGAGTAATAGTAATCAAGAAGCATGATTTTAAAAACTTATATTTTATCATCTGTTTATGATAATTTACAAAAAGATCACTAAAGAAGCTTTTTTATTATGAGTGAATAAAGTATAAATATTTGTACTGATCCCCTAATATGTACAAGGTCTGATGCTACATAACCTCTAGGATTCACAAGAAGAGATTATGGGGATATTTTCTCCCAAGGAATTTAAATCTAGTCAGGGAGATGAGACACTTCTGAAACACAAGTGAGAAATCAAAGACCACATGTAATTAGCTGTTGAATTATGCCTTAACCTCAAATTCAGAGCAGAAATATATCATTGAAGTCTGAAGAAATCGGAGAAAGCCTGCCTGAGTTTTATTGGGTTATGGCTAAGGATATCTTCACATAAAAGTATTAGTATGACATTCACTATCTTAATGATTAAAGACCCTCGTGGTCTGTAACCAAGACTCCTGCTCTTAAAATTGCTTTTGCAATTGTATTTATACTTAGATTTAAAAGTTTCCTTAATTAATTAATTATTCTATGTGCGTGTGTGTTATAGGCTGTGGATATAATCTAGCACATATTCATAGACACGAACATAAAGTGATGAGCAACTGAGTTCAATATTAAACTGGGATTTAACATGTTGAAAAACAAGTGACTTATAAGATAAATCAGCTTCTGAAAAGGTGTATAGTTGGAGTGAAGAGTTGAAAACATGCAATGTAAAAATCAGGTTGTTTCCCACATCTCCAATCTAGTAGTATTGTGGATAGGTCTGGTTTTCTCTGAGTTTCAGTATTCTTGCATATTAAGCAGGGATAGTAACAACATTTATACCACTACACTTTTGATGGTAATTTTGTTTCCACATATAATATAGAGTATGAAATTACTTGTAAACTGCATGTGTTTATATGAATATTAGTATTATTTCTGTTTGTCCTAGGAAGTTTCTAGATTTCTGTTTTATTTTTTAATTTTTTTATGATTTTGTTTATTAGAGAGAGAGACAGAGATAGTGAGAGAGAGCCAGAGCAGGGAGTAGAGGGAGAAGCGGGCTACCCACTGAGCAGGGAGCCCGATGCAGAACTTGATCCCAGGACTCTGGGGTCATGACCTGAGCTGAAGGCAGACGCTTAAGCAATTGAGCCACCCAGGTGCCCCTAGATTTCTGTTTTAATAACTACGGTAAAAACTTGCAAAACTTTCTGGTGGAAGGTGGATATAATAGAATCAGAATCTATAAGAAATGTGGTCACTGATAACTGACTTTTGTCTAAACTTTTAACCACCCAATAGAACGTCTCCTTTAAATTTGTAACAAGTGTTTTTTTCTAATACTAAAAATTTTTTTTGGCAGTATATGGGAAAATCTCTATACAAAGCTGCTTGTTAGGTATCAGTAAATGTTGAAAAGTTCCAACTCTGAAGATTATGCAGGAAAAACTTCACAAATAATGAAAGGAAGAAGTCAATCTCTGAATGGAGGAGAATTGTACAAGCTGTGACCTTCTTGTTTGCAATTTGTATACTCTCTTTTGTTTCATACTGTTAACCATGCAACCCAATTTCTAGAAAAGGTGATGTAAGAACAAAATGTGAGTACAGCTCTCCATCGGATATCTCCTTCTCAACTGAAGAACTTTGATATGTATGCAATTTTGGCAACTGGGCTTAGAAGGAGAAACTAAAAAAGCCATTTTCTTTCTTTTTCTTTCTATGAAGCAAATTTTTATAAATGTAGAATCTGAAGCATTGATTAAAACACTAAAGAAGATTTTGAAATCGTGACAACATGAAGCAACCAAGTTCAAGAATAGTATAACCCTGTGCTAAAGAGGTGTAGACATTACATGTCTCACATACACTGTTTATTGTTAAATCTAAATCTGAGAGCCAAGTAGTGCTCTTACAAAACTATGATATATAATAATTTTAGCCTCCTCTTATTTTCATGCAAACTATTCTATCCACATGCAAAAGAAAAACACAAGGCGAGGTGGAGATGATAGCAGATATTGTTATCATTTACATATCATGAACTATTGCTCTTTTTACAATAGAATATGTTTGTAAAGAAAAATTGATTTGGGGGGTGAGGAAGATATTTACTGTAATATTTTACTTAAACTGCAAAGAACAATGAGTGATAGATAATGCACAGAGAGCTATTCTGGGAATTTAAATGACTATTTGTTGTGTTATTGTCAAATTCATTCTCCATTGCTTTATATGAGTCATTTTTTAAAAACATTGTTCGTGTGTGCAAACACGATGGGATTATCACAATGATGAAGGATCACACAATCTGGATAACATTGACATATGTTAAAGTTAATGCACAAAGAATTCCAGGCACATTTCCAACACAGTAGCCATTAGGAAAACCTGCATATCTTTTTTTTTTCTGTAAAATAAATAATAAATATCTTTTTTTCTGTTTTTGTCTTGCTAAAGCAGATCAGGATGTTGTTGACCAGAATCTTCCAAATAGAGAAATATTTCTCTGAAGAAAGGTAGCATTATGAAGATAGAATTTCTAAAATGGAACTGAATTTTTCTGAATATATAATCTTTCTTCTACCTATATAATTTAATCATTGGTGCTTGTAATGTTTATGAGTGATATCACGTTCAAGTTTGGAGACGGGTTGGTAGAATACTTTACAAACACTGATGGAGTGCAGAATGAGTTGTCATAGTTTTTGTCACCCCAGTTCATTGACTACTGAAGAGGCAAGGAAACACACAACTGTTTTGTTGGTAAGAACAGGTCTAACCTTCTATAGGCACATCTGATACTCATATCCAATATGTTATAATCATTCATTGAGGGTTTTCTATGCATCTATCATTTTCCTAAATTCTGTAGAAATGCCACATAAGAATAAGAGGTGGAGGGAGCAAGGAAAGACAATAGTGAGGAAATCACTAGGTTGCAGGTGTGTGCAATGATATAAAGAAAGTTGGTGTTTTTTATCCTACAGAGTTTCTCGTGACTATTGTAGCCTAGTATGCCTGTAGCTCTCCCAAACTGCACAATGTAGCATTTGTACTGTTTTCATTGTTTGCTATATTTTCATTTTGTAGCACTGTCACCTGTGGTGCACACTCCTTAAAAATCACATTCTCACTTCTTGTCTTAACCCATTACACTTAAACTTGGCAGAGTGCTGAGCACAGGGAGTGTGTTCAGCAAATTGTTGTTTGTTAGCATAAATGTGATGTGTGTCACCCCCACCTGCCATCACTGTAAATACAGTAAGTTGAAAATAAGCCCATACCCATTGCAATTTACAGAGTATAAAGGTCTTTGGGCATAGCTCTTTATAACAGGTATTATCAAGATGCTTCAGTCTAGAAGAAGTCTATATTGGCATTTGATTGAGTCTTAGACTGGCATAGAGTATAGCTGAGTTACACAAGGATCAAAGAATAAATAGGACTGGAATAGGACAAGAGAACGGGAGCAAGGGTCAGCAGTTGAGAAGACTGCCACCCTGAACAACAAATCAAGCAGTATAGAATTTGTGGTTGAGTAAACACATTTAAAGGGATCATCTAGCCAACTATAGGTGATCTCTGGAGAGGGGGGTGATAACAGAAAAAAGAAATAGGCAGAGTTCCAGAGTTCCACCCTGAGCAGGCGGGGCGTTCCCAGCTGCTTGGCTTCAAGGACTTACATCACCCTCTCCCCCAGAAGCCTGTTGCTGGTACGTGTTCAAGCATGTTTGGTCAGTACATTGTTCTGAGGGATGGTTACAGTGCACTGTGCTTAAGATGGACACTAATATCCATTGTCTTTGTCAAAGAGGGAGTGTTTATCTTTGAAGTGAAGGAACTAGCTATTGTTTAAAGCCCATGCCTCCAAGGATGGGGAAAGTGGGGCAGGGACAATAGTGACAGCAGGTGAAAGAGAGCTGAGGGCTTTCCAGTTGCCAGACCTACACAGCTCCCCAGACCCAGCTGAAGACTTCTTCCTTCTGAGTCATGGTGGCCTGCTTGTTAAAAATCATGTCAGGGCTGGGTTGGTGTCACTTTCTTTGGAGTCCAGATTGAATGGTGCTCTGGGAAAGCAGTGCTAGCATAATCTGTAGGTGGTCTGCCTTCTTCCATAAAGAGGAGCTCACTCCCCAGGGGTGAGGAAGAGATACTCCAGGATGTGGATATCCTTCGAGAACTGAGGCGCTGGGAACCTCCTGCACTGGGAGGGAAGTTGTGGTTCCTACCCCCTGTCCCATGCCAGCGTGCAAGCACCTCACTCAGGGAACTGTATGAGGTTCCTGGGGTGGCTTTAACAAAGCACCGCAGATCAGGGGCTTCAAAAAAAAAAAAGAGAAAAAAAGAAAAAGACAGAGGGTTTAAACCAGACCCACGCAACCTGCCTTGGGGTTATTTCTAGGCTTGTGCCTTGCTCATAAGACAAGGGGTAGGAGATTCTCTTTTCTGGGTTTTAAAGATATTCGTTATTAGAGCAGTTCATAATTTGCTGAATCTCATACTTTTTGACCTCTTCATGCAAATGCAATAAATTGCATTTGTAAGTAAGCATTCTTTATGTAATTCTTTATACAATGGAGGACTTAAAAAATGTTTATTTTCTACATATATAAATGTTTTGTTGTTCCTTGTGAATTCAAGTAAGCTAAAAATTTCCCAATTATTAAAATGTAATCAATCACTGATAAGAGCTAATGTTTCTCAATTCAGAAGTTTGCACATCTAATATAATATTAACAGAATTAATAAATGAATGTTCAAAGTCTGAGTAAATGCCCTAAAATTTCATTGGCAAAATCAAAAGTGTATTTACCTGAGGATGTGAAAAAAGTTGTGGAAAATATGTCATCTTATTTGGTTTTTGTGTCATTCACTTTTCGAAACTGTGTTACTAATTAAAGTTTTGATGAAAATCAGCAACTGTCCAATTTCTGTAGGCATTTTGATGTTTTTCAGAAAACACAGATTCGTTTCTTATAAAGGAATGGTTTGATTCACTTACAGAGTGAGGATTTCATTTTAAAAAGACATGCTTAGATAGCAGTGTCTATTATTCAGGTGACATGTATATTTTTAAGGATTCAGCTGAGATCACTTGTTATTTTCATTTACTTCTCTTTTTATGATTTTATCATTTTATAAATGTATAATTTTTATCCTTCATTAATTCTTCTCTAATGAAGAGGATAATTTTTGTTGCTGCCTACATGTCTGTGTCATATTTTCCATTCTTCAAAATCCCCATTTACCACTGGGAGATCCTTGTAGCTTGGGGAAGCTAATCCCATTCCTGCTTTCAGAGGTAGAACCACATGACCTAGAATAAATCCCACTGGAGCATTTCAAAATCTGGCCAATGTGATTAGTTCATGCAGCATATAACACTTGGTTTAATTGAAGTAAATTTCAGAATTTCTGAATATTTTAGGGAAAAAATACTCTCCTATATCTGCAGAATATGAAAGAGGACTCATACAACCAAGTAGCTGGAGAAAACATTTTGAGACCATGAGGGGAATTCTACATTGTGAAGACAAAGTAGAAGACCAAATAAAGTAGTAGAGATAAAGGAGGAAAAAAAAATATGGTCTGGCCTGGTAACACTATTGGGGTCCTGGCTCAAGCCTCAGGACATGTGTTTGAATTAGGTTTGCAGTTATTGGAACTGAATGTATTCAAATAAAGTGTCAGTACTATATCTTTTTTATTCATGCATGAAATGCATTTAATAGTCTATTTTAATTGGAACAAAATGCACGTATCTACCTTTTAATAATTGTGTGAATTCCTAAGACCTGGAGCTACTTAGCTAAGACTAGAAATTAGCTCTCTTGATTTCCAGTACAAATCCATTTTAACTACCTCAGCGGTTCCCCAGCTGATGTCCCTCAAAACACCTCTACTAGTTAATGGGGTTTCCATGGAAATATTCCTTTGTGCTTGACTAAATTTGAAACTTTTATTCTGGAGTTCCAACATATTCAAGGGAGTTTCCTTTCTGGATACACCTCAGAGCCTCCAACACCATATGGATCCACAGAGAAGGATTTAAGTTCAACATTTCCCAGTCTTGTATAAGTATCACATTTTCAAGGCACTCTTATTAATGTCTTCTAGATCAAGGTTTCAAGGAAGCAAACTTCGGTAACCCCAGTTCTATGGTATTCTTAAAACTTTATACTGCCTCTGAAGGAATAGGCAATTTACCATGTAATTTCTGCCTTTAATAATTTTATTCCCTGTGATATTGATGTTTCCAGGGACGTTGCAATATGATCTGCATCTAGTAATGAGCTATGTTATAATGGGGTTCTCTTGCTATTTTTTTATATTTTAAAATATAATTTCTTAATTTATTCTTAATATATTCACTCTTTAATAGGCAAATATTAGAGGTATTTGTACAAAGATAGCATTGGAAAGAAGAGAAAAAAGGAATTATTAGAAGTGTTATTTACTGTCACTGGTGGATAAGGCACTAGGGAAAGCAGAATAATAATAGTACAGCATGAGCCATGTGGAGAGGATTCACCAACTGCATTGAACCAGTTAGGCATTGAACCAACTACAAAAAGAAGGATGAGGCTGGAAATATGGAGGTGATTTTAAGGCGAACAGGTAATTTTCAACTACAATGACTGTTACCATATTCTATGTAAGTCCAATTTAATTTGTAAATGAAGGAAATAAAACAGACATTTTGGTGATTTTTTTCCAGTCAATTAGTTTTTGTTAAGTGCTTATTTTATGTTCCATCTTGTGTAGGATGTAAGTATGCTGATTTTACCATGCTCTTGAGAAATTTGAATTATATTAGCAAAAGAAGATTGATAGTAACAAAACTATTAGAGACCAATATCTAGTCAATAAGGGCTGTGGAAATACAAAAAAATGAAAAAAAATTACTATGGACTTATATAGTTGGAAAGTCTCCCCAGAAGGACAGTGTGGAATGAAGAGTGAGAAATTAATAGCATCTGAAGAGATGGAGGAAATGGTCAGATCTAAAGGGGAAATTTTTTCTACATATTTTGAAACACTGTGGATATTACTAAGTCCTTAGATACTTCATTTATGTATATTAACTATGAAGGGCACATACATGATATATATCCTCACTTATAAGCCGTTACATGGATTCATGTCAGGCAAATTTCAGTAAAAATTGGCTTACTTTAACTCTTTTATAATTAATATCTCTGTTTATTGTTTAGGCTTCACTCATAGATCTTGTGATTAATTCTAAACCTTAAAATAAGAGAAAAATAATAATCCTAATGCCAAGAAGATAGACACATGTCATAAAAATTCTTCACTGTGCTACTACTGTCTTCTCAGTTTGGAATATTCAGCACTAATCATTATTTATAAGGCAAAACTGATGGGACAAAAATATGGAACTTTCAGCCATTTTACTTGAAATTAGAATTCTTTTATTCAGCAAATATATTTTGAAGATCTACTATATGCCAGAGGCTTAAGCAAGCAAAAACAGTTTGCTCGCAGGGAGGAAGAATAAAACTGTCACTGCAGCACCCTAGTTCACGAGATTTTTTTTTGACACTGGAGTGTGTTTGAGGTTTCAAAGAATCCTGCCCTGTATCACTCTGGACTTGTACTTCTGCATGCTATAGATGCATACCTGAAAGAGATGATATGATTATTAGGTTGTTTTGGCATCATTGAATGTGAATTATCTTTCAGTATCTAAGGGGAACACATTCAAGCTGGTCATCCAAAAGGCAACATTTCTTCTCACTTAGTCATGTACAGTAAACATTGGCCTCAGACTACTGAAAAGTAGGCTCAAAGCATGCTTCTGCAATGGGAAATATAGATCACAGAAATTCCTGGGCATGGAGGTTGTTCCTGATTGGGTGGCCTCTGTGACTCTTTAGAGTGGAAATTATGGCAAGAAACACAAAATGAAACAATAAAAAAAAAAGATTCATCCCTCAAAGAATCAGGGCAAAGCTTTGGACATGATGGAGACCGTACAGTAGTACAAGAGTCGTATTTAAGCAGCTAGTTTTAATAGAAGTGTCAGAAGATCATGTGACAATTTGACCAGAGGGATGGTCATGCGAAGAGAGAGGCTGGATGATGAGTCTTGTAAAAGAAATATAGAATTTGGTAAACATTGTGATTGGCTTCTCAACTTTCATCACTCTGCTCCATTGATGAAAAATTAAGAAACAGTTGGAGGAATTGATCCAAGACAATGGGTCAATCAAGGTACTTTGAAGCTCTTGACAATCACTGTTGCAAGAACTCTAGCCTAAGCCAGTGAGTGAATCACATTCCTGGGGATGGCAGGGATTGATTTTGCAAGGGGCATGCCATTCTAAAGAAGAAATGAAAAATAAAAACAAAAAAAAATATTTGCTTGGGAATTCTGAGAAGATGTTTCTCTTTCTTAAGTGTTAATCACAAGAAAAGGTAGTCTCTATTCTTCTGTGTAGAGAGCAAAATGGGCTCTCTCACATCAAGCAGGGGTCTATGTCAAGCAATGGCACAAGTAGTAATGCACTGCAGCTGGGAGACATCCCCGGGAACAATGTTAGCTGATTACCAGAACCCCAGAACTGATAACGGGCAGAACCAGAGGAGGTCTGCAGGGACCCTAAACTGATTAAATCCCTTTAAATAGGGAAGGATTTTGGCAGCAAACTGTCAAACTTTTCAGACCTGACCCCTCTATGTCTGACCACTTAAAAAAGGCAACTGCTGCTGAAGTCTCTGCCTGATTGATCTCCATGATCTCCAAACAGAACCAAGATCCTTCACTGCTTGAACATCAGAAGCAGTAAGTGCCGAGAGCTGACCTGGACCAGACCCAGGCCTTAACCTCAACTGTGTGCACACAGACTGACTTGGCATTTGGTTGGTTAATTTCCTGCACCCTTCCGTTATCTCATTGTTGTGAGGCTTGTCTTCTGTCTTGCTCTGTGGGCTATATAAGAAGCCAAGTTTAATTACATGGTGAAGCATCATTGAGTTTGGAATTCTGAACCTGCTTTATAATTGTAATTTAACTTTGCTTTATGATTGAAAAGAGCTGACATTGTGGAAGGACACAACTTGTATGTGCACCTTCATAGCATGCTTATGACACTCTGGAATCATTTCGCCACATGCAAAACCTATAGCTTTCACTGATGTATTTTACTAGCTTCCAAATGAAGCTACATAGAAAGAAAGGTAAAACCAAGAGAACTGCCAATAAAGGAAGCCAGAGCTGCTGGACCGAGTCATTTTTGAGGCCTGCCCTACCCTGTACTCCCAGAGTTTTCTTACTACTTAATAATAGTGGAGATGAGTTGTTTTTTTTTTTTTTTTTACTATTTTTAGCTGGAAACATCATAACTGATACAAAGCCTATCTAAGAAGATATTGCCTTTTTCCTCCAAAGCTTAATGTTAGAACTCAAAAACTAAAGAGGCAAATGACTTAGCCTCAATTATATTATTCACAAAAATCCCAATTTCAGGAAATATTTTATTTAAACTGGGATAAAAAAGTTTTTTTCAGAGTAGTGAAAATCCTTTTAGAGCGGTCATGAACACATTCTTTATTTTCTCTTTGTTACCTAGAGCGGTGATTCTCAAATTTTAACATGTATATAATCATCCAGGGTGAGTCTTGAGATTTTGGATTTCCAACAAGCTCCAGCTGACGTTTATTCAATTGGTCCATGGCTCGAACTTTGAGTACCAAGAACCAAATGGACTTCAGACTTCTGCAAATAAGACCAATGAAAATTAATAATTATTGAACTTTGATCATGTATTATATTATACTCAAAAAGACCTAATGCATATATCTACATAAAACTCAACTCTAAACAAATCTCAACATTACTCATTCATCAGCACCACACGTATGTATATATCTTATATATATACATAAATTTCATCTCACAAATTTCTAATGTATAATAGGAAGAATAGAGTGCTGGAGGGGAAACTTCTTGATTAAATTTTCTTTTCCCACTTAATTCAATTTTACTGAAATGACTGACTATGCAAAAGTGGGAAAAACCATTACATACAAACTGGGCAAAATAAACAATCCCAAAATACACAGTTTATTTGAAGAAGGAATGTGCATAATATGGTTACTCAAATAGCTTAGTCTATTTTTCTTGGATAGTTTTAACTGGGCTCTTATCCAAATCCTTTCATTGCTCTAATTAGCTGTCAATGTAGTCTAGATTCTCTTTAATTATTTGTATTGTTCTTTTTTAATTTCTTGAGCAAAATGGTAGTTTTAATTGTGTACTTAAGTGAAAACCTATTAAAATGGAGAAATTTAATGAAGATACAAATTTTGTGATATGTTCTAAATGAATATTCTTCAGTATTTTTTCCTCTATATTAGAAGGAAGTAGTATATCTTGAATGCTAGATCATTATACTATAACCATATTTTGGGAAATGCAAGGAGGAATGCTTTCCTGTTTTGCTGACTTTACCCATTTATGCAAATGTATAATATGTAGGTATATTACAAACATTTATTTCAAAATACTTAAATGGCTATCTAGTTATATTAGTTGGAATAATTAGTGGGGCCATAACACCTTAGACAAACATGTCTTAATACAATAGAAACTTCTTACTCATGTTCCCAGTGACTGTCCTTGCAGGATAGAAGCTCCCCTCCAATTTGTGCTTTCAGAGATAGAGTTTTTCCATCTTTTAGCTTTTTTCCTACAAGGCCTTAGAATTTTCTGTATTCATCTAGGGAAAGATAAAAATGTGAGTAGCATACACTAAATTGTTAAAAGCCCTGGCCTAGAAGCAATACATCACTCCTATTAAATTTCAATGTTAAGAACTAGTTACATGCATTATAAGGAAACTGGAAATGTGGTCAACAGGTCAGTAGCTGTCTCCCCACACGAACTCAACACCATGGAAAGGAAGCACAAATTTTGTAGACAGTCAGTTGTCTTTGTTAGAGTGTTAATTGTACATTACATGAACTGCATGAGGTGAGTCAATGGAAAGGTGGATGGGACACCGCACATTGCTATCTAATGAGTAAGCAGGAATGCAAAAAAAAAAAAAAAAAGTAGTGCAATGTGGTAAGTATTGTGTCTCTCCAGTTGGATGGGGCCCCAGAATGTGGGGTGACCCAATCTGGTAGAAGCCAGTAAGCTGGGTGGTAAAAGAATCCACCTGAGGAATAACAAAGGAGATAGAAATTTAACAAATATACCACAAGGGAACAGTGGGCAGGACAGCAAAGGACAGACTGTGTGCCAAGAGGCAGTGGATGGGGGCTGTATTTCAAGGGGGAAATGAGGAGATATGGGGAATTTTCCATATTTTGGTAACTGTGCCTGGTTGTAAGTAGCTCATTGGTTAGTTAAGGCCTATGGTGATTTCAAAGTGTACTTATTGAGCCTGTTTGTATTCAGTCAGGTAGTTGAGCTATGGGCATTTCTGCCTCACTCAGGTTTCCACTGTTCAAACCTGTTGCCCCAAAGTGGCTTCTAAGGTGAGTGCTGAAGTTGATAACCCAAGAAAACACATTTAGATGGAAAATTTGATTTTCTGTTTCCTCCTGCCTTTGTCCTGGGACTATGTCTTCTAGTTCTCAGGCCTTTGGATGTAAACCAAGCTACATCGTTGGTTTTCCTGGGTCTTCAGCTTGCAGATAGGAGACCATGGGATTCCACAGCCTCCATAATCACATAAGGTAGTTCCTTAAAATACAACACTTCATAGATATAAATGTAAGTATAAATGAAATTATACATAACAATGTATTTAATAATAATATATAATATATAACCTATTGGTTCTGTTTCTCTGGAGAATCCTAATACAGACATATTTAATAATTCAGTGAAAGTCCTATTCCCTCTCTTAAAATAAAACATCATGGATATGCATCATATGAAACAATTTCATGATTTGATAGAAACCTAATCATGCTACATGAATTCCAGGTTAAGAATCCGGTTCTGTGTACCTGGAGGCTTAAACTATAAGATAATAAGTTTAAATAGCTTTGGTAGCTTGCTTCTTGTAAGGCAGGGGAAGTCCTGAATACATTTTTATCAAGTTGAAAAATTTAATGGAGATGCTATTAACCTATTGCATTGATATAAAATATTTCTATCAGAGAATTCAAGGACATAATGAATTTAGATTTTTTAAAAAGATCTTCATTTATTTATTTGACAGAGAGAGAAATCACAAGTAAGCAGAGAGGCAGGCAGAGAGAGAGAGAGAGGGAAGCAGGCCCCCTGTTGAGCAGAGAGCCCAATGCGGAGCTCAATCCCAGGACCCTAAGATCATGACCTGAGCTGAGGGCAGAGGTTTTAACCCACTGAGTCACCCAGGCACCCCCTGAATTTAGATTTTTTAAATTCCACTCATTTTGATTTTCTCTTTTGCAGGGAAACCCTGAAATATTATAAGATAAATAAAGAATGCATTTTATGTTAATGTTTTAAAGCCAGATATGTCACCTGCTACTTCTTTTAAAATGACATGGTTGGTTCCATTGTTATTTTCATTTCATGCTCAACTTATTTATAAAATCTTTCACATAATATAGTGACTTTTCTTCCCTCATATTTTCTATTAGTAGAATTTGAATTCTTCTAGTTTTCTGATTATTTCTAATGAATTTGGAAAATGATATTAGAATGGATTATTTATTAATGCTCATTAAAAGAAAAACATCTTTATTGTAAAAAATGATGTCAACAATGCCCAACGTAGAGGTAACATCTATTAATGACTGAGTCAGCTAGAAGAAAGGTAAGAGGTGATCAGGATAATGAGACTGACAGTCAGGCTAAAAGAGCCTGTTTGGCAGTGTGTTTTCCAGTGTTTGTCCATTCTGATTTCGGAGAATCAAAGCAACTGATATCTTTTAGTTTTCTAGAGGGATGTATTCCTTTGATTGATTTTTATCTTTTAATTCATATCAGTCCTCCATCGCTACAGATTATAAGGTATAAATTAATGTATTTCAGTTCTTTTGAAAGCCAGCTTAATTCATTTTTATATTATATAGATTATTATAAATTGTATTAAATTCGTAATTTAAAATATCAGCTACTTCCAATTCTTGGTCATTTTTCACATCTTATTGAATAGTTAAGTTTCAGTTGTTGGGTTTTTTTGTCATTTATTATACTTTGTTTTGCAATAATTACCCTATCTGAATGAGTAGTCACTATGCACTTTAACTTCAGGGTGACAGGCACTTGGACACTGTAACAGAGAATTAGTCATAACACACTGTGAAGAGTTCATTATTCCATCCTTAAATCCCAATGCAAGATCTCATTTCTACTCCCACCACAAGTGTAATAGATTCCTGATGTCATTGGCCATTCACACAGACCTTATTTTACTAAGTTCATTTTAATTAAAGGGTAATCATATGGTAGGCACTGTGTTAGGAGCTGAGAAATAACTAGACAAGGGTACATACACTAAGTTCTAGAAGAAGTATAGATATTTACACATTAAATGCAAACTCAGATTTTATTACCCATTCATTTGACTAGTAGTTATTTTACCTTTTCATGAAATCACTCCCAGTCAACACTCTCCAGCTTTCCTTGATTTAAGCAGACTGAATTCCCTTTTGTAGAGATAATCTCGTACTTTGAGAACAGAATTTTTTTTTTTAGACTTTGTATGTTTGGAACCATTTTAAGTTCACAACAAAATTGAGAAGAAGGTATGGAGATATCCCACATACTCCCTGTCCTCACACATACGTAGCCTCCTTCACCACTAGTGTGTATATTTGTTACCAAGGATGAATTTACTCAAATACATCATAGTTACCCAAAGTCGATAGTTTACCTTAAAGGTTCACTCTTGGGTTTGCACAAATCTCTAATTACATATATTAATAATTATGATATCATATGAAGTATTTTTACTCCTTTAAAACTCTGATGTGCTCTCCTTATTCATTCCTCCCTCATCCCCTTCACCCCTAGCCAACCACTGATCTTTTTATTGTCTCCAAAGTTTTGCCTTTTCTAGAATGTCATATAGTATGTACCAGTTTCAGTTTGGCTTCTTGAACTTAATAATCAGCATTTTAGTTTCCTACATGTCTTTTTTTTTTTTTTTCCTACATGTCTTTTAATGGCTTGATAACTCACTTCTTTTTAGTGCTGATGAACAATACTCCATTCTCTGAAGGTACAAAAATTTACTTATCTATTAATCTACTGAGGGACAACTTGATTGATTGCTTCCAGGTTTTGGCAATCATAAATAAAGCTGCTTAAATATCTGTGTGTAGGTTTTTGTGTGGGCATACATTTTCAACTCTTTTGAATAAATAACAAGGAGCATGATTGCCGGGTACCGTGATAAGGATATGTTTAGTTTTATAAGAAACTGCCAAATGTTTTCCAAAGTGGCTGTACCATTTTTTATTCCTACCAGCAAGGAATGAGAGATCTTGCTGTTCCATATCCTTGCCAGGATTTGGTGTTGTCAGTGTTCCAGATTCTGATTAACTAGTGGTATGTAGTGGTATCCCATTGTTGTTCTAATGACAATGCTATGGGCACTTTTCATATGCTTATTTGCCATCTGTATATCTTCTTTAGTGAGGTGTTTGTTAAGGTCCTGGGCCCATTTTTTAAATGGGCATTTTGTTTCTTATAGTTGAGTTTTAAGAGTTGTTTATTTTGGATAATAGTCCTTAAGATATTTTTTTAGAAAATATTTTCTCTCTGTTGCTTATCTTCTAATTCTCTTGACATTGTTTTTTCACAGAACAGAAGTTTTTAGTATTAATGAAGTCCAGCTTATCAATTTCTTTCTTTCATGGATTTTCTCCTCGGTTTTGTATCTAAAAAGGCATCACCATACCCACAGTCATCTATGTTTTTCCTGTATTATCTTCTAAGAGGTTTATAATCTTCTATTTTAAAATTTAGGTCTGATCTACTTTGAGTTAATTTTTATGAAGAGTGTAAGGTCTGGGTCTAGATTCACTTTTTTCTTGACATAAAGTTGTCCAGTTGTTCCAGCACCATTTGTTGAATGGACTATCTACATTCACTGTATTGACTTTGCTTCTTTGTCAAATATCTGTTGATTGTATTCACATGGGTCTATTTCTAGGCTCTCAATTTGGTTCCATTAATCTGTCTATTGCTTTGCTAATACCACACTTTCTTAAATACTGTAACCTCTATAGTTAAGTCTTGATGTCAGGTACTTTCTGTCTTCCTACTTTGCTCTTCTTGAATACTGTCTTGGGTATTTTGGGTCTTGGCTTATAAACTTTAGAATCAGCTTTTTAATATTCATAAAATAACTTGCTGGGTTTCTGATTGGGATACCATTGAATCTCTAAATCACTTTGGAAACAACTGACACAATGATTGTCTTGAGTCTTCCTATCCATGAATTTGGACTATCTCTCCATATATTTAGTTCTTTGATTTCTTTCATAAGTTTTCTAGTTTTCCTTATATACATATTGTATGTGTTTTGTTAGGTTTATACCTAAGTATTTCACTTTTGATATAAATGGTTTTGTGTTTTTAATTTCAAATTCTCCTTGTTTATTTTTGGTATATACAAAGGCAAATGACTTTTGTTATTAACCTTGTATCTTATAGTCTTATTATAATCACTTATTAGTTTCAAGAGTTTTTGTTTGTTTTTTTTTTTTTTTTTTTGGTTTTTGGTTCTTTCAGATTTTTTGGGGAGATGATCATGCCATATGTGAACAAAGACATTTTTATATCTCACTCTCAAATACGTATGTCTTTTTATTTCCTTTTCTTGCCTTGCTGCATTAGAAAGAACTTTCAGTACAATATTAAAAAGGAGTAATGAGAAAGGACATTCTTGCCTTTTACCTGGTCTTCATGGGGAAGCTTCAAGTTTCTTAGTATTAAGTATGATATTATCTGTGGGATTTTTTTTTTAGATGTTCTATATCAAGGAGAGGAAAGTCCTCTTTATTCCTAGTTTGCTGAGAGTTTTTATCACTAATGGGTATTGGGAGAGCAATCACTTTTAATAGAAGAATAGAAACAGGGCTATTTGAAAATACAAAAAGATTTGTCTCTACATAAATGGATTGGTGACAATTTCTCACCCACAGAGAGCATACTAAACACATTAAATGATAAGAATAGAATGTAAGTAATGGGGTTTTTAAGGCTTTCAAACTTTAAAGGACAATTTCAAAGATTTGAAGGAAAGAGATTTATACTACAAGTGGTGAGATGAAGTATTTTCTCTCTTTCTCTCTCTTTCTTTTTTCTCTTCTAATCCCAGACATTTCCTCCAAAATGCACTACTTCTGTAGAGGAAGGCCACTGAAGGAGCTTTCAAAGACAAGAACAGAATTTGATATGTGATGAAAGAGTGAAGGAAATACATTGTATGAAAAGGAAGAAGCTAAAAGTTCTGACTTTTCCATGGCATTTCTTTTTAAGATTTTTTTTTAGTGGATGCTGAGTAATGATTATCTAAGTGTCCACTCATTTATCCTTTTGCTGCAGAAGCTGGAAAATAAAATCATTTACATTAATAGCTAGAATTCTGAGTGCAAATTTGATTTCATCAATTATATGTATTCAAGTGAAGTTCGAAAATAAGAATGAGAATTATGTTGATGCTCTTTTGATTATTTTCTCCTCATTGTGGAGTGGTGAATATATAGTTTACCTCCCACAGGCCTGCCTGGTGAAGGCAGAAGTTATGTGTGCATCTCTCTGTGGTTCAGAACCTCACCAGAGTTCCATAGAGAAGCTTGGAAAGTTTGCAAAACCTCTTAGTCACAAGCTGACATTGAGCTGTATACGTTTCTTCTTCAAGTACTGAGTATGAGTAGAGTCTATTGCAGTTATACCAGGAGGCTGAGCAAAGCGTATTTGATTTGATGCAGGGATTCTACACACCTACCTTTTCTCTTTCAACCCCAGAAAAGCATCTTCCTCTTCTGCTCTACTGCTTTTTTCATATGTGTTGTTTTACTCTTTGTATAAGTGGATGGCTAACAGACTAGACTCCAAGCTCATTGAGGGCTTAGATCAAGACTTCTTATATATTTGTACCCATGGTACTGTGCTCCATATCATGGAACTCAAAAATAATTTATGAGTGAGGGAATAAGTGAATTAATGAATATATGCATGAAAGTTTTGGATTAGACCATTCTTCAAACTACTAGCAGTTCTGCCTTCAAAAATAAGTTTTATGTTTTTTGTCATTTCTAAAATAGTCATTTTGTCATTTTCCCAAATTCTCTAGGGAGGTAGAAAAAGTGTTTTAAAATAGATATTATAGTATAAATTACTTAGCCAAACTGAAGAGTAATAAGAAATGTGGTAATTTTCCTCAGCTCATATCTATTAATTTGTTAAGAGGTTCTGTCAAAGTGTGGGTCACAACCTGAAAGGAGTTGTAGGTCTTGGAAATGTAGGTTCCTGGTTAGTTTTTAGTTATAGACTTGGACATTTTTACCTTCCTACAGGAGTTGTATTTACTTTCTGACTAAGTATTTAACACAACACTATTCCTGTGGTCTAAATTTATTTATGTTCACATTTCCTATTTTTATAGGTGATTTAAATTCAGAACTAAAGGTTGAATAGGCCAAAGGGTTGCAAATTCATGTGACTCATCACTACTTTCTTGTTTATGACATCTTCCCCTTCACAGACTTATGAACCTGAACTTATACAGGTTATAGCATAAAAGCTGAATTAATATTAAGTGTTTGATCTCTGCATATCTCATTTTGTGGCTCAAGAGACTGAAGAAGTTAAGCTATATATTCTGCATAGAGACCAGGAAGCATAATGCCTTCAAAGGAATATACATACATATAATATGTACTCTTTCTCTAAAAGCATTCTATATTCCATGAGAGCGACCCCATCATTTTTCAAATTGGAAAATAGCTCAGGGCTTAATGATTCCTGCTTGAACAAGCAATATAAATTCATTTCATATCCTATTTTTTGGCATCTTTCCTAGAGGAGAACAGAAAAACTTAGATATATGGGTTATATCATGTCTGTTTTGTCTTATTATTTATTTTTTTCCAACCAAGTATAATCTATGTTTCTCCAGTTCAAACAGTCCTAGACATGAAGGTCATATTATTGATAAGCAGAAACTGTCTCTGTTTTGATTTGTAATTGCAAATCAAAAGAAATCCAGAAACTCTTTTTTTTTTTAAAGATTTTATTTATTTATTTGACAGAGAGGAGAGAGATCACAAGTAGGCAGAGAGGCAGGCAGAGAGAAAGGGGGAAGCAGGCTCCTTGCTGAGCAGAGAGCCCTATGCTGGGCTCGATCCCAGGACCAAGAGATCATGACCCGAGCTGAAGGGAGAGGCTTTTAGCCTCTGAGCCACCCAGGCACCCAGAAATCCAGAAACTCTTAAGCTCTCCAAACCACTTTCATGAGATCTCAGGGACATTTTCACACTTATTCTCCAACACTGTCCTCTTATACGTTTGTATATGCTGTTTAAAATGACCTGAAGTAACTGCTCTGAGGTGGGTAGTTTATATTCTCCTCTTCATGTATCACACATTTTAAAAAGCATATTTCAGTAAGGAAAAAAAAAAGACAGATTTGTAAAAATCTCTGTACAAGATCTTAGGTGAATTCCTGGGGATAGATAGGACTTTAGGCCAGATGTTCATCGTTACAGCTATCTGTCTGCTGATCATTTGCTTTTGGACAAAGCATGCAGATCTTGAGCACTTTTCCCTTTTTGGTAAAAATACCATGGTTCCTTCTGCAAATGGATGGCTGGAGAGCCTGCTTCAAGGGCATCTCAACATGGAGTGAGTTTTCTGTGGGATTGTAGCTGACGCCAAGCTAAGGTGCCTCTATTTCATTTGAAAATGCATTTGTAAATTACTCATATAAAAAATGACCCTTTTTATGTCTGCATAACTGTTGGCAATTTCTTTCTAATTCACTAGAATACTAACAAAAAATATTCTCATATGTAAAATATGTTTATTTTGTTATCCGTAAGATTGTATTTACTCACATGATGATTGTGTAGTTAGATGATGTTTTTAGTCTTCATAAATCTAGCTCAATTGGAGATTTTTTTCCCTTTCATATGTGCTAAAAAATAACTCTTTATTGTGGGTTCAGGAAATTCAGCTAGGTTTAAGGAAGTATAAATGGATATTAACAGTCTATGTGCTGCACAACTTTAGCTCAATAAGTAAAATGCATATGAAAAGGATTGAGATTAATAAGACTCTGGGGCTTAATGGAGATATAGTATAGATATTATACTATCTGAGTAGAACAGAGCTCTTGCTTTCCAACTGAAATTCTTACATCAGTGTAGTGCTTTTTAACAGCAGATGATTTGGTAGGTAAAATACTCCCGCCTTCTCTAAAGAGAAAGGGCGACATGCTTCTAACTAGGAAGTAAAGTTCGATGTCACAGGAGGCCTTGCCTTAACTATGGAAAGAATGCTCAAACATATTTTTCTATCATGAATTAAATGTTTATTGATTTTCTCATTTTAACTCAGACGCTAACTGTGTTTAAAAGCTCTTTTTCTCCTCCATATGTGGAAGCCTCCAACTTACTCACATTTTATTTGCTTATCTATTGGGAACCTGGCTGCATGTTATTGGGCCCAGAGCGTGGAGCTTTTGAGCTAGATGAATCTTAGTGATCATTTTACTGAATCTCATCATTTTATAGCCCCCCAAAAATTGATGCTGAAATGGAATATGATGTATCCTCAATGTTACATGGTGGAATTTGTAGCAAAACTTAAATTTGAACTCAGATCAATGATGTCCTAATCACCCATACACTTTCTTGTGCTGTTTTCTACCCAAAGTGATGCAAATATGTCAATTCATGTTCATAAGTGAATGATGCTGAGTAAGCCATTTTTATTAGAATTTACTCAAAGGTACTCTACCGGAATTTTTACTTCTATTCTTACAGTGTTAGGATATGGGCACAGTTGAATAGTTTAAGAGGTGGGAACAGTTGGAACCCATGATTTGTTGTCAGAACTGTACAACTTGAGCAAAAAATACCTGTACATAAAATTGCATCATTTTTGTATGAATGAAAAGTGTCAGAACAAGGAAACATAGGAAAGAGGAGAAAAATTGTAATTTGTGTCCAAGGATTTGGGAATGAGTTTTGTTTGTAGGATTGTTAAAATTTTACACATAAGATTTAAAAGCAATTAATAATTCATTAAGTCTGTTTTTGTATTTCCTTATCTTCAAATTCTTTTATATTTTCTTAGAGGTAGTCTTCAGAATGTAGCAGTTGAGTTGAAAATGATGACATGGCCCCAAAGAAAAAGGAACAAAAATGTCATTGCATGTTTTTATAACGTGGGAAAATATGGTACTCGTGGAAAAGTTGCAAAATATGTGAACCTTAAATATATCCTGCTTCAGGTTAATCAATTTATTATTTCTGCAGACAAAAATAAACTACCCAACTCATTCTTTGCCCTGTGGCTTTATTATGATCTCTACTGTTTTTTCCTTTTCCCACAACATTTTTGTTTCTGTGCTTATTCCTGTAAGAGATGCTAATCAAATGTATGGGGTATTTTATTTGATTAGCAGGAAAGGCAATTATCTGTCTAGAAATAAATGCTGCCATCTTTTGTATGCAAAGAATAGAGTGCACCAACTGTAGGATTTAGTCAATGGCAGACAACTAAGAGATGAACGTAATTCTCCCAACTTAACATGGCCCATCGTCATAATTTAATGTAATATTTCTGTGCTCAACTAATGATTATGGTGATAATGCTGGAAAATAAATTTTCAATTTGTGTGTGTTCTAGGTGCTAATGATTGAATGCAGGCTAATGTCACTTGTGATTACAGAATCCCTATTCGAATATTTAGTTACTCTGGTTCTGTTTGCAGCTCTACCATTAACAGCTGCACATTGAACATCCTGAGACATGTCATTCTTTAGAAATATTTGCTGAAGAGCATCCATTGGTCAGAAATGTTAAAAGGAGTTACTTCACACACAAGTATGAGCTTCAAGTCTTTATCTCATATTGAAATGCACAATGAATAGAATATATTAAGGAATTTTAAGTTTTTAGACAACTGAATTTGTCAACATGAATAATTATCTGACATTGCCAATGATTATTCCATTTTCAACATTTCAATCTTTGTGTTGAGACCTCTGTGTGAAAAGAAGTTCTAAAAAATAAGTATATGAGTTTATTTATCTTTAAGGATTTATTTTCAATCTACAGATGCAAAGGAACTAACATCAGGCTATTGCTATTAAATTTTTAGAAATACTACCGAAGCAGTAAGATTTCCTGACCTTGCAGGCTAATAAAATGTTTTAATGTATCAGAATCAGTAGAGCATGTGGGCGGATAAGTCACTGAGCTAATTAGTCATCCCTCTCCCAAGAGCTGTGTATGACTTAGTGGAGTGTGTTTAGCATTACAAGTAAATCAACATTGTTGCAGCAGGGAAGCATCATTTCTGAGTCATTTCCATAACTCTGCCACCTTGACTTTCCAATAAAATCTTCCAAGTTTATGATGCTTACAGCTTGTAAAAAGGGAATGTAGCAGGAAGGAAAATTGATGCCACACATAATCATATGATAGCTGTAGTACACTAACTTTAAGAATCAGAATGGATTCCTAAGTAATGAATATGAAGATGTGAATATGTCAGTTCGTATACATAAATGAACAATAGTAAGTAATTTTTATTAGAACTGACCTACAGCTATTTCACTGGTATTTTTGCTTATTTTCTACCCTTATTTCATACTCACAGTAGAATAGGAAAACAGCAAACTTGATTTACGGCTAGAAATGGTTGAGGTTGACTTTCAGGCAGGTCCTTGCATAGGAGTAGCAAAGAGAACTCTCATGACTCTCTTTGGAATTCTTCCGAGGAGCAGGAAACAAGTGATAATAATAACACATGATTTTAAACTTTCTGTATAATTATATTTTAGTTCCTAATTTTTACATATGCATTTTTTCTTACTTATTCTACATTTTACTCACCCCCTTGAGGAAATAAACCCATAAAGCTGGCCAGACAATTTTAATTTTACAAATGGAAAATGAAATACAGAGAGCCAAAGTCTATTATTAAAGATCATATACTTGAAAGTGGCAAAACCCAATATATCCAATACATGAATACAATGAAAAAGGGATCAAAAGATTGCAATGAGGAGGGGAGAAAGAAGCATCTACTCATGATCAACACCTTCTGTCTCTCTTTCTCTCTCTCCTCAATTATTTTTGTCATTTCATCTTTTAAATAAGGCAAATCTTTCTGATCCTAAATTTCATTTCCTTGACTATTTTCTTCCACCATTTTGTTTATTCTTCCTCTTCAATTCCAACGCCTGAAAAGAAAAAAACAACCATCAGTTTCTTACCAACAATTTCCTTTGAAAACATTTGCCATCTGGCTCCTGCCTCTCACTACACAGAAATTGCTCTTTTGATAGTCACAAGTGTTTATCCTTTACTCCAATATTTGGTTCTCTGTAATTCTTCATCCCTCCTTGAGCTCCCTGCAACATTTAGAACTCTTGAAAATTTGCTGACTTAAACACTCTCCCCTCTCTGGAGTTGAATGGCGATGGAGGCACCTGGAAGAAAGAGCTTTTCTCAGACCCCACTTCTGCCTCCTCTTCTTCCAGGTCTTTAAACAAAGCCTTGTTTAAGTTTCTTTCTTTGCATGACTTTCCTGTTTGTTGATCTCATGTATTTCTATGAACTCAAATATTACTTTCCTGGGTTCTTCCAAATTTCCTTCCGCAACTTTATTTTGCTCTTGAGCAACTGACCCATATTTACAATTACCTGTTAGACACTGTCATATAAACTCAGTTTAATGAAAGCTAGATTTATTATCTCATCTTTAAGACCATCACAGTCATTACTCTACTGTGTACCTAATCTTCTAGATCTAAGCAAAAACAAACAAAAAAAAAATAAAAAAATATAAAAAAACAAATTTGACATGAATTATTTCGTTGATCTAAGCTTTTGTTCTTTCCTTCAGATTCTATTTCTACTCTGATTCTCATCTGTTTTTTTATTCTGCTTTCACTATTTTTTCTCAATGTCAGTTCTAATACAGGCAGTAATGAACTTCTGTGTTGCCTCAGTTTTTTAACTATAAAAAGGGATGTGTGTCAGTATAGTACATTTTATCACTGCTATGAAATGAAATAAAGTGATACACAAAGAATGCCTAAGTCAGAGCCTGGCACAGAGCAATCACTTAATACATGTTAGCTTTTATTGACATCACTACTGATATTACTACTACAACTAGGATTACCTACATAATTTGTGGAGCCCATTAAAAAATGAAAGTGGAGGGGCACCTGGGTGGCCTTCAGCTCAGATCATGACCTCAGGGTCCTGGGATTGAGCCCCACATCAGACTCTCTGCTCAGCAGGGAGCCTGCTTCCCCCTTTCTCTTTGCCTGCCTGTCTGCCTACTTGTGATCTCTCTCTCTGTGTCAAATAAATAAATAAAATCTTTTTAAAAAAATGAAAGTGGAGTCCCTTAATTTTTTTTATGCCAAAGATTTTTTTTTAATTTCAAAGACTTCAGACATTCCTTTAAAATAGATTTTTTTAAAATTTTTTTCAAATAAGTTTATTTTATTTTTTCAGTGTTACAAGATTGATTGTTCATGCACCACACCCAGTGCTCCATCCAATACGTGCCCTTCTCAGTACCCACCACCAGGCTCGCCCAACCCCCCCTCCCCTCCAAAACCCTCAGTTTGTGGCTCAGAGTCCACACAGTCTCTCCTGGTTCATCACCCCCTCCGATTTCCCCCCATTCACCCTTCCCTTCCTTCTCACAATGCCCTCCATGATTTTCTTTATACTCCACACGTAAGTGAGACCATAAGATAATTGACTCTCTCCGCTTGACTTATTTCACTCTGCATAATCTCTTCTAGTCCTGTCCATGTTGATACAAAAGT